>OY998180.1:56627050-56989550 GCA_963921935.1 Galeruca laticollis
AGACAAGTTATATTCACTTACGTCCGCAATAATTGTAGGTAGGTAAGTGAAGTTCGAATGACAGTTTATTTATTAGAGAATTCAAAAGACCTTCTCCCTCAAACACCAACATTAAGGCTGATGTATGATAATGTGGCGACATCCATATTTATAGAATATCACTCTAATAAAATTCTTCACAAGATGAAGATCGTTCAACAAGAGCAGACGCTACCCATTGAGAACTTGGACTTTACCTCTAATCCATCATCTGTTGGTAAACATGGTAAACTACTGCCAAATTCTTTTCGTGCCATCATATGTGGTCCTAGTGGGTGTGGAAAGACAAATGTTATGTTGTCGCTTTTATTCAATCCAAATGGTGCTAAATTCAAAAATTTTTACGTTTATTCCAAGTCGTTATTTCAACCGAAATATAAGTTGTTGCAGGAAGTCCTAGGAGAAGCTAAAAGTGTTGGCTATTTTCCATGACAATGAGGAAATTATTAGTCCAGATAAAGCACAGTCAAACTCTATATTCATATTTGATGATGTTGCCTGCGATGGTCAACAGAAAATTCGTGAATATGATTCAATGTGTCGTCATAAAGACATTGATGCGGCCTACTTATGTCAAACATATTCGAAAATACCGAAACAGCTTATACGTGACAATTGTAATATGATTGTGTTATTCAAGCAGGATGAAATTTATCAAAAACATATATTTGAGGAACATGTGTCACCAGACATGACATTTGAAGAATTCAAAAAGATTTGCTCAGAATGTTGGTCGTCCGATAATTATGGAACATTGGTGATTGTAAAAGATTTTGCTTTAAATAATGGTAGGTACCGTAAAGGATTCGATAAATTTATAGAGCACTAGACATTATCCTCAGTCATTGTCACCATGTCCAACGATAAGGTCGCTATTGCCATGCGTAAGAAAAAAATTAGTGATTTGGCGAGATCTATTAGCAAGAAATATTTAGCGTTAAAATTAGGAAAATCAGAACATGGTACATCTCTAAATAAGCTATTTAAACCGATATCTGTACCGCTAAAAGAAATGGTCAAATCCTCAAACTCAATACAACAAACCATTGCTTCAAAATTTAACCTTCCAAAAGAGGAAGTAACAAAAAAAGAAAAAAATGCTGATGTATCTACATCATTTCTCGATACAAAACCCATAGCCGAGACGGATGAATCAGGAAATATTATACGTTATGATGATGATGAAGAAGAAGAAGACGATTATTATTATGATGATTATGATATAGGTATACATCCCAACGTTTCACGTGAAGTCATAGAAGATCATATAGATCAGTATCCTACAATTAGTCGAACATATCTGGAAGATTACTTTCGCAAAGATGATGAAATTGATAGAAATTATGGTCCAATATATAATGATGAAATTGGATGGACGTTGGGCAAACGTAGATTTGCGTTCGATAAAAGAAGCGGCAATATAAACATATTACGAGAGAAGGACGAGGGAGAAGGAGAAGGAGGAAATATACCTGGGACTCCGGGGTTGTATCAGCTTATGTTTTACTATCATCCCAATGAATACTCTGATGATGATTTGAATAATTACAAAGCTCTGCTAACAATAACAAAAGCTCATCTCAATGCACTCGGTTGTCTGAAAAGATCCGCTGCCCAAAAGTATCGCAACATAATTAAAGCATTGCTTAAAACTGACTCATCAACTAGTAGTAGTAGTACTATAACCAAACCTTCATCAGCTCGATTATTAAAGAAACAATAACAATCCATTCAAACCGCTCCATATACTAATGTAGGAAAAGGTCTTGTTGGCGGCGTCGGCGACCTTCTTTGGTCATACAACGAAAAACCGATGGAATACATTTATTGGGACGATCCCAATGAGTTGTGTGACCGTCTAAAATTACTAATTGCGTCCAAGGAGGCTGGTAACACATCATTCTCACACAACAACGAGATAATTGCAATAATCAATGAGTTGAAAGAGGCCAATATAATTGAATAACAAACGAAAAACATAATCATTTCAATCATGTCTGTCGATAAGTTTGGACATCGCCGCAATAATGCTAATGAGCGGGTTAAACCGTATATACCGAAAGTATCGTATCCACATACTCCTGACGGTAATATTGATGCAGAAAATGTAAAAATTTGTAATGTAAAGATGCCGACTGCAAATAGCGATGTTGCTAACAAACTATATGTTGATGAACAATTACATGTGTACCATAATGAGCTCGACACACTTCAAAAAACAATCCCCTCACTACAAACGCAATTGGTATCTCATCAAAATAAAATCAACGAAATTGCTGCATTTATTTCGAGAAATCCTCCTGTCAGAGCTCGAGATATGGCTACTAAAATATATGTCGACGAGGGAATTGCTATGGGCAAGGAATTTTTGAGAAATGATTTGAAGAGTTTTAAACAAGAAATACAGGATAAATTGTCGAAAAGTAATACTCTAATCAGTGATAAGATCGATATGTATAATACATACATAGAACGTTCGTTTCATGTTTTGGACAGGGACTTGAAGAAGCATGAAATTGAACAAAAGAAGAAAATAGATGAGAAGAGTAATGGATCATCAGTTTAGACAGTGCATGCGCTTACGAAACATGTCATCCAAAGTCCAACTTGTTAACGAACTCCACAAACCTATACGTAAAAATTATCCACGCAGACGTACAATTGTCAAAGGCATAGATGATTTATGGCCAATGGATTTAGTTGAAATGCGGCCTTATGCTAATCAAAATAAAAATCAAAAAATGATACTAGTCGTCATCGATTGTTTTTCAAAGTTTTTATGGACACGTCCATTAAAGACAAAAACCGGTGAAGAGTTAACTCGTGCATTCTCAGACATTCTCATCAACACAAAACGAGTTCCTAAAAATCTCCAATCAGACCAAGGAACGGAATTTTACAACAGCAAGTTTCAACAACTAATGAAAAAACATGTGATCAATCATTATAGTGTATTTAGCACGAAAAAAGCTTCTATGGCAAAAAGAGTTATTAGAATTAAAGCTTTACAAACATTTCAGTTTAAATGGCACATATAAATGGATAAACGTTTTACCTAAAATTACGACGGAATACAATAATACAAAGCATTCAACTACCAACTATAAACCTTCCAATGTCAATAAATCCAACGAAAAAGATATTTTAAACAAAACCTATACACATCCAAAGATTGCGGGACCTCGTAAATTTAAAGTTGGTGATATTGTACGTATAAGCAAGTCGAAACATGTCTTTGAGAAAGGATATACACCCAATTGGACGACTGAACTATTCAAAATCGTTAAAGTTAAAATAACAAATCCCACCGCATATTTGCTAGAAGATATGCAGGGTATACCAATCAGTGGAGGGTTTTACGAGGAAGAGTTACAGAAAACGTCAAATCCAGATATTTACTTGGTGGAAAAGGTGCTTAGAAGAAAAGGCAACAAAATGCTTGTTAAATGGTTGGGTTTAGATCAAAAACACAACAGTTGGATAGAAAATACAGATGTTGTTGTTGGGTAACTACTTTTCGATTCGCCGCGTATGAATACATTTTTGTATGAAAGTGTGTGTGTGGTGGTGGGGGTAGGTCTTGGTATAAATTGGAGAGTGCTGTAGGTTAGATTGTTAGTCGTCAATATGAGTTCTCAAGATAGTGGTTTTAGTAGTAGTACAGAAAGCTATAATTATAGTGCCGAATTAGATCATATTTTGGAAATGTATGAAATAGCTGCTAAAAAAGAAGACCAGTACCTGTTGTATACCGAGTATCCTACACATACGAATTTTCAAATTGGTTGTGGTTTGAGTCCAGCAAGAACGTTTGGTAGTGCAATCACTCTATCAGCAACGAATAAACCTACGAAAATCTCCTTCAGCACTTTCGAATGGGCCACGTTTATCGATATTTTGAATAATAATTCGTTCATAGATGAGCCACTTCCAGCGTTTTACGATGATTATGAGTCAGAGACGATACAATGTAGCGACTACTGGACCATTCATCAAGTAATATTCGATTGTGTAAAATGGTTGGAAGTAATCAAACACGGCATCAGCTTCCCTTTAACTCAACAAGATGGTCATCAAATTCTACAACTCCATCATCACATCATTTCCCCACGTCTCGCCCATTTGGAATCTCTAAATTTTGGTGAAAACTATTGAAATATGATTGAACTTATCAGGAATTTTGCTCAAAATAATGTACATTTAAGTAAATTTGAGTTATTGTATAGCATATGTGATTGTAGTGATAGCATATTGTCTGCGGCACTTAGAGAATTTATATATTTCTGTAAACCTAAAGTTGTAAATGATTTAGATGATGTAATAAATTGATTAATTGAAATTATTGTGTTTTTATCTCCTCTTGTCCTCCTTCTGACGTCTCGTGAGCTGTTTGAAGAAATTCACTAAACAAAGTTATGATGTCTTATATTTTGTTAATAAAACACTTTTTAAAATTAATATGTATTTTTTTATTGATACATCATGAGGATAATACAAACTAAATTATTTAAGAAAATATTACAGCTTAATATGAAATTAAGAACTAGAACCTATCTTTGAGTTTTATTTTACATATATATGAAAAGTGAACAATGGCACAATTTATTGATAAATCATAAGGATAATACAAACTGAATTATTTAAGAAAATGTTACAGCTTAATATGAAATTAGAATAAAACTAGAACCTATCTTTTGAGTTTTATTTTACATATTAAAAGTGTACAATGGCACAATTAAATCAATATCCTAAATTGAAAAATTATTCTGAAATACTATGATGGCCCCATGGAAGTGTATCGAATGAACTTATCATCGTGAGGACTTAACGCGATTTTCGTTTGTTCGATACTATACATCTTGGGCGAAGGAACGTATCGTATTCTGAGTAACCGTCATTTGTTTCCAATTTTTCAGACAATCCACATAATCATCAAACATTATTTTATCTTTTACTATACATTTCTCAATTCCCTTTGACTTTTTAACGACTTGACCTCCCTGAACTTTGTAGCTGTACATTTTGGACCTTAAGCCGACGAAATGAGTGATTATTTGTCCATTGGCCTCATCTTCCATCAAACCTAGTACTTTTTTGTTAACTCGAGGAATATTGTAAGGATTATCTGAAGGATAGTCGCTCATATCAAATTTATCCAAGTTTTTCTTTATTAATTCTTCATATATGTTATCGGAAATTAATTCATAAAAACAACTGTCGGTATCGGTGTACATTAACTTACATTTGTCTGCTCCCATCGTGGGAAGCATAAAATTGTAATGGAAGTCGTACATTATGGTTTTTGAAATGTCAAGAATAGCCATACCCACGTACATCGGTTTATTGAAAATGAGCTCGGACTTTTTCGTCACATACGATGGAGGCACATACGACACATGATGACACATTTGACGGATGATACATATGGCAGATGAGACATTTGACAGATGACACATATGACGGTCCGGCGCGTGCGCAGAAATCCAAGATGGCCGCCTTCCGGTACGTTTTCGAGGGGTTTACTTCCGCTACACAAGATTTCGTGCGGTTTGCTATGTTAGGTTACCGCCATTTGAGCTTCCGGTGACGTCACGACCCCCCTCCTAAAACGGTCGCCAAGTGACCCATTATCTTCTAACATACATTCATTCATGTCACACACACCTTGAAGGATGGAGCGACAAGAGTAACGAAGGATTAAGAAAACCCGTTTCAAAAGGTAATAGGCTCATCATTGTGCATGCAGTAAGTGAAAATGGTTTTGTACCTAATGCTGGTATTATGTGGAACTCTCAGTTAAAAACAGGAGATTATCATAATGAAATGGCGTACGAAAATTATGAGAAGTGGGTACAAGAAAAACTTATTCCAAACCTACCAAAAAACGCTATTGTGGTAATTGATAATGCCCCATATCACAATGTTCTAAATGAAAAATTACCTACGACTGCTTGAACTAAACAACAATTAAAAAACTGGCTTTCTGAAAGAAACATATATTACAATGAACAAATGTTTAAACCATATCTTTATAATGTTGCAAAAATGTACAAACCGCAATATAAAATTGATGAATTGTGCATTCAACATGGATTGCAAGTTATAAGGCTTCCCCCTTATCACCCGGACTTAAATACGATCGAAAGTGTTTGAGCGACACTTTAATGATATGCGGCCAAACAAAATGTTACCTTCAATTTTACAAAGGTGAAAGAATTCTGTAATGAATTATTTGACACATTTTCTGCAAATCATTGGAAAGTTAGATGTGACCATGTGAAAAAGATTGAAGATGAATTTATGAACAATGAACCACTTTTAGATACTGTTGTAGATAATATTATTATTAATTTGGCCGAAAACGGAGATAGCGAGGATGATGAAGTTGAGATAGAAAGTGATTTTAAAGAACCATTTGTAGATGCTCATCTTTATTTCACTGTTAATGATCCCTGTTCGTCCAAAACATATTTTTCATTATAGTGCTTGTTTGTAGGTGGTATGACTGAATACATTAAACGCAACACATGTAAAAATGTAAATAGGTATTATTAAATTGTAGATATTAGAGACGAATTCCAGTAGAGTAATATAATATTTGTAGCACATCTGTACATAGTTCTAAATAAACAATAATTGACGGCACCCAGAACCAATATTTTTTTGTTTTGCCAGTCTTAACTCTGTAAAAAGTGTGAAGGAATGTTCTAATTTCATAGTAAATATTTGCAAAAAACCCTAACATTTACATATGAAAGTAGAAATATCTACCACAAAAAAGCTTTAATCTTTTATTTATATTATTAGTATACTTATTAGACCATCTCTAAAGGCGATGTCTCCAATACGTTTATCAAATTTTCTGTACAAACCCGAATTTTTACATTATCGTACATATTTTACCACTTAAAAGACATTAATTTGAAGTAAAGGTGAAAGTTTATGTCTCTTGGAATCTATTTATTGTTTATTATTTGCATCACAAAAAATAATGAAGGGTAATTATGGAATTTCTAGTGTGGTTTTTGAAGCAATAAATAATTTTGTCTCTCCAAAAAAAACCCATTTGCGTAGAAAAATGTAATGGTTTTTATTTCCTTATTCATTCAATTGATAATAAAAGACACATTAATTTTATTTTGTTTTGTAAACTCGATTTTATATAGCATTATACATGTGCCATAATATATTATTTTTAAATGCAAATTCTAAATATTGTGTTACCCTCGTACGTATGAGCTGCCTCACAACCTTTAAAACTTTGCATGCGGAATGTACGTCACCTGCTCTTCCCGGCAACTGCGTTTACAACGTTGTCAAGATGTATGGCTTCCTCGCACATCGTCAACTGCCAAAATTAATTTGCCAACCTGTAAAAAGTTTATCTCTTTATCTCTTTTTGGTCCGCGCATATCCAAAGTGCCAAGCTAGGATGGTCGAATTATACTTTGAGAAAGATAAGTCTTATTATAAGTCTGAAATAATTTGATGCTATATCTTTGGGCTTAGGTCGTGGAGAACTTTTTATGTAGAATTATTTTTCTTCTAAAAGTATAAATAAAAAAATGTTTCATAATCACAAAACTCATAACATAAATATCAACAGAAAAATTTCCAGGTAAATTAAATAATAAAAATCCCTTCTTAATAAAGTTTAAATAACATTTACATTATTTCAGTGTGTGCGAGATCCCATCTCTATTAAAGTTTGATATACTTACTGGATATTACGTGTACGTACAGCCAAGACAGTTTTATTAAAACCCATTTGTGTATACCGCAATAATTCATACTTATATTTATCGTTGAAAATTCGTCGGATGAATTCATTTCGTATCAGAAGATATTATATTAAATTTTTTGATAGTCGAATATTAGACCAGTGCCAATAATTTTAAATAAAAATTATTTTGACTGAATTCACACGTTTAGATGAAGTCTTTTTGAAATTCTAGAATGGGACAATCGATTCGACAACAACAAAAACACGAAGTTGGTTGAGGCTAGAAAAAATATTGCTAAAAAAAGGCTTAAACTTTGTTCTCAGGAGCTTCAACATACTCGTAACTCCTAACTAAATCTTAATATAAAACGATAAATGAGAAAACTGTAGACTATACTCCACTGCGACGCCAAGGTGACGTTACCAGCAACGCCGCCAAACAAATTTACTGTAATGTTTTTCTTATTTATTTAAACGTTTTTATTACGGGTGGGATAAATTTATACACACACGTTATGTCTACTAACTTAAATTATTTATTCAGTGCACTATTCACTAATTTATATTAAATACACAGTATATTCACTTACATTAATTTATATAAACACTTCACTTCTTAGACTATTTACTGATTCGCTGTTTATATCACGAGATTACTTTATAAACTGAACTTCTCCCGCTGGTCGGTCCTTTATATATTAGTGCCTTTTTTACTAGATAATAATTCTAGATTGCGGCTTACACAAAACAATCGCCTTTCGAGATATTTCTCGAATGCCCGCTCAACCCCTTAAAGATCTTCGGAGAACATGTCTATAAAAACGGTCACAAAAAATCCCAATAGACCTTCTCAGAATTCTGCGCGCTCGACATTTTTTGAACTCCGTTAACATAAGGTTACAGGACCGTACTTAATATCTACTTCGGTGTGCGAGTTTGTAACAATACGTATTTTAATGTGAGGAACCTGGCCAGGCGACAGGAATAAATTGGAAGGGCTGCCAGACCGAACGGCACCCTCGATTTTGATAGCGATGTCACCGCTCAGGCGACGTATCCAGTGTTGTAAACAATTGTAAGTTAGTTGATGCCACACTTGGTCGGTAGTTATAAGGGAATCAGTGTTTTGCCAGAAGTTGTTGTATGTGTACGTGTCTAGCAAAATGGCAGCATTTGATACTGAACACTTTATTATCGAAATAGAAAATAGCCATTCATTTGGAATACTGCATGTAAAGGAACGTTCTGACCGGGAATTAATAAAAATGTTGGGAAGAAATCATGAGATTTTCGAAGAAGAAGGAGAAATAACGATTCAGGAAATAATAAACGGTTTTAAAGATTTAAAGTAACCTTACCGCACTCCGGAGGCTGTATCATGCTAACATACCGAAATGTGGTACTTCAGGTACCGTAGCACCCGTTGTACCGGCTCCGGTGAGCTGAAAATCAATGGGGTTCATCTGTGAGAGGCTCTGAACAATATACAATCATAAAATTGGTCACTTGTATACACCCGGAGGCTGTACCGTGCTAACAAGAAAAAGGGGTGGACGACAACGACGACATACAGACAGGATGTTTTTGTAAAAACTAGTTATTCGTAATTTTCTCACTGAAAAACGTGAAAATAACTTTAAAAAAATCAAAAACTTCAACTTTTTTGGGACAAACCCATACATTTCTCGCATCGTTGATAGTGTTGGTGGAAAAGTAAAAAGAGTAGGTAATTTTATGCTGTTTCAGTAATTTTATTTAATTAATAGTACACTACGAGAGTGTCATCATAAGAGTTACCATCGCGAGTACGGACTAAATTGTGAAATATACAGCAAGTTTTTGCAATAGTTTTTGCCAGCAAATTATGTTCACATTCAAAGGTCTGTATAAGATTCTCCACTTATTGGATAATATTCCAAAAGTACATTCAATGTAACTTCGTACTCGAGAAAATCGGTAGTTAAATATTTTCTGTCCGTGAGTTTGTGTCCTCCAACGAGACGCATCAGGTTACGTCTGGTCCCAACGCATCGTCTCCTACGATTACAAATAAAAATACAGTAGTGTTATTTCTTGCATTTTTTTGTAGATGAAGAATATGTAGAGAGTTGGTTATGAATTTTGCATAAATATCACTTTCTTTGAAAATGGCTGCATCGCTGCTTTTTCTATATGCTCCAAACTGAAAGGCAGATGATAATGCAATTTTTTCAAATGCTCACAGATTACATTCTCTAATTATACTGGTTATTGTCGTGTACCTAAGTCCGTAGGTGTACTACAGCTCCCTAAATGTACATCATGATGCGAGATACCTGCCGAAAAAGAAAATATTTCAAATTAATAAATATGTATACTCCTGAAACAAACAACATCCCAGTCCATTCTTAGATGCGCTGGGGCTTGACTAACAATTTCCTTTAAATTCTCAAAAAGTTCCTGGTGTTTTGTTAACCATTTCCATTCAATGTTTGATTTCAGTAACTCACATAAGGGTCTCATAAAATATGCCATATTTGGTACATAGTGTCTTACATAGTTAATGGATCCAATTATTGTTTGTAATTCTAGTTTATTATTAGGGGCTTCCAATTTACTCAATGATTCGATACGCCCTGGGTCCACTTGCATTCCATCTTTTGTGAATACCTTGTCCATAAATTTTATTTTGCTTTGACAAAATTGGGGTTTATCTTTATTAAACTTAGCGTTGCCTTTTCTCGCTCGCTCAATAACTTGTTTTACTGTCTTATCATGTTCTTCTTGTGTAGTGCCAACTAATAACAACTAACTACATTGTCTAAGACCTCAAAGTTCTTTTTAACTTGTTCCTCAAACGGGTCTTGTGAATCTGATAGTCCATATGGTAACACTAAGTAACGGTAGATTCCAATGATCCTAGCACAAACGAATTGTTTCAGAGTTTTTTTCAACTAATACTATACGATTGATACTATCTCTAGGGTCCATTTGATTTACTTTAGTAATTGCCTTTCTTCTACATAGTCTTTCTAGTTACGTTTCAAATGATTCACGTATAGTTAAAGGTATTCATTTTGGTTGGTGGCTTACCTGCTCAAAATTATGGCTTGTAGTGATATGGCACTTGCCTGGGAATACACCTATATCCGTAAAATATCTAAATTTTCTTCAATAATTTTTTTTTTATTGCTATCTTCATTATTCTGATTAGTTACAACAGAACTTAATATCCTTTTAATTAAATTTAAATTTAAATATGTTTGATCACCAATTAAGACCTGATTTGCACCCTCTACAATAACAAATTCTTCAAATACAGTTTTGATCTTGAATTAACATTTTAAATTTACTAAATGCTTTTAACATATAGGATGTTGGTCTGACCCTAAAGTTTTTATTCACGTTATTAAAAATTTTTAAGTGGAATTATATTTACATCGGTACCTATATCTAGTTTAGATTTAACTTTTTCATTTCCAATTATCAATGTTTCTACCCAAATATTTATATTTTCACAACGAATATTATCAAAATTTATACATTTGTTAAATTCTACAGAGTTTACAGAGATATAGCTGGATTCATCACTATAATTTCCTACATTTCTAATATTTTTAACTCGACACGATATTGCAAAATGATTTATTTTGTTGCATTTGTAACATTTTTTATCATATGCTGAACATTTACGTGGCCCATGTTGTGTTTGACAACATGTGCATCGAAAAGTGTCATCATTTTTATAGTTTTTCCACTTTTATACTTAACACATTTATTTTTCGTACTTACATTTACCTTGCTTCTAAT
Source organism: Galeruca laticollis (assembly GCA_963921935.1). Classification (NCBI taxonomy): domain Eukaryota; kingdom Metazoa; phylum Arthropoda; class Insecta; order Coleoptera; family Chrysomelidae; genus Galeruca; species Galeruca laticollis. Next base: position 56,638,602 of record OY998180.1, read on the forward strand.
CCGATTTACCACGACTCTCTCCTTACTACTTGTAGCACTCTGCAGATTTTGACTTTTGCTTTGTTCACTCGTCCTACAAACGTGTATGGCCTTCTCTGTAGTTAGTTTATCACTTCTGAGTAGAGCTTCTCTGGTTGTGGCGCATCTGATTCCCATTACGATTTCGTCCCTTAAACCATTGTCTTCAACAGTCTGCTCGTTGACATTACAATTGCACGATTACTCTACGTGTTTGCAGTCAGTTAAAAAAGTGTTCTGCATTCTTTTCAGGAAGTTGTAACGCTCGAAGCATTCATTAACTCTTAACTGGGTTAACGTATTTGGAAATCAGTTCTATCATATAATCATACTTATCGGTCTGTTTTAATGGTGTTTTAAAGCTTGACATGATTCTGGCTGATTCCGTGCCCATGAAATTTCTTAGTAATGATAGTTTTACCTTATCGGTTGACTCTGGTTGACCTGTTGCAAACAAATAATCTTCAAAGGCTGTAATCCAAAATTTCCATCCGGAAGCGGCATTTTGCCTTTGTAAATCAAAATCAGGAGGCAACATTACTGGACCTAAACCTTAGTTCCCATTTCGGTGTCTTCTGACCTTACTTTTCGCACCAGTAAAATTCAGTATCTTGCTTTCTCTTTGTCTTATCTTAAATATTTCGATTATCACACTATTGACACTGCGCCATGTTTAATGTAATATGATTGTATATCTAAATAAAGAGACACTGGACTGATTCGTTTATTATAATATGCTTTATAACCTTGAAACGTCGTAATGTATAATGATAATATCAGACAACTGACATAGACATACATGACATTGACATAACTGTAAATCATAGACAGAATATATAGAACTATTGAGCATGAATATTGTTCAGGACATCTCACAGATGAAACCTATTGATTTTCAGCTCAGTATTTATTTAATTTAATCGTGTCTGAACTACAAATATATATATAACTATAAATGTTCATATATCACTTCAGTGTCTGGCGCATATCACAGCATTTTCATTGCACGTCCATAGGTCCCGGAGGGTACATGGGGCTTGTAGGGATTGGCACAACAGGAGGTGTTCCATTGACTGGGCTTCTTCGCATTCACATGCTGCCTCTTCCACGTATCCCCACTTCACGAGGTTGGTCTTGCATCTCCCCATTTGGCACCGGAGTCGGTTGAGGGTCTTCCAGGTACTCCAGTCTAAGTCCGAACCTGCAGGAAGTTTTTCTTTTGGATTCCAGGTTGGAGTGTCGTGGTCTATTAGGCACTGTTCCCATCTTGCCTTCTTGGTGGCAGTTTTAGAGGCTGTGAGGGGCTGTGTAGATTGTATAAAGTTTCGCCTAGATTTTAGTCTGGCCGCTACCGGTATATGTTGATACAGAGGATGTCTGGTGTCGTCGCATTGTCTGTTTCGTTCGGCCATGGCTAGGGTTTCCCTTCGTATTTGTGGGGGTGCGATTCCGGCTAGCATGTAGAGTTGGTCAAGGTTGGTGGGTTTTAGGCATCCCGTTATTAATCTACACGTGTCGTTCAGGACAGAGTCCAGCCTATGGGCGTGTGCTGATCTCTGCCATACGGGAGATGCATATTCGGCCGCGGAGTAGCACAGTGCAAGGGCCGAGGAGCGCAGGACGTTAGGGTTCGCCCCCCAACGAGCGTTAGTCAGTTTACGGAGAATGCCGTTTCTGGTGTTGACTTTGGCCTTGGTTTTATCGATATGCTTCTTGTAGGTGAGGGAGCGGTCCAATGTAACCCCTAGATAGACTGGGTTTGGGCAGTGTTGCAGTCTAACTGAGTTCCACTCTATTTGCAGTTCCCTTCTCGCCTGTCGGTTATTGAGATGGAATAGGCATGTCTGCGTCTTTGCTGGATTCGGGCGGAGTTGGTTCAGCTCAGTAGAGCCAGAATAAACGGGTGATATGGTACTTGAATTACCATATTTTTGTTATTATAGGAGAAGTTTCAGTTTGTTTGCACGATGAAGCCTCCGGAGTGTATACAAGTGACAAACTTTAGGATAGGATATTGTTCAGGGCGTCTCACAAATGAACCTTATTTTGATTTTCATTTCACTAGAGCCAGTACAACGAGGTGCTATTTATTGTACTTGAAGTACTATATTTTTGGTCATTATTGGAGAAATTTTGGGTTTTTATCACGATACAGCCTCTGGAGTGTATACACGTGACCAATTATAGGATTGAATATTGTACAGGGCGTCTCACTAATTAACCTTATTGATTTTCAGCTCAGTAGAGCCAGTACAACGGGGGCGATTGTACTTAAAGTACCATGTATTTGGTTATTTTGGGACAAATTTCGGGTTGTTAGCACGATACAGATTCCGGATTGTATACAAGTGACCAATTTTATAATTACATATTCTTCGGGGCGTCTCACAGATGCGGAAAAGTTAGTTTCAATCTTTAAAACCGTTTATTTTTATATTGATGTGGCCATCTCTCCTAGTCGGTTGAGGAGGGATGGTCGTAAGTGATCCGGTAAACATGGCTTTATTATAATATTTTATTTTAACGCTCAATTTAATATTTCATGATTTAATTTTAGATGCCGAATGTCTAGAAAAGAAAAACAATCGAAAAATCAAAAATGATGATGATAAAAAGGGACCTATGGGACCAACTTCTATGCTTGGGAAACAAAATGAAAAAAACTTGTAGTTCATATAAAAATTATCCAAGGGATTCCCATTGACTATTGATGATATCAGATCAATAGCGTTTCGGTTTGCAGAACGACTCAAAATAACTCACAAATTTAAGAAAACAACCGAAACAGCTGGTTAATTTTGATATTAAACTATAAAAATCTGAACGTTGAAGGTGTTTCATTGGCTCGATCTCAGACTTTGCATAGAGTAGAAGTCGATGCGTATTTCAAATTCTTAGATCAAGTTTTGAGAGAAAATGACATTATAGACAAACCAAATTCTATTTTCAATATGTACGACTTGGTTCTTCAATTTAATAATCGCTCAAGACACTACCCAATTTATTGAGGACTAGTTGCAACGTGTTCTTTGTACATGAAAACAACATGTGCTCTAAGTGTGACCAAATAAATAAAAAAAAGAGAAGAAAATTATTAAAAAGCTGAGTAAGACACTGGCCATCTATTCGATATATCAATATAAAATAATATTTCGACATTGATGAAAACGGCAAAACTTAACATGTAACCTGTCCATTATCGGCGTCTATGTTTATATTACCAACCTAAAAATGTATGGTATTAACGTAATTACTTCTCCGTCTTTTCCAGCTGCATGCCTTAAAATCAATTAGTTAGTTCTACTCAATTCTTTCTCGAATAAACACATATCGACCAAGTATAAGTGTTTTGATTTCACTGCCATAAAACCTTTGTTTTTCCATTACCATCCTCCCCCTACTATGCTGGCCTCCCACCCCGGACAACTCAGAAGATATGGCCAATCGAAAGTTTTAGAAATGTTTTTTATTAATTCTATTTGATAATAATTTGTTGATTACTCTGCGTTCTTTTATTGATAGATGATTAAAGACTGATCTAGTTTCATTTTTATAGCCACTCACAAAAACTACGGCCAACTCCCTCGGATTTGCCCTAAATTCAAATAGATTTATTTAATTCATTTTCAGCATTTTTTGTATAAAATTATTATCAAAGTTCACTTGAACATTTAAGAAATATTTGGAAAATTTTTTTGTTGGAGATACAAAATATTGGCTTTTGTCGATTTTCTCAATATCTATGACATTATGTTATAATATACTATCAGTAGATCACAGTGATTTGTTCTGTTTTATATATCTACTAAGAATATTTACATTTTGCAACAATTTTTATACTGCTAAGAATTATATCCTCTGGTACTGGTCTATATATTTTACTGAACAATAAAAACCAACAGATTTTATGTTTTCATTTCGTTTAAGTAAAAGGTTTCTTAATACATCAACGTATCATTTCCTTCATTACAGAATGGAAGATTTTTTAAATAATCTTACCATACATTTTGAAACTATCAAAAGAGAAATTTAATAACTTCATTTAATAACACATCCTTGTTTATCAATAATAAAATCTAGTATGTCGACATTTAAATATAAAAAAACATTGTTAAGTACCAAAACTGTTTTTTAGATATTAATAGGTATGCATTTCAATAACGCTTTGTTCCAAACGAATTTAAATAAGCAGCTTGGCTAAACTAAATTCTTGTTGCTTAGATTTAAATCAACCTTATTTCTAGAGAGTTTTAGGTACAATATAATACAGAAGGTATAAAAGTTATACGTTTCTATAATTTACACGAGCACTATAATTAATCATATTTTCAAAGTTCAGATTTCACATGTTATACTGCATTGTCCCATCAGTATTGGCTCGTTTTCAGGAAATGTTTGAATAATACGATTAGTGTCACATTAAACATTGATTTTTGTGTCAATCCAACTACACTGAATTTACTAGATAGTTATTTTTTTAAATTGTAATCACATAACATTTCATGGATTCGTTTTATAGGCAATGAATTGAATAGTATCTTTTCCGGGAAAAGGAATAACCATAAATTTCAACTTTACGTCCACGTTTGCGTTCTCGGGTGTGTAATTTTAACCTTGATGGCAATACTATGTAAGAGTATGAAATATTATTACATAGTAATACTTCCTATTGTAATACCTATTTTGAATTAATCAATTAATTTTAAGTGTATATGAAGTTTTGATCACGATTCGGTTTCCGCTTTTCAGGAGAATGAAATAGAAAATGCTGAAGAAATAAGACTACAGATAGATAATTCAATAGATAAAATCTAATATATACTCAGTGACATAGAAACCCGAACGCCCAGTAAAAATTATTTGATTTCGGAAAGCTAGTCTATGTTTTTTTGAGCCTCATTTATTACAGTTCCTTTTTATATTTGGGACACGTTTAGCCTCGGGCACAAGTCGGTATATTTGTGATAGTCCCATTCAAGTGATGAAACATTTTTGTGACTCCGAATTTTTGAGTACGAACAGTATTGAATGCGTTTGAAAGATTACAGATTTGAATTTTGCAGACTCATACATGGTGATGGGCGCCATCTTTTAAGTTAATCAACTGAAATCTGAACTTTAATCTCAGCCTACTACTTTCACGAACGGGGGGGTCACTTTTCGATATTTTGCTTCGCGTTAAATATATCGAAAAAAATATTCGAATATCATTTTAACCCCACATATCGAAATTCATCACAAAATTCGCATTTTTAATTTTTTTGGCTCACACACATTTATTTTTACAAGATATTGTTTAATTTGATCAATACCGTGCCATGGAAAATAATATTTTGACAGTGTTTTTAAATGTCGGCTAAGTTCTAGTCAGTGATCAAAGAAATAAAATGCGCTTGACTTTAAGAGAAAAAATAGAAAGAATACGGTTGTTTGATGATAATGCTAATAAGTTCATCTGAATGGTCATCCTCGTCGAATACACCCGCATCTTGAGGATAACAATATATTGGCAGCAAATCGAGCAGATCCATGCATGCGCCTTCGAGATTTATCGTCTCAAATTAATATTAGTAAGGATAAAATTAGAAGATGTTTTGTACGTCACAAGATCAAGCCCTATAAACCAAAGTTCTTACATACATTGAAAGAAGGTGATGATAATGAACGATTAGACTATTCTTATTGGGCCCAAGGTAATTTTTTAAATGACAGACAGTTTCTGAAGAAGATTATGTTTACCGATGAGGCTACATTCACCACTAATGGGGTTGTATCCTCTCAAAACTGTAGATACTGGGCCATAGATAATCCTTACTGCGTTATCAATTGTAAAGATCAATATTCCCAGAAAGTCAATGTCTGGTGTGGGATTTTTGGAGACCGTATAATTCGTCCTTTTTTCCTGAATGGATCATTGAATGCTGATCGCTTTGTTAACTTCCTCGATGGGAAATTTTGGCAAGCAATTGAAAATCTTCTTCTTAATGTGCGTCAGGATATGTATTTGCAGCTAGACGGTGCATCCATCCACAATTCAAGGCTTGTTCGTCAATGGTTGAACCAAAATTATCCTACGCGCTGAATAGGAAGAAACAGTCCTTTTGAACTGTGGCCTCCGAGGTCTCCCGATATTACACCACTTGATTTTAATTTCTGGGGAATTTAATCAATTATCAAAATTGCTTTCCCATAATGATAATAAAATAATTATTCCTTTGAAAGTGCTGTCTACTTTTACTAATATTTGAATACATGACACTGTGTCAAGATTTTAGTTTCCACGGCACACTAATTATCAAAATAAATAATAATTTTATGTACAAAAAATGGAAAAATTAAAAATGCGAATTTTGTGATGAAATTAGGTATGTGGGGTTAACATAATATTCTGAAGAACTTTTTTTAATAATATTTTTCAATATCTCTAACGTGAACCAAAATATCGAGAAGCGGTCCTGTTTGTGAAATCGTAGTAGTCTAAAGTTCAGATTTCAGTTGACTATTTAAAGAAATGAGGCCCATCAACCTGAATGACTTTAGAAAAATCCGAATCATCTGTAATTCTTCAAACATCGAAAATATGGGAGTGTCTTCATCTTAAATGCGACACACTGTATATATATATATATATATATATATATATATATATATATATATATATATATATATATATTATATGGACACCTAGTATACTGTAGCATTTTTGGGATCTCCGGAAAATTCTAGATATATCTTATCTATGATTGCTTTCACATTTTCTCATAAGCAATCCAACTTTGAATTAAACTTTTTTTGCGTCTATGGGATACGACGCAGACCACTGAGTTTTACAGTTCAATGATGATTGATTACAGTTTCACATTAGGAGATAGAGTAAAACCGCCATTATGTTAAAATAATATAAATTATAGCCATTTCCCATTTATAGATCAATTATACATGGTTTACCTAATCATTACAAAAATTCACGAACAAATATACTAAAAATCAACAGACAAAACACAAAAAGTTCCTGAAGATACATTTGCAACCCTTAAAAAATTTCACACAACTAGCTTGTTGGTATTCATGCACATTTGATTACGCTTTATTATTAAATAAATTTGGGCTCTTTCACATAAAATCAAATGATAAACACTGTTTTTGGGCTGAAATAGCTATGATAACCTTCTTTGCTACTATGTTGAACTTGTGGACCAATCTTTGTAAGCCGCCTTCACTTCCTGCTATGAGGATTGAATCATTAGAATAACAGATCATTCTTATATCTTCTAATTATTTCGTACACTATGAGATAGAAGATGCCTCTGTCTGCGTTTAATTCTTTTGTGAGTCTTGCATCTTGTTTATAATATTTAGCGGTATTTATATATTATATAAAAAGTAATAAACTTAGGAACGCCGGTAAATTGTACTTTGTATTCTCCTTGATTTTTGCTTGTGGTCCCCAAATATAAGGTCAATCTTCTTTACTCCTGGCTTCCTGCAATTTACTCTTATTGCTGGATGAGATAATGGACTTGAAAAATCACGATTCCAGGAATAGTGCAGGAAAATGATATATAATAATGTATAGAATCAGTTAGAACTTACTTATGCACATCCCAGCAAACATGTTACACGTGGGCCTCTAGAGGCACTTTAAAAACAACCGACGGACAACATAAGTGGGCCACAATCATGATACATCACCGGCCCGGCTAGCCCGTGTCGCGACGGCCACCAGTAGGCCTCCAGACTACCACCCGCTTCGTTACATAGCGGGACTTTAGCGGATTGACTAAGTTAGGGTGAACTGATATTGCATTGTACAAATTATGGCGCGATTGCGGGTATCCTACTAATCAACCGCCGGCATCCCACTGTTGGGGCTTCATCAATGATTTATGCAAATCTACAGGCTATATATATACTTATAGGTTTAACAATGAAACATGATGACTAAAACAAAGAAATATAATGAAAAATCAAAAAAATATTCCATATAAAAAATATATATAAATATAAAAAAATATGTTCGCCAATAGCTTTACTGGGTCCGGGCTCACTATCAACACAAAGATTATTACTTCTACGAGATATATTGTCTATTATAACCTCAGCCTCTACAGTGGAGACTATATCCTTAACAGCATTTTTCGCAAGACGCTGTTTTTGACGAGTGCTCTTGGAGATATTATGCAGGGGTTTTCTAGAGGAAACATATATTATGATGGTATATGATGCAACATAAATGATGTATGTACTTACGTTTCTGTGTTTCCGGGCATATCTGCTCGTGCCTTTGCTCCGAATAGATTGGATACAACGCCCAAATCTAATAAAATTGTCGCTACAGTGATTAATTATTAATTACCACACCACAACACAACTAGATTAGGTTGATTTTCAACACGTGTTCAACACAACGTCTAGCAAATAAGCAGTAGTGCCAACTGGCAAGGTGATATTCAGTAATGCCAATGTTTTATTTTCATTACAGGTCGCATGCCGCCATGCATACTGTGTCAAAACGACATCGGCGCGACTATCTCAAATTTTCAACGGGTAATTTGTGGCTAAATTACAAACATCCACCATAGATATGCGTATGTTCAGCCAAGGCGGCAAAACTGATATCATTCCAATTATTTACCGACATCGCTGTGCCGCTGCCGACATCTAACCGCAGTTAACAGCTATGGCCCGTCTATCTACCGCTCATGCATGTTTGCTGGGATGGATATTCGAAACTTATTAAAACGATACTAATTTTCCTTCTTCTCCGTGATTCTCCTTGTAACGAATACTGCGCGTCTGTGCATGATTCTTCGCATAGGAAGCCTTTTTGTTCGTCATCATCAATATTTGATTCATTAATTTTATCGAAATTTTGGTCGTTAATATCAGCGTAGTGTGTAAAATATTGGTTTCTCCATGGTACCCGGTTACTAGTATGATGATTGTTCTATATTCTTTAGGTACTTTGTTGTATTGTAATATTTTGTTAATAAACTATCTAATTGCTGATTGCTCTGTCAAGGGTGTTCCGCAATATTTTAATTATTCATTCTATTCGACTTCTCATGTACCCTTTCTGCTTTTCAATTCTCTCTGTGATTCCTCCGTTTTCACTGGACTTAATCTGATCTCTAAATTAGTCGTGGTGTATGAAGTTTCTGGTTCTTTTGGAGTTGATTCACCTTCGAGTATTTCTATCATTTCTGTCCTCTTGTAAATCACCACATTTTCCTTTAGGTCTCATAGAATCTTTCGAAAGGCGTTGACAGTGACTATTTTTGGTTATCCTGACGAGTCTGTGTGTCTCATGTTTTCTTGACAACTAAAATAAGCAAAGAGCACTAACGAAATGTCCTCAAACGTTGAAAAAAAGCCACAAACCACTTATGTGAACTGGAATTAAACAACTTCTTCTTTTTCTAAAGTAGTTTGTAGGTAATAATCACAAACGTGGGTGAACAAGATTAAAAATATTTTTTCCAAGACCAATACATGAACGTTTTTAGAATGTTATTCATTTTCACAAAAAATACATTGGAAGCAAGTGATATTTATACTGTGTGTACAAACAATATCTTTTATTTTACGTGCCCTTTATGTTTACTGCTAGATAAGGAAGTAAGAATATAAAATGGATATTAAATTAAAAATAAGAAGAGATTAGTTTTAGGGGCCAACTTGTACCTCAAATACTTCAAATAGACAAAAGCTCCATGCAATCACCTCTCATACGTTGCACGCGACACCCTATAAAGCGGCCATTTTTACTCTGTTAATTATTTACAAACTGGCGGTTTTTTGTCGAGGCGCATGCTCGCGTCCACCCCTCGTCGTTGCTGTGACAACCCCGCGAAACAGTAAAATTTAGGGGTAAAAAACGCCGCCAACCCCGAATACATGACCTAGGGTCGCCGCTTCAAAAACACATGTGTTTCTCTGATAAACTTATTTCTTTTAAAAATGGTCGGCTCGTCGTTGGATTATAGGGGAAAACAATTAAACGAATGATTTACCAACGGATGACACGTGCGTTTGGGGTTTGCGGAGGTGGTGGGATCGTTTCGGTTTTCGCTTGAAAGTTTTAAGCGGTAACGAGTGATACACAATAAATAAAACGTCATTGTTTATTAAAATATAATTATAATCAGAAAATAACAGACAATACATGATCTTTTTAGAGACATTCATTCAGGAGTAAAGATTAGAGAAAATACGAGCTTAAAATTAATTACTGAATGATTATGTTTATGTTGCCACATAAAATCAAGTAATACTCTCAGGTAATGTTTTCACTGACAGACGGTGAGTCGGATCATTCAACATGGTTTTATTTTCTTCATTTCGGATACGGCGACATACTTTTAAGTAAAGGATACAGTTCCTTCCTATTAATCGGAACTAATGATCTATTCAATTACACTCGATAATAGTCAAACATAAAATCAACTAAATCTTAATACTTTTTATATTATATCACCTGGTATATTGACAGCGTATCCGCAAAAAATCCATAGTATTTAAGCAATACATAGACATAGCACCAACCCCAGCAAACACAAATGTATATGTTACATAAAAATATATAACAGTGGAGGACTGATTTTTATATAAAACGTTTATATATTTTTTATGTAACAAAATCTTTATCAATTTTGTTATATATTCTCAATATTTATATTATAAAATGTTTTATATATTGGATATATCTAATTTTATATGTATTCAAGAAGTAAATTCTGCTACATAAATATGAAATGTTTTTTATATATATTTATTACATAAAATGTTTTATATATTTCATAAGTATTTCTTACGAACCTCGTCTGGTGTATTTCTAAAAAAAAAGAAGAAAGCTCTTCAATATTATAACCTTTAAATTGTCACGAGTCGATCTACCCACATATCTGCAAGTATAATAACGTTTTAAAAGGTTTTTCTTTAGTTTTGTTTTGTCGATGTGTTTGTTTTTAGTTTTGTTTGTAGAGGAATGGAGAATACATCATGTAAGTGTTATTATTATTATTATATTCAACAGGCAAGGGGCATCGCCAATGGAGCCGTTCATTCAACTCTCGTTTACAAAAGATTATTTAATAAACGTATTAAAAAGGTTAACTATATTAAAATATACAATGAAGTAAACAATTACAAATCACATTATACCTATCTCACTAAAGTACTTTTCAAGATATTTTCGTTTTAACTTACAACTTAGACATGATTTAACAATAATTCCCTATGTAGGGAGTCGTTATTCCGAAACAAATACCGCCGCCCGGGTATGCATTTAGGGCTCAAGTAGATTTTGTAATAACATCAAATAAAATATACATCTTTAATCCTCTGACCACAGGTAGTAATTCAAGACAAAATATCTTGAAATGGATTAATTAACACTTATCTGTTGAAAGTTATTTATATTCGAATACTTAGATTAATATAAATTATGAATTTTAGGCAAAATAACTATTTAAAACGAAAAAATTGAAAGACTTCTGTGATTTATCAATAAGACAGAAAAACGATACGTAGTACAATCTTACAATGGTGATGGTGAACCAGAAATACATAATATAGAGACATCTCACTCATGGTTAGGACATAGAAATAACTACAAAATAAGGAACTTAAAATCAATTAAGTATTTCAAGGTATTGTTACTATATGATTTGTTTGTTTAATATAATTAATATATACCTACATTTTTAGAAACGTTGCTGAAACAGTTTAATATGGCAGGCACAGGTTTTGATCACCTTGGTGTGGATAAGGCTAAGTAAAGAGACTCTAGAAGGAAAATAAGGGCGAAACTGTAACCCTTCAAAACAATGAATAATATCCCTTGATGTTGCCCACTCGCTTACAAGTGGACCTCGAAAAGTCTTCTAAGAGAACACTTTCCATGGTTAATTATTGTTTTGTTTTTGAATATTTTTAGTTTTGCAATATGTTTTTTTCATTAGGTGTTTTGTTTTTAGTTTCTCTTTTTTATGTTAATAAAATCAATGTACTTATATGCTGTTTTTTTAGTAACTAAGTACCCGCTACTAAATTCCAAAGATAGATAAATACCATATACAATACATACATATTAAGTTGTAATAGGTTGCTTTAAGTTTGAAGTATTCATAAGGTAGGTATTGGATAATATAGTAACAATAGTTCCTTAATCTTTTGGCCATCAACACTACTAAAAATATTGTATTTCATTTTATCTATGAAAAATAATGTTTTAACAGATTTTTCTGAATTTATTATAAATTAAGAATTTCGCTGAATTTTTTCATAGATCCAATGAAATAAAATATTCTAGGTAAGGGGTGAGGCAAAAGAAAAGTTAGGTATCTCTTGTTACATCTATATTATGTAATATTTAATACATAAATATTCTCTAGATATTATCTCATTTTTACATATATATTAAATGGTAATTTGGACATATTTGAGATATAATTTATAATATGTATTTCTTATATCATTATTGTTCTCTAGCTGCGCCGGCCTTTGTCAGTATCCAATACATAAATATTTTCTAGTTGTGACTTCAGTTTTATATAACTGTGACTTTTATATTTCAAAAAATATGTAACATATATGTATTCAATATGTTTTTGTGTTTGCTGGGACTTTTGACATGGTGAATAACTTACTGTTTCCTACTAGATCGAAAGTGGTTTACTGATGGCGCTTTAAAATATAAACTAAGCCAAAGAAATCGTTATTGTTAAAAAATCATTCAATATTCAGTTTCAGGAATGAAACTGTTCTACTATCTATTTCTATTGAATATGGACTTCCCTCGAAATCATACCACAAGACATCCATTGACACATAAAATATAGTAAACATCGATAACAGATCTGCGGTGGCTTAAAAATTGTTGCACTGCTAGGTACTTGGTAGCAGCTACGCTACACAAAGTTTTACTGTCTTATAAATTTATCAGCTCATTTCGCTAGATACAAAACTGAATTTCATTGGCAATCCTAGATTTTTGGTTTCATTTAATCCTTCAGTCCCTTATCTACTACATTACAATTGGTTGAAATCCAAGAGAATTCTTTTGACTCATGAAGCCTCATCTGAATTTTGACTGGTGTGTTCAATAAGAAGTGCTGTAATCAACTCAGGTAGAGTATTATTGATCACCTCCAATTTCTTGAAATTTGTTTTTTGATCTGTATGGCTTGAACATTCTTACTTTCCTAATTTTCATAGTTTATAAAAGTTAATTGTTATCTACAAATCCTCCATGTTACAACTGATTCATATTTTATGGAGTTTTATTTACAAACAGCAAGATCTTATTCTAATTGGAGCATTTATCTTTCCTAATTCTCATTTCATAGAACTAAATTAGTGCCGTCACACTTTCAGCTACCATCGAAAGATATAATAATTGGCTAATTGGCTTGGCTGAATTATAGATATATAAATGGCCATCATTATCTTTCCATTATGATTTCGTTCTTTTTCAATTAATTATCTTTTCGGCTGACGTGATAACTTCGGGGCTAACGTGATTATTTGTCATTCTGTCACTTACACAATATTTTCAAAGAGTTTTATTTTTATATCATTCTTGCGTTCATTATATTAAAAATCTTGCCTATTTTATTAGAGTAACTAGATGAATGGGTATACGTAGAGGAAACTATGAACAGAAATAGAGGAAAAGGATGTAAAATGGTTTATTGATAGGAATTGCAAAATACGAACAATTATATATTCATATTGGAGGAAAGGAATGCAAAAACATTGAAGCAAAATCTATGTAAAATATTCAAAGAAATAAAGACGAGAAGGAATGCTGAAAAAGGACAAATCACAAACTAGTAATAGCAAAATCCATATATAGAAGGTCCTAATGAGAGAAAAGGAAGAATAATATAGTAAGGAAAAAAATAAAATGAAAAATATGGGTAAACAACAAACAAAGAATTTAGGAAAACAAAAAAGCAGATACTAGAAGGAAAATTACGCTAAAAAAGAAAGCAGTGGAAGTGTGTGGAAGGAGAATACATAATTAAGATGGAACATTCGAGCCAAATAGGTGGAAAAACGAAATGGAATAGAATGAGAATTGAGAACAAATAGTAAACGATAAATCAAATCAATAGTACAGAAAATAAAGGTGGAATGGTAGCAATGGAAATAGGAAAGAGAAGAATAGACAGAAAGGAAAACCAAGAAGGCAATGGACAGACCAAGTAGATGAATGACAGGAAAATTTATAAAGAAAGCAAACAAACTCGAAACAAATTTAAAAAATGGGTGGACACGCCACAATCCGGCGCATGGAAATGCAGAATGACTTAGACAAGAAGAAGCATAATATTTTTAATATGAATGTGAAATTTTTGTTTAGAAAGAATTTATAAAACAATACAGTAAAAACTGTTAGCTTAATCATTTATTGCCCGGTCAGTAGATTAAGAGAATATATTTATCAAGTTTTTTAAATTATAATATACGGTTTATCTAAAGTTATAATCAAAAGAATAATTAATAAGTGCATGGAAATGCATAAGAGATTTGAAAAAAATAAACTTACCTTGAATCTCTGAAAACGATATCTTATACTCCGTTTTTAAAAGGCATGGAGTAATAAAAGCTCATTAGGTAGGCAAAACCAATACAGGGTATAATGAAATATCTCCGAAGTTTATCTAATTTTGTACTAAAATTTCTCATTTGTTACGAATTTCAGGTAGACACCCCGTAACTCTGTATTCGGTTGGGTCGCCTATTGTATTGAAAGGGTCGCTCTATTGTATTTGAATCAACAAATAAACAATTTAATCCTCAGAGGCGTGCAATCAGGACAAAACAAACTTGGTATATGAATATGAAGGCACTATGAAATTATAATTAAGAAAACGATTCAATAAAAACACATTTTTTTGTGTTCCTATGAATCAACAATAAACATAAAATATTATATAAAAAATAGCAATTTTTTTTGCAGTAGGTATCAACTTTACTACTAATATACCGTTTACAATAGGAGAGGAAAAAAGAAAAATGCAGGAATGAAGTACGAATTAATGTAATATTTATAAAAAAAAAGTCTAACAAATAATAGTAATAACTAACACAAAAACTAGTCTATATATCAGAATCAGACGATTCTGTTGAGCTTCCATTATTAACATTGATTATAAATGGTTCAATCATGTGTTCACTTATATGATCCATTTCCCACATATTTAGTTCTTCTTGTATCACGTGTTCAACATATTTCTTCCAGTTTTCTTTGGTTACGTTACCTAACGCGTCTTCGAATAAAACTTTTACGTCACTCATTTTGAATATCGTATTCTTTCTTGAAACTTCCCCTTTCACTTGTGCCCATATTAATTCTATGGGATTGAGTTGACAGTGATAAGGAGGAAGCCTCAGCACCGTTATACCACGCGCTGATGCCATTTGATCTACAACGTATCTACTATATTTGTGTTTATGTGAATTGGCCAGTTGCAAGAGCTCATTTTTCAGCGGGTTATCTGGGCATTCAATATTTTTCGAGGTTAGCCAATCGTGGATATCTTGTTTACGCCATGCAGTTGAAGGTTATTTCTCCACTAACCTGGAGTGATAACTTGCATTATCCATAACAATGACTGAGCCCGTTGGAATTAGATCTAACATTTGTGAGAAATATTTTTCGAAAACGTCTGCATCCATATCTTCATGATAATCTCCGGTTTGCTTCGACTCAAAGCACAACAATCCACCTTTAACAAAACCTTCGGCACTTCCGATATGAGTAATGATGAGTCGACGTCCTTTTCCTGCTGGTGGATTGAGGCCTGTTGACCACCCTTCAAGAGCTGCCTGCCTCCGACTTTTGACATTCGTGTCTTGCCAAAACATTGAAAGAGTATGACCTTCATTTAACCAAGTCTCATCCAAATAATAAATTCGTTTTTGATCTAGTGTTCCGAATATTGCGCAAATAACTCCTCCTCCAAATGACAATGTCGTCTCTATCAATCAACATTGTGTTCCGATAATTTTTTTTATATTCAAATCCAAGTGATTTGAAATTTAATTTTAAATAATATTACAAAACGGTTATTTTCGGAAATGAGATAATTTTAGAAGCCTTAACTTTTTTTAAATGACTAAATGTGGTACGCCTATGGTTCCGGCCAAAATGAGTGATTTATTACTCCATGCGTTTTAAAAACGGAGTATAGTAATCGAGACGCGCGTCACTTAGTGAATACCATTATATCTTTCGTAATCCTATCTGTCTTCATTCTAATAACATGTCCAAACCAATTTAGTAACGAATAGTGCTATATTACTCACGAATTATAGATGATCTTGTCAAGAAACTTTTCAATTTCCATAATTGGCATTCGTGTACATACATCTTTGTTCATATTCTACTTAACAAACATATTCACAAGAGCACGTTCACATAGTATGCTCTCTCTTTTCGTCGGTGGTTCAGACTATAAAATAATGATCCTCTCACTACGAATGCCGACAAATAATTCCGTTTATTTCCTACTCATAAGGCGACCACAACAATATGTCATGTTCGATCTTTACCATACAAAAGCCGACAGGCAATTCTGTTTATTACCCACTCATAAAACGACACTTTATCACCTCCTCAGAAAATCAGTGTCGACTTCGGGCTCTCCTTGGGGTTTATTTCGCAGCCATATGTTTTCTCTACTACTTTTTCTATCATTTTATTTATAAACAGAGCACAGTTTTCTTTCGACACTCGTCATTAATACAACTTAATCTCTCCTTCAAAACACATATTATTTGAGGGGATTGACAACATTTTACCCTAATTTTTAATTTTGCCCACTTCGATCTATTTTGCTTTCTGTTTCTGTTCTATATTCGGAACATTTTTTGTATTTTTCTTTTTTGAGGTTGTTACGAAAGTTGACACAAGCCATTCTTTTGGGATGACGCCTGTTTTATACAGGGTGTCCCGGAACTAATGGGAAAAAAGTAGGGAGCGTATGGTATGCGCCAAAATAATGTTACTACTTCATATAAACTTTTTCAATGCAGGTCCTCGTTTTCGAATTAGAGCCCTCTAAAGCTTGATTTTTTAATTCATTTTTTATTTTCGTACTGTTCATTTGATCTTTATACATTTTTCAGCAAATTTATATTAAGAACTTATTAATTGGGAATTTGGTAAGAAAGTTTTAAAATGGTATTTTCGATATTTTCATTTATGTAGTAAAGTTCCAATGCATTTTTGTGAAGATCATTCCAATGTAATTACTTACTGATTTAATAACTCATTTATAATAATAGAGTAGAGTCGGGGATTATGAAGTACCACTTATCGAATTATTTCGAACACTATATCATAAAATATAAATGAATAAATGGCAACGGCTTATTTAAAAGGTTTATTTTATCAAACTATAGCAACAAAGTTAAAAACATACATGCATAAAAAATATTTGTGCTTATGAAAAAAAAGTACATTTGTGATTGCCGCAAACATCGCGTTCGGCATCGGCGCACAGTTTGGCTCGCATCTTAGGCACAGTATCCACATTTCTCCCCATAAGTCAGTCGTAAAACGTCCAGAACAGAAAAGACATTTTGAATCGTCTTTTGGATTACTGTCGATGTCCGAGAATTCTTCTTCGTCAGTAGAGTCATCCAAGGTGGGGAAACTCTCATTCAAATGATCAGAAGATGTGGCGTCTCCTACCAGTTCCTTTCTCGCCCTTTTTCGAACACAACTTGAGCTTGCTTTGGTATCAATATCCATTTTGCTACTACGAGGTTTTGCATCGTCAGCTGTCTTTTTCTTTCCGTCGATCCCCACTCTTCTTTTAACTTTATCTTTTTCATTTTCGATAGAATTGACTCTTCCGGTTCATTTTTGTTTGGCGTTGTAATCAAAATTTTAGTTGTTCCCGATTTGCGGCCTCTTGTATCTTGTAGTTTTTTAAGAGCAGTAATAGGAACTATCTGTTGTGGTAAAACTGGTTGTCCATTTTTCCCTTCATCGACATCTTCCTGGTCACGCGGTTTACCTGATTTTCATGTTAAATAGGCGCTTATTCATTTTTTTGTGCTACTTTTGCTATTACTGTTTACTGAAAAGAAACCCGTTTGCTGAAATCCATTGATTACCCTCTCGCCAGTTTGGATATTTGAATACGCTACACCAAGCAGGTGATTGATGTCAAAATGAGGGGCGTGTGTATATGATGTCCATCCAAAATCAAAAGTACAGGGTTTTCGGAACTTGCTGTTACATAATCTATAAAATGGTTGTAACATTGCGTGAATATATCTGTCTGGATCCATCCAGGTGGATGGAAGGCAAAAATACTTCCTGGTGGAGCTCCCTTCTTCTCTCAATTCGCTGGCATTTTCGCGAGGGAATATAAGCAAAGGGGGCACATAATTTCCACTTGCTCTCATGCACAAAACCCTCGCTCTGCAGATGTCAGCTCTCCTATCTGCCGTTTCCCCTTTGAGAAAAAACCTCAGGACACTTTTCTTGAACTATGCTAAAACCACTTTCATCGACGATAAATATTTGATTAGCTGAAAATATTTTTTTCTTCCATTACATTCTCTAACAGATTAAAAAACTTAACATTTTTCTTGTTAAATCCCACTACTAGTGAAAATGACGTTCCCGTCGGCTATCACAGCTTTAACACGTCCTTATGTCTTAATCTAAAACGACTTAACCAACCTTTTCCGGTCGTTTTTTTGATTTATAAGATAGAATTTGGAATGCTATTCATTCTAGCTAACTGAAATGCGTGATTGCAGACATCTCGTCTAGTTAATCCATATAAGGTTTTCTCCATTGCCAGGTAATGCTTCACTAGCTCCTTTTCCAGATAATCCGGCATAGTAGGTTTCCTCCCTAGTTTTGTTTGATATACTTCACTAGCAGCACTATTCTTTTTACGAAGTCTGAAATAGGTGGAAACATTGAATGTTTTGCATGCCTTCAAATAACCCATTCTTTTGCTTCTAACTGCTATCACAGCTTTTTCATGTCTTCCTCATTCCACTTTTTACGTTGTGGCGATGAGGTTGTGGCATTTCCTTTCATTTTCATAAACGTTCGAGGCATTTCTGAAACCAATTTTAGAATTTTGATTTAGTAAGAAAGAGTCAGGAAATATGGAATACTATTTCATAATTGCCGCCTATCTACATTTGGAGTTAGGTCGGAAAAAATACAAAGTATCTAGAATGAGCGGTATGCCTACATTTGGGGTTTCATACATCATTCATCAACCTAGTTAAGCAATAATATCAAATTAAATCACCTTCAAAAGTGTTTAAAATAAAACTTTAATGCACTTGCCTAAAATTATCATGTGCACCGAAACACATCAGCTGTCAAAACAACCAAACGGTTAATGTCTATAGACTGAACAATCTAAACATTCTTGTGGGAGCATCTTGAAATCATTCGAATAATATTATTACAAATGAATATAGATGGCGCTAGTAGTTCTGCCAAAAGTGTGGAATTCCATATTACGGGATATATTTTATAATCCTCGACTTTACTCTAATGATTTCTTGATTCATGAAGGTTACAATAATAATATAAATACATATGATATGGACATACGAATATTGACGGGATACTCGAATATAAAGAGTCGGAAAGTAATCGATTCTAATATGTGTTCGAATATCCTCAGTTTTAATTACTTACGTTGTCAGCGCATATTTACCCCATAACAATACAACTTATTATACAATTAAGATTATTGGAAATTCAATAATAAAAAATCGTACATATTTTATTCAAGTGTTGTGATACAATGTTTAGAAAGTATTTCATTCATGAGCTATTCGACATCAGAGTAATTGATTCTCAATATAATTCGATCCTCTCAATATAACGTATGAACGACGTTTATTTGTTCATCCTTTCCATGACGTCACGACCATAGCACGATTGTTTTCGACGATTTAAATTTATGATATTTTCAAATTGAATTTCTATAGCCGTCACATCAATATATTAGGGCTCCTTTGTACTATAAATTAAACATTTTTCAATACATTTAATGCGAGTCAAATAGCCGATTACTTATGAATCACCCTGTATAGTTTCCTGTCGTTTCTTCTAGTAATGGCCCAAAATTTTTCCTCAGGAACTTTCCCAGACTCGCAATCGCCCTTCGTTTGCCATTGTTATCATCCATGTCTCACAACCGCACATAATTGCTGTGGTCTTATAACTTACTGTTTTATATAGATTGATCATGGTTCGTCTGGTCAAGTCAAGTGTTTCGATTTAATGAGATCTTGTAGACACATATTTTTCCGGCCGGTATTTTATTGATTATTTCTTGTGATTCATTATTGTCTTCACTTATTGTAGTTCCAAGATACCTAAATTCTCTCTCTCGCTCAAAATTCAATCGGTGATTGTATAAAGGGAACATGTCCAACATAGACGATTTCGAGAAAATTGAAAAAAACGTTTTATTACACAAACGGTAAGTCAAACTTCAAAATGCAATACAGAAGAAATGGAGGGACAAGCATCCCAAATACAATGAGGTATAACATAAAGAGCTGAGATGGATCATAAAAGTGACAAGTGATTTTTTAACAGCTGGATTTGTTTCCTTTATACAATAAACCGTATTATCATGCAAACATAATGCAAATAAAGGTAATAAAACAATGATGCAGAACATAGGAACAGTTTTTAATGTAAACTGTAGAAAATCAAAACATATTTTAATAACAACTTATACATTATTTTTATTCGGAATCGTACTCCAAGGCAGTGTGGGCCAATTTTCAAATTGAGTGTAGAAGGGGTTGATGTTCGTCAGGAATATACTTTCTTTGCCTTAATCGGCACTTTTTGTGGGTAGGCTCGGTCATTAGGTAACTGTGGTTTATTGGCAGTTTTTGCTAGGTAATATTTAGATGTTATGAACCCATCTATGTAATCATTTGCAATGACGTAACCAGGTGTAGAACTGTTATAAATGAAGTGTTTGTACGTAGAAATGCTACATATAGGCCACCAACTCTTGTAGTCCAGTATATCTTCGGTTTGAACTAATTTGACCACAAAATATGGTCAAGTTTTCTTTGCATTAGAAATAATATGATGAATAGCCACGAACAGGAAAATATTGATGAAGTTCGGTAAACCTTCCATTCATGGTGAGAGCTGATAACAATCTAATAATAGTATGATTGCGGTTCTGTCCGCCACAAGCATTACTAAAGATATGTAGTTCGGTAATCTCTTTTGGTATTGTATCTAGGTAATCTTTTAGAAAGCTTGCAACTTCGTTAGAACCCCTTTTGGCAGTACCTTCAAAGTATGTGTAATATGTAGCATCATTGGTTTTTAAGTTGTGAAAACCAAAAACATATTGCCAAAGTTGTAGAAGGTAGAACATATCGTTTACTGCCATATCAGGCAAAGGCAGATTCTGCATTAAATCGAAAACAATCGCACCTAGATGTTGGTTTTGGGCACACAAACCTCGGACATACTCAATTTTTTTATAGAACTTTGAGGCACGTCTTTTATGTACGATTAGTTCTGCACTAGCCATAAGCTTTGCGTTGTCGTTTAACACCTGTGATTTTAGTTTCACAGACAACTCTTCACATGTTCGACAGACATCTACTTGTGGTCTACCAAACCGATATCCAAATTGAACTGCTCTAAGTAGTATTCGTACTTAACGCGTTTAGCAAGATCTCCATTTCCCAAACAAAATATTTCATACAGTTTTTCAACTGTTAAGGTCGATTAAAGGTATTTTAATGGTTTACTACTATAATGGGTTTCTTTCGTCGGAAATGCAGAAATATGAGCATGTATTTTGCAGATAATAGCGTGAGGTAAAGCATTACCTCGATTACCATGACGACCACGTTTGTCAATAGGTCTAGAGTTGTTCAAAAGTAGTGTAGTCAGATGGAAAACTGCTTTACCTGATAAAGCATAAAGACTCAGAAATGCTTTTTCACATACTTCACGTCGCACGCTTCCGTTCAAAACATGATATTTGAAATTACCTCGACGATTCTGCTTTGGTTCCGGATATTTTGGCCTACGTCTTTTATTATCTTCAACATCCACAAGACCCATCAAAAAAGTATCTTGTTCGTTTTTGGGCTTACCACAGGAAAGCGATTTGAAAATCCTCATCTTTTCATCGTGTGACATATCCATACATTTTCTTTTACATCTAAAATTTAAATAAATTTAGTATTACCTAAAAGGCTGATTGACTGATCAAATTTGCAAAACTTTCTTGAATCAATGGAATCCTTACCTACAGTCCGGCCCTGTTTGTTTTGCAGCTCTTTCGGTTCCTTTTTGACTGATATACTTTTGCCCAAATAATCTTGCTTGAATCCGAACATTATTCTTATAATTTTCAATGCTTCGAACACCTTTTTCTCGTTTACATTGTGGTTCATCACTATCACTGTTGGAATCTGACATATTCTTATCTATTTCATTACAAAATACTACGTAGTTTCACGTAAAACAACAAAATAATGTTGCTTCAGTCAATACCTAATGCATATTAATAATAATTTAGAATGGGTAATAATGGTTGCTGTCAAAAGTCCGCTTGCAACGCCCTCACATTGAGTGTATGAATGGAACAAGTAGTGGATTTATTTCCTTTATACACTCAACTAAAATTTTGTGATGCTTTAATTCTAATATAATAAATCGGATTTGTCTTCTTTATAGACTCAACGGTGCACTGACTAATTATCTGAAATATTTATATAACACTTTATTTTGACCAAACAGTGAAGTTGTTTCCTTTATACAATAACCAATTCAATTATAGTTGTTGATGGTGATATTCAGTCCAATTCTATCGTAGTTTCGGTTAGTCCGGCTCGTGAACAAATGTATTGTTTTCATTAATGATTTGGAGTCCCATGTTTTCTGCTTGCTCCTCAAATCTGATAAAAGTGTCCATAATTTGTATTCTCCTGTTTCTTACATTATAAATATTCTGAAAAGTAGCAGTACGAATTTAAAAAAACTAATTCAAAATTTATAAATTTACATGAAGTACTAACATTATTTTGCCTCATACTATGCTCCCCCGTTACTTCTGAGATACCCTGTAGATAGTATTGAAGAAATTCGGTAATATATCATTTTCATCACTACCTAAAGTTTAACAGTTCTACTGGAATTTTGTCAGGTCCTTCAGCCTTTCCATTTTTAGGCTTATTTCAGAATGAAATAGGGATATTGTAGAGAGTAGCATGACGCGAAATTTCAATGCAGTTTTTCGTTTTGGTGCTCCTAGATGCCAAAATCACCCCCCGTTCCAAAGGTTATATATATATATATATATATACAATAAAAGAAATGATACAAATAAAAAAAGAGAACAATGCAGTAAACGATAAACAAGATATCAAAAATCTAAGCCAGATATAATATAATTTATTATAATAATAACATCAACTTATTGAATGTCCCTTGTATATTGTAAAGAGTTGTTTCTAAGGCAGGTACTTTCGATTTTATTGTTTTTGAAATAATTTTATTAGTTACCAGTTTTTGTCGTCTGTGTGTGTACATTCAATTTTAATCTTTCAATCGTTTTCAATGTATAAAATAATTGAAAATGCTCCCAATTAGAGAGCGCAACGTCAAGTAAAAACATTCAGAATTTACGATTAACCTGATGTCCAAGAAAAATGTATATATATATATATATATATACAGTGCTATTCAATAGTCCCCAACTCCCCTCGTATCTTTTGAACGACTACACTTACATTAATAAAATTTGTGGGTGAAAATAAAGTGTTGTAAACTTCTCTACGAATGGTAATAGGTGACGTAATAGTAATAGATGACGTGCCACTCTGACCAATAATTTTAAATAGGGCCTTGTGGCAAGTGATATCTCGTTTGAAAGGCATTGACATTGGCTACATAGCCATATTAATTTTGTTTGGGTTTAAATTAATTTTGACGGATAAATTAAATAAATACCAAAATTATAGAAGTAATTTTTTTAAATTCAATTAATGAAATATCAACAATGGATACTTATAGCAAGTGTTCGAAATGTGCTCCGTCTACTTCCTGACAGTAATAAATCCTATTAGTAAACTCTTGTCGTACTCGTTCGAATGTGTCAGCTGAAATAGCATTGCATTCTTCAGTAATTCTTTCTTTCAAAACGCCATTGCTATCTGGTGCCGTAGTATAAACCTTGGATTTCAAGTACCCCCATAGAAAAAAATCTAATGGTGTCAGAACTGGTGACCGAGGTGGCCATTCTATAGGACCTCGCCGGCCGATGTATTACAGTCAGGAAGTAGACGGAGCACATTTTGAACACTTGTTATAAGAATCCATTGATGATATTTGATAAATTAAATTTAAAAAAATAATTTCGATAATTTTGGTATTTATTTAATTTATCCGTCAAAATTAATTTAAACCCAAACAAAATTAATATGGCTATGTAGCCGATGTCAATGATTTTCAAACGAGATATCACTAGCCATAAGGTCCTATTTAAAATTATTGGCCAGAGTGGCACTGTGACGTCATCTATTACTATTACGTCACCTGTTACCATTCGTAGAGAAGTTTACAACACTTTATTTTCACCCTCCAAATTTTAATAATGTAAGTGTAGCCGTTCAAAAGATACGAGGGGGGAGGAGACTTTTGAATAGCACTGTATATATATATATATATATATATATATATATATATATATATATATATATATATGTCCAAAAGTTTGGAATATTGGATTATTTCATCTTTTTGTTGATTTCTATAGAAAAAAATTTCTGAATAATTGAACATCATTTTGCTACAACTCCCATCAATACTAAATAAATCTCTAAGCCAGACAAACAATATGCAAAAAGATGATTTATTCTATTGGAGTGAAAAATTTATAATGTAGCTTACATTTAAAATTAAATAAGTATAGAAAAAAATATTTTTTTATAAAATTCATAATCAGTATTTCCTCCATTGGCCTGTATGCATGACTGTAGGCGATTTAGCATGCTGTCGATTAAATGGTCGAGCTGGGATTGCGGAATTCTCTCCCACTCTTCACGAGCAGCATATTTTAGTTCTCACAGTGTAATAGGGGGATTGTTTCGCTTCTTGATGCGTGTTTTGAGATTGTCCCAGGCATGTTCAATGACGTCCATATCAGGGGAATCCGAGGGCCACCATATTGTGGATATTCCTTCTTCTTGCAGAAAATTTTGTACTGCTGCTGTTCGATGCGGAGGTGCGTTGTCATGCAAAAACACAAATCTATCACCTACTGCCCCTCGGAATAGACGCATGACAGGATTTAAAACCTCCTCGATGTATACAGCACCAGTGACTCTTCTCTCCAGACCCAGTAGAGGCGTCCGTGTGCCACTCATAATACCACCCCAAACCATAATACTCCCACCTTCAAATGGGACACGCGGATGGGCTGTTTCTAGTCGGGCTTGTTGTCCTGAGGCCCTCCAAACTAGTGTTCTTCGCGAATCAGAAACCAAGCCAATTTTTGATTCATCAGAGAACATCACGTTATTCCAGTTAGGACCATAATGTACTATTTCTCGAGCCCATTGCAACCTTACAATTTTGTGTTGATAGGTTAGTTTGGGAACACGAAAGGGTCTTCTACGATACAAATGTACTGCATTTAGTCTGCATGTTATTGTTTGACGTGAAGTATTCAGTCCTTCAAGCCTAACAATTTCGTTGGATATACTACTTGTAGATTCCAAACGATTTCTTCCAGTTATCAATGTTATCTGCCGATCTTGTGCTGCTGTTGTACATCGATTTCTGCCACTTCTGGGGCGATCCTTCACGTCATTTGTCTTGGATTTTTTTTGAATTTTCTAGGCATTTTTAAACGGCCCGAATGAAATTTAAACAAGAACTGAAATAATGTGTAAATACCAAAATCAGTTTATTGTGACCGAATTGCTACAACAACGAATCAAATTTTAAATAA
The DNA here is from genome assembly GCA_963921935.1 of Galeruca laticollis. Taxonomy (NCBI): domain Eukaryota; kingdom Metazoa; phylum Arthropoda; class Insecta; order Coleoptera; family Chrysomelidae; genus Galeruca; species Galeruca laticollis. The sequence continues at coordinate 56,664,632 of OY998180.1, forward strand.
TTTTCATTTATAAACGCTTTAGAATAAATATGAACAACAGTTTTCAAACCACCATAGGCGTGTTATAACGGAATTTGTAAGCACGATAGAGAGCGTATTTTTTGACGGATCAAAACCAAACTCGCTACAAAAATCGGTTAGGCCAAAATCTTGGGCGCGTTCGTTAATGAGCCAAATTAGCCCAGTAAAAACAAAATGGCGGCTTGTCAAAGTTGAAAAAAATCGTATTTCCTTCGTTTTTCATTTGACGCAAAAAAGTTACTGAGCTTTTTCATAGACCTCAACACGTTTTACAGTTTTGTATCTAACATTTTTCTCTAAATCGTACATTAAAATATTTATTTAAGAAAATTCACAAATTTACCAGAATTTTTTTTATTTTTTTGTTTTTGATTTGATGCCAAAATGTTACATTGGTTTTTTGTACATCTCAAAACATCCTATTACTTTTGTATCTAATTTTTTATTTTGGGTTTTATGCAAAAATGTTACTGAAATAAACCTGTCCAATTGGTCCTGTGCCATTGGGATTTTTTATTTTTAATGCCATACTCTACTTAAGTGGCTCCCAACCTTTTTCAGATGGCGACCCACCTTTCTTTATTGGAATACCTCCACGGTCCATGATGGAGTAAAAACATGTTTTTACCGTATTCCTCCCTGTCGTCTGTATAATTTACCATATAATAATCGACATGTTCGAGGATATATCCAAAAAAAATTGTCTTTGATTTACTGAATTTATTCCAAGTTTGAGACTCACATTGTATATACGCTTTTTTTAAGATACAGTTTGAATATTGATAAACAGTTTATGTTCTGATTTGTAATTGATTGACAAAATATAAGCACATGTAGCAAAAAAATTAATTTTCCGACGACCACTATTAAATTGGCAAATTTCATACAGTTTGCAATTCAAAATTGTTAACAATTTCGACACGAAGCCGAACGAAGGGCATACACATGTGAAATGAAAAATTTGAGAAATCTGATTGACCGATAGCTGTGTGTTTTTATTTTGCACGCAAATCAACGATTATCGATGTCTACCTTTCCGCGCAACGGCATAACTATTTTGACCGCAGACAGAGTGCTTTGCCGAATGACATTTTAAGTTTACCTTTTGAACCGTTGGCAAGTGAAAGATCGAATTGGATAGAATTATTGAATTTTCTGTAATTGTGAGTCTGATACGCATAAAATTCAAAACTTGGTATCAACATAAAATGGTCAACAACCGTTTATTTTCAAAATTGTAGTAACCTTACCATAAACTTTAATTGAAGAAATAATTACTAACTATGCGTTTTTTGTGGTCGTCGGAAAAATATCGTGTACAACACGTGTTGAAAATTAGATTTCACACTGGTATGAAATATTTCATTTTCAACACTTATTATACAATATACCATTAACAGATGTGTGCAATATATGCTAAATAGTACAATTATAAAAGTAAGTAAGGCAATTTCAATTTTTCATGTAAAAAAAATCAATATTTAAAATTGCTGTTTTTGAGTACGAATACAATACTAATGAGATTTTTGGGATTGTTTCGATTGAACTTACATGCCAATGTCAGGATTGAAGGAAGATGTTTTAATCTTAAGTCACTTTCAAAATTTAAGCCCGCTTCAGAGAGTACCGATGATCAGTGCTAATGATCGGTCGCTGCCGATCATCGATCGAGTAAATTATTTTCTCATTAACGCGTACCATCACTTGTTAATATGAAACTGAGAAGTACAAAGCATCGCTTTGTTGTTGCTTTATGCGTAAAAAGGATAATTGAAAAGCAAAGAAAGAAACAAAAATTCAGAAGGATATGGGTCCATTCTCTACGCCTTCAAAGACGGTATTTTTGTTCACGCCAACAAAAAAAGAGCAGTAAAACCAAACTAGCTTGCAATATCGCTGCATCGAAACTACAACTGATGATACGCCTGCATGTGAAAATCTCTATTAATCAAATGGCTCCGACTTCAACCGATGACATTTAAAATAATGAATAGGACAGATAGTCAGTCCTGATCATTAGTCCTTCGTGAAACGAGCCTGAGTTGATTTTTGCATTTGTTTTTTAGGAAAACCATAGTTGAAAAAGTGCGTTCATCTAAATACGTAGTGGTTAATACCATCAGAAACCTCATTGCGGTTACGGATATTGTTGCATATTGTATCTTCGTTTTCATCTAAAATGTTATTAAGTCTTTTTCCTTGTAGACTGACATCAGGTGCGTTCTTTTTGACTGAGATCTCAGATAATCTCAGCTAACATCAGTAATGTCAGCGTTCTTTTTGTCCTACTCAATTCTAAGTTAGCTGAAATTTTTCCTCACCGATGCTGAATGTGTTGTAAGGGGGTATCAGTTGGATTTGAGTCTGAAATAAAGTAGAGGGGATGAAGAAATATTTGATTTGCTTGGGTTATTTGTAGTTTTAACTTAGGTTATCTATGGTTTTAACCATTGACATATAAAAACACATAATCTATTTTTCTTTTGTTACAAATTATGGATACAATACCATTATTAGATGCTAATACGAATCTGTCGTATAGTTTAATTCTATCCCTTGAAGATGCACAGAGGGCGAAGGAAGGTAACAACTAATAATGTTAGAACATTAGCCATAATACCATGGAGTTATACTAGCTCCATGCATAATACAAAACTTAACTCAAAGAAATATTTGAAACTAAAAATAACAAAATCAAGCGTGGTTATCAAAGATCTCGAGATAGGTTATGTTTATATGTTTTGTTTCTTATTCACGTATGCGACGACAGATCGCGCGCTTCAATTGAGATGTCGTTCTTTTTGGTGCTTACTCACATCACTTTATCTCAGATCACCTTAACTGAAGTGATCTGAGATCTCAGTCAAAAAGAACGCACCTATCATCACGGAATCATTCGATTTTTTCATTTTTTAAAATCTTCTCTAGTTTTTGATATCTGGCACTGTCTCTTCCATTATGAATTGATTGTTTGATCTTCTATCTTTAAACAGTTCTTCAACTGTTTCAGCAATATAAACACAACTTACCCAATTCTCATTTACGTCTTAACAATGATAAATTGAGTCAAAACAATTCCAACGATCCTTTTCACTGATATGAATAGGAAAAATCATAAATATTTTTGTTTGCTTCTATTGATACAGGCCTTAACAAATTGTTGTCAGCCTACATGACAGTAGTTATTGTTATAGTCGTTTGAATTTATTAAAAATGCTTGAAATAACAATTCTACATATGATTATGGACACGGACACAAATGGAAGTTGCTTGCTCATTTCATGTGAAATTTCAAAGGAGACAAAGTTGAATAGAAAAGCAGTTATCATTACAATAAGTAACCCACTATGCAAATATATATTACAGTTATGTTAATTCAACATCACATTGTGATAATGTTCTTCCTTTTTTTGCTCTTGTTTTCATCACATGCACATCCATACAACCGCTTATGCCCAGTTTGTGGCTGTTAACTTTTGTGATGATTCAACTTAACTTCTAAGCGGTGTTAGAGCGCTGCCTTCTTACATTACTGTGATGTTACTAGAACTTCCTCAAAAGGAAGTCTTTATAACGAACTAAAAACATCATTTGTGTTACATTCTGAAATGCCTTTTAACATCTAGTCGATGTTAATGCAATGTCTAAAAAATAACATCTTATCAATGATCTAAATGCGACATTTCAAAAACAATACAGTGTATTCTCGTAGATGTTGTATGGACATTACAAAAACCTCTAAATAATATACCTCAAACATTCTGGATGACATCCTATTGATGTTTCTGTGCCTAATCAGCAAATACAGGGTGAACAACTAAGAACGCCGACTGTGGGCCATATTTCAAAAAATAGTCATATGCTTAACAAAAATAACAAAATTGGACAATTTTGTCAACGCTATGTGAAAAAGTCGACAATTTTCCCATTTTTCTCGGGAATCTCAAATGTAATGAGGCATTTTACAAATTCTGATGAGAGGGGGTTAAAAAAATAGGTTTCTATTCCAAGATATAAGATTTACAATATCAGATATAAAAATTAAAAAAATGCTCCAATTTACATTTGAATTTTCCGAGTGGATACAAAATTATCTAATGTTATTATCAATCTTATTAAACAGAAAAACTCTTTTAAATGCAGCTAAAATCATTAATATCGGTTAGAACCTTCTCCAACATTATTTGAAGAATAAAGGGAAAAATCTCCTTAATAAAATTTATTCATAATCTCAACAAGATTTCAAAAATTGTATTTTTGAGACACCTTTAGTATGTTTTTTTAGAGTATTATGTTTTCGAGTGTTCATTCCACCCCTAGCGGATATTTTAGAGACTGCAACATATTTTCCAGCTATTTTTCAGGATCACTTACCTAAAGGTAATTTTTTTGTAAGTTGTACAATGATTCATTTCTGAGATGTGGCCTACAGTCGTTCTTAGTTGTTCATCCTGTACATTTAAAATAAAATAGCAAAAAAAGCATATAAGCAAATAAAGGATTTAAAACTTTTATTCACTATTAATGAACAGTACAGTAAATTTGAAAAAAAAACAGGTACAAAATTGGAAAAAATAATATCTTGTTCAGGAATCCAACCTAAAAAAAATAAAATTATGTAAGCATATCACATAACAAATCTGGAAAGTGGAAACTATTGAACGCATTCAGTGAAAGCAAGAAATACAAAAGGGTATATTAATCTGTAGTTACCATAACGTAACATACTTTGAAACTGAATTAAGAAAGTTTAACGGATACACATACATTACAGCTAGTTTACAGAAAATTTATTAGAATAGTTTTTAAATTATATTAAAACTAATAAAAATTTTACACTATAAAGATTTAATGGAACATTACGTTACATCAACAGAAATCCAATCTGATTAAAGAACGTTCTATCGGTTACTTACGGCTACTTTTTCTTACGCAAGAGTGGCTGTTTCGAGTGCCTCAACCATTCCAGAACGCACACTTCAAAATCCTTATCTGTGAAACATTTAAAGGTGTTCTGATCAGCTAATAAAACAATTACTTTAGATCAAATTGTGCCCATGGAGACCTTTGATCGATCATCATAAACTACATCAAACTTGATTTTCAGCCAATTGACTGGGACCCATTTTCCATAAGATACATGCGCGGTTCTTCAAATGAATAATAACATATTTTACTTCGAGAAGTGACTTTCATGATTTAACTCCTGTTTTATGCCTCACTCCATTTGGTAGGTAAATTCAGGTGTGCTATGAAAATTCATACCTCTCTTCTGTATAAAATAATATACTATTCACATCTTGTTTTTCATCCTGGAACAAATTGTATATTAACATCGTGGAATTGTAACTTAATGAAAACTAGGCATTATTAATACACTGTATACAAGAAAAACTACTTATGAAGAAGAAATATGGAAACATTATCAAGTTAAATGAGTTTATAATTAATTGTATCGAATTGAGTATCCAATAGCTGTGTTTCTACAATAATAAATAATTGAATGCTGTTTGTTTACTGGAGCATTCAGTATCATAAGTTACATATTCTTCAACTAGATTATTATAGGTACCATTGTAAGGGACATCTTCTTCTTCTTACAGTGTCATATCCGTGATCGGACATAGGCGACCTCTCTCTTCTACCTGTGTTGTGCTCTCCAGTTACCACAGATAGAAGGGACCTACAGTTTAACGACGGATCCAAACGTCTATTTGAGAGGCTGTACTAGGCAGAAAGAATACTGTCGTTGGTTTGCCATTGCCTTCCGACAGGTGGCCCTCCGAATTTTTAATTAGCACCATTCCACTAGACTACGGAGACCACTAAGGGACATCTACAGATTATTTATTGTATTCAGTGAATTTTCAAATGGAAATGAGTTTTTTAACAGAAATTTCTGTTTTTAAAGTCTTAAACAGTCTCTTATTGTTCACAAGAATTGATAGTAATAATGTTAAAATTTTTTAAACCTGCAAAACTATATTGATGGCTAAGACTACTACTACAAAAACTAGAACTACAGATACTTGATTAAATATTTTGTGTACTGTTTAATACAATGTTTGTATCAGACTATCTCAAAATAGTTACTCCCCTTTCATTACATAATTATCAACTATTTGTTTTTTATTTTATTTGTGTAAGTAGCTTCTGAAACATCTTCAACAATGAAAATATTTTCTTCTAGATTCAATTATCTGCCAACATATGAGCATGTTTTATTATTAATAATAGTATCTACCCGATTGCAATATTATGTTTTTTGTAGGGTATAATGCATATCTAGGATTTGAAATATTGTGAATCGTTTTTAAAATATACTTACTAACTAAAATATTTTAAAAATTGAAAAAACTCTTATTATGTAAACTCTATTATATAATGTTAGTGTATAATTCCACCACCTGGAATTTCAATGTATAATAGCCGATTAAAGTATTGAATGAGTATTAAGTTTTAATAATTATGATTTTGGAATAGGTACTTACCGATAACAATTGTTGTTCGTCCATTATAACAAGAATTATAACTAAGTATAGAAACTGTAGCTAAGTAGAAACTGTAGCTAAGTAGAAACTGACGAAAACGAAGACTACTTTATTCAAGTACTACTTGCAAAATATGTGCTTCCTGCAAATAAAATATAACACATAACTGAAAACCATCCGCCATTTCATGCTTGCCATTTGATTCCACAGATAACTACTGTTTGTCTCGTTCGTCAGTTCCTCTTCTGTTTTCTTTTTTTTTATGTTACTGTGATATTTATTGTGAGATATTACTGAGAGTTTTATGAACTAACATCGTACAGACGTAATAGTAGGATGTTACTAAAAATTATTTCGAAAGATGTAAAAGTAACTGCAACATGTGATCATCTTAGAAACATGTTAATTTGTAATAAAACAGTAACGTTCTGTATGTGATATTAGTGAGAAGTATACAAATTAACATCGTATGAATGTTTCCTATAGGAAGTTACTAAAAAGAAGTTTATAGGATGTGTATGTAACTGCGAATTCAAGTATTACTGTGTACATCAAAAATATGTTTTATTTACATAACATTGATGTTGATAGAGTTGGTAATAAAATTAAGACATCTAGGAGATATCTTATTAACGTTTTAAATAAACATCACGAAAAGTCTCTAAAAAGAACATCACAAAAAAGACTTGTTATGTTTCTTGTTTAGTGGGAATGATACTTAATTTTGAGGTAAACACACGTATCTCTAATCAAAAAGCCCCAATGTACAAAATAAGTCAATCATCAATTTTTGGGAAAATAAAGTAGAATCAAATGCATACTTAGTAAAACTAATAAACGATTAATTGTTGTGTCAAAATAGCGTCAACATATTTGAGCGCTTAATCAATTTATTTAAAAAAATGCTGAATGTTGTGAACCGACAATTTGTCAGCTGCTATATTCGCCCCTATGAAAACTAATTTATTTAACAGAAATTTTCAATCGGTTTCCTTCGAAATATGTGCCATAAATATGTCACTTTAAATTTTTCAGGGGAAGTTTTCCAAAGCTGCGGCTCGTAAATTATAATTTGTTCCACAAACTCTGCGAACAATGAACAATTTTCTTTCAGAGTTTTGACGTATAATTTGCTTTCAAGTTAAAATATAATTACCTGTATTGTGAAATATCATTGCAGGAATACATACAAAGATTTTTTAAAGCAATGTATAAGACAGATGAGGTAATTTTATAGGTTGGTGAAATTCAAGATAAAAGCAATTTCTAGCTAATAATACATTCAAATGTAGAATAAATGTAACTAAGTTTAATTGTTGTTTAGTCGCTAAAATAAAAGCATTCATACTTACAACAATAAAACAATTTTGACGATAAGAAACACCATATCTTGAACTTCATTTTTAAATATCCAAATGGGCAAAATCAATTAAGCCATTACGACATTAAATTGAATAATGAAATTTTGCAACTGCACAATGGTAGGAGAAGGGATTCTTCCTTGGATTTGATATAATCAAATATAAATAAAACGACCTGAATAAGAGCGAGAAACCTCCATAGTTGGAACTCATGGTGAGGTCCCGACACTTTAGCACCGTATTAACATGTTATATAGTGGGACAAAACTAACCTATATATCTGGGATAATTTTTTTTGATGTTATCGTCATAATTACCTCTATAGTTGAGGCAGCTTGATTGGTTTCTTTGAATGTTATAGGTATTGACGTCTGTAACTGAGATAGCGTTAATTTATTACCTCTTTAACTCAGACTTTATTGCAGATAAATTTCCGATTTGTTTACTAAATCTTAGTCTACCCGAAAAGTCCGCTCTTGGCTAAATTTACCTACTTAAATGACCACCAGTTTTAGTTTGGTCTTGCTTTCGTCTGGATGTTCATTTGAAAAATTTCGAATTGAAGTGTTTATCAATAGGTACATGAAGAAGTTAATATGGTTAAGTGGAAAAACACAGGGAATGAAGTCTGTATCGAATTTAATATGCTAAAATCTACTTTCAGTAGAATCATTCATTATAAAAATAAAATTCAGTCTCAATGTTCTGAAGGACAAGGAAAACTAAAACGTGTACGTGTATCAGGATATCCTGAACTTGAACAAGTAGATGATACCAAACAGGCTCGGAAGTAAGTGTAGTAAAATTTTCTAAGCGCGAAGCAATAAAGCACTAGAAACTTAAAACATATTTGATAACATCTATATTATTGAAACATACGTTATTGCTGAAACTTCCAAGAGACAAACTTTTTTGACTGAAACATTCTGTATACTGTTTATATAAAACGTGTTTAACTGTAACTGAAATATTCTCTATTCTAACATCTAATAATGGACCCCTATGTAAATGAGACATATATCTATTTATACTCGAATAACCGAGACACTGAGTAAGTGATATACTTCTTTAAGTGATACAGATTTACAGGCCCATTAATGTTCCGATATTATCCAGGTTTCACTGTATATAAAATCTGCATATCATATACAGATATCCACTGTTGAACTGCAGACCAAAGAATTAGGGTCACCCCAAAATCTGAAAATATATTCGAAATTTCAATTTCTGTCGGATTATATGACGCTATACATTTGCTCGCGGTATCATTTGTTTTAATTTAGACTGAAATTTTTCTCGTTCATTTTTCTACCACTATCGATGATTACTGATGTTTGTTTGCTGCTTCCTTGATATGATAATCTGCTTTTCCATTTCCATGAATATCGGTGTAGAGTGACATTCAAATCAATTTAATTTCGACGTCTTTTCGATGGAGATGGGGATGGTTTTTAGAGGATCAAAATGAATTTATGCGCAAAAGGTTCTATTCAAAATTTGTAGATAGAAAAATGAAAAACTGTTATCGATGATATTTTCCAACAGAACCTCAAATTTTAAGAGGAAATTGCGAATAACTAATTTTTTATACAAAATAAGCATATTTTATTTGGAATATAGAAGAAAGTATTTTTCGAGGTAGTCAGAATTATTCGGAAAAAAAAGTTCGAAAACCTAAATATTTTCTGATTTTCATATGTGTACTTTGAATTGTTTTATGAATTTATTGTTTCATTTTCGAGTAAACCGTTTAAAATTAATTAATTAATATAAAGATATAATTGAACTAATACTTCATTAGACTCATCTTCCAGAATTGAAGGATGTATGTAGAAAGAACTTTAAAGGATTCATCGATTTCTTAGTTTGGTATTCATAAATCTTGAAATAATTGGTAGCCATTAAAAGTTCAGTCTCGTAATATTTTCAACAGTTTTCTCAATATAATGGATCAATTTCCAAGCTATCCTCAATTTTTTTCAAAGAATTGACCTTTCCTCTTCTTTCTCATAAAGATCTCTATATGCTCACCATTTTTCGAAAATTTGTTGAAGTACGTTATGGAAAACTCGAACGTGGATATCATATATCATATTTTTCACTCAAAGTATGAGCATTGTTACTAAAATCCTTAACTGGGTTAAATGTGAAACCTGCAAACAACATTATATTTAACTAATAGAAATACAAAGAGATCATTTATACTAGTAAAGTCTTCAATGAATACGAACAAAGATAGGTGATAGACATTCGTAAACCAACACCAAAATGGCTTCTATTTATACTAAAATCATCATTCTCCTCCCGTTACATTATAAGATAACTAAGTTTTATATTCTGTCTGCCACCCTTCAAGAAAACAAGCCGGTTAAGCTCTAATAATTTCAATTTATGTGTATTTTTTATTTGGTATTTACAAATTATGTGTTCCAGAATTCCCTTTTTTATTTCGTACGCAATACCTATCCATTTTGCTGATACGACCATTACGATTATGAAAATTAGCACCCCCGTTAACCTTTACGTGAGATTTTTATGAAATTCAGATTCTTTATAACCAACAGGATTATTCAATCTGAACTTTTTGACATTTGCCTCAAATCTACTCCCTCTGTTCAATGCAAAATGCCATTTTACATTCAACGATACGAAATAGTAAAAATGTGATTGTGAGGATATACCTATGTAGGAAGTTAGTTCAATAATTGAAGTAAATGGATGTAACTATAAAAACATTTATTCTATACGGTTATTAGCAAAATAACGCAAAACAGATCGAAATATACATAGTAAAACATTGTAAAACTCGTATTAACTTGTGCTGTGCGAGGAGAACTAAGTTGTATTCAAGACGAGTGTTGAAAGGGAAGTGTGGCTTCACTGTACTCAGTCGACTATGGAGAATAAGGAGAGAAAACCATCTAGCAACGATCCAACTTCTCACATGGCATTGTTAAAGCGGCCAATCACGGTCCGACTGTCTGAAAGATCAAGGTCTGTCCAACCGCCTGACAGATCTAGGTCTGTCCATCCGCCTGACAGATCTAGGACTGTCCAACCGCCTGACAGATCTAGGTCTGAGACCGACGGAGCACACACACGCCCAGATCTAGGTCTATCACAGTCGTCAGTTTACCATGGCTCCAGTAGATGATTTACTTTTTCTCGCGTTATTTTTCGTAGCAATAGTACGTAAAAAACAAAAACAGCATCGCAGATAATAGTGTGAGGAATGGCTCTAGAGGCTCCACTTCTTTCACGTTTCCTGAAGTAGTTAATTTTTTAAAATTTTAATTGCTGAAAAGTAATTAAATATAAATTATTCTTTTTTTATTTAAAAAACCAGTTTCCCCAAAAAGAACTATTTGAAAAAATTAAATAAATAACACTTGCTTGTAAATAATTTTCAAAAACAGAGAAGACTGCTAACTGAGAACTATAACCGCCACACACGGTCCAACCGCGGTCTGTCAATCTAGGTATGTCAGACATCGGTCTAAAAAATAATTGATTTTTCATGAGACTTCAGATTGTCCGAGAGACATAGAAGTTGCAAACTTTTTTCAACACACGTGTTCCGAGTGTCTGACAGACCGAGGTCAGGCAGACCTAGGTCAGACAGTCGGATCGTAAGTGACCGCCCTAAATTTTCATAAAGGCTAATGTTGCACATGCCACAAGTATAACAAGATTTCAAAAAATGTTTTCGATCAATCTTTCGATTGGTATTATTAGTGATTATTCATTAGGACCATTTCAACTTCTTTCGTAGTTGACAGGTTGAGACATACCTACCTTCTTTTTCTAGAAAATTCTTTCAGCTCATTTTGAATATGACTTCTGGCGTAGAAGGCGTAGGTATGTGTTCATGCATTATGGTCCTCTTCCCCATTTTGCAGTGATCATATGGGAGTTTTTATTTAATACTGCGTCTCCAGACCGTTGGATAGGATGAAAATCTCCATAGCCATTATCTGAAAGGTCCTGTACTGGATTCTTGTGTGTGAGGATATTTAAAATGTTTTATTAAAATAAATAACTTCTGATACTAACAATATCTCGCCAGCATACTTATATACATATATACGTATATAGTTTATTTACGATAAAAAGACGATGACGTTGTAAAACCAAATATTGTGATGTTGCCAAGATGTAGTTTTTTCCTTTACTTAACGAAAACCAGAAAAGTCAATCTGAAGTTAGATTGACAGTTCTTCTTTTTCATTGTTCCGTGCCTTGTAGGGCGTAAGTCAAAAATATTTATTTAAAAATAAAAAGCTTGTATGATAGGCTTGATTAATTTGATATGAATATTTATTCATGAAAAACTATGTATAAGATACAAGAAACAGTGACCAATCATTCTATATTCGAATTAACATTTAATTATTTTACATAGGAGAGGGTTAAATGACGAACTGTAGGTCCTTATACCTTATTCTATGCACTATTCTATAGAACCATCTTCAAGAGCACTGCAAGGGTTTACGCTAAAAGGAATCAATACAAGTTGTAATCATCTTCATGCAAATTCAAATATCATTTCTTTATACAATATCTATTATATTTATTATAATAAAAATAGAATAGAAAAGGAAAATATAGATACACAAAATAAAATTTTGTTACAAGACATAAAAATAAAAAATCTCCCATTTTATCAGTATTATTTATGTAGAGATACTGTAATTTGTGTATTATAAAACAACTGTACCTAATTAATTTATTAATAGTTATTAGTGATTTTGAAAAGGTGGAAATAAAGCAAATTGGATAAAAATATACAAAAACTAAAACACAAGATTTTCACTACTCCACTACAAAATCATCACTATCTTCTCGTCACTGTCAAAATTAATAATAAGTGGAGACACATCCTGTCTATCAAATACTACTTCTCTACCCCACCCATCTTGTATAATTTTTTCAGTGTGCTCTACTGTCTTAGACCAAATATCAGGAGTCACTTTTTCTAAAGGCTTTTTCCATACACATATTGCTTGTTCTGTTGAAATACCATCAGTTCCCACATGATCTCTATAATTTTTTTTAACTATGCCCCAAATATGTTCAATTGGGTTGAACATACAGTGGTAAGGGGGAATTCGAAGCACTTTGTGACCATATTTTTCAGATAAGATGTCAGCTTCATATACTGTTGGTGGTTTATTCCTACAAAAATGCATATATTTAAACAAAATAAGTCATCTAAGTATTGTCATAATATATTGAAAAATGTTTATATCAACTTACCGAGGTACTAAATTCAATAATTGGGTTTTGAGGAAAGTATTTTCAAAAGGAATATCATTTTGTATCAACCAGTTCTGTATAACAACCTTTTTGGTAGCTGTTGTTGGTACTTTATTGATTATTGTACTGTGATAACTTGCATTATCCATTACAATTGTGGCAGGTTCTTCCAAGTTCACTAAAAGCTGGTATTCAAACCAATGCAAAAAAATTTCTCGGTTCATTTCACCGTGGTAATCACCATTTTGTTTTTTGGAAGAAAAAAACCAGCCCTGCTCCAGGAATAAATCCAGAAGAGGAACTAGCATGCAATACTATATACCTACAATAAGGAAATAACAAATTACTACTAGGTTTCCTAGATAGACTGCATAGCTCAAAACAACAATTAATAATTATATAGTTTTAAATAAAATACTGTGACTAGTAAATATTTGAAAAGGTCTTAAAATGGCAGAAATGTTAGTACATCATAAATTAATTGCTAAATTTTATTATTCTATTACCTTGGACCACCAATTTTGGTTTTTTTCACGCTTCTATGATTAGAATATTGCCAAGAACGGTCAACAGTACCGTCTTTAAATATCCAGGTCTCATCCAAAAACACAAATTGATATAAACCTTCCCTTTTTCTCTTAACATATTCATGTAGAAAATGTACACGTTTTAATGCAATATGTGGCAACTCCATTAAATCACGACGAGGATCATCTTTTTCGTATTTTAATCCAATATTTTTCACTATCTTTCAGAGCGATGTTAAACAACCATTGAAGAGTTCACGCTCCTGGAGGTTGTCTCTAAAAGTTTTCAAGGTTATGTGTTCCTCTGAAAAAATATTGTGTTAGTTAATTGTGAATAAAATAAAACAGCAAATTCAATATACTCACTGTTTCCATACATTTCGTATATAACATTTCGGAAAGCATTTTGATCAAAGTTATCAATTTCAACAGTAGGTTTTATGCCTTGTCTCTTTTTAGGTGGGCTTCTGGGCTGTTCACCTCTATTATGCTTGGCGGCAATACGGTTAATAGTGGTAACGCTAAGTTGTAAAGCTTCTGCAACTCTCCACAATATAATTACTTCAATTTATTAAAGAATAATATATTATCAAGTTTAATTAACCTAACCTAACATTGAAAACATTTAATCATTTACATTTAAATATGTAACAATAATATTAATAATGATGAATACAACTAGCGAATACTATTACTTACGTCTCTTACAGCAGTAAGCGGGAGAAGCGGGCCCCCATTTGGGCATTCTCGTTCAAAATAGCTCAACAAAGATGTTACCATCTCTTGACACTTTCTGTTCAGCTGCTTCCGCATTTTATTAACCACACACTGCAGATTTGCCTTAATAATTAGTTATGAAAATAAGTGTTTTTTTAATCTTAAAGAAGCAATCAATTTAAAAGCACCAAAAAAACTTGTAAATATTAGACGATGATCGAATGTCAATAAACGTCAAAACAAACTGGGGAATTTTACCAGTTGATTTGACAACGTCTTGAAGTTTTGCCAACCAGCTAGCTGTAAATTGCCTTCACTGTTGAGGATAAATTGTATTCACGGTTGGTAAATTGATATTTATTCTGATAAGCAGGAAAGTAACTAAAATGACACAATCGTCTTTTTATCGTAAATAAACTATATTTGTCTTAAATATTGGATTTAGTTATTTATAATAAAACCAAACTGCTCCGATTCTATTACATAAAAAACTTGAGTATAAAACAATTTGTGTTACTTGGAACTGAAAACTTATATATTTAAATTAATTTGATATTTTTCTTCTTCTTCCTTCTGATAATATGACATCATACTCTTTGTTCTTATTATCTAATGTATTATTATACTGAAAAATGATAATTTAAAAACGCCTTGTGTGTAATACAACCAATCTCAGACTCGTTATATATCTCCCTGTTTGATGAAAATTTCCCTTGATTTGGCCGCGCTATGACGATTATTCTAAAATTTTCTATAAGGGCAGACACACAACAAAGAAGAAAATGGAAATGGCTTCTACTTCTCTCAACTCGACTCAACTGTCGGGTCCCTAATATGGTCTTTGGAAATAGCGAATATGGGGAGAGACGAATACACACAAATTAAAAATTTATGAAGATAAGAAGAGGCAGTCATATCGTTTTGATGTAATGGAAAATAATGAAATTGCCAATGGTGAAAATAAAGCTTTGAGAGTACGTCAGATGTAAAAAATTGGTGCTTGTCATCTTAAATAAATCAGGCAGTGTCTTTTGTTACGAAAATTAAACTAGGTATGTTGATTGTGATGTCTTGATTTTCAGAAATCTACTACTACTACTACTACTACTTTGAAATAAAAGAATCTGTTGAATTGTAAATTACATTTTATTTAACATTAATACACACTTATGCTCGAATAAACGACAGAAGAAATTTTCTATTATTGTAAACATTAAAATAATTCGTAGAGAATATAATTATATTTAAATTTACTATTTCATCCCTTACTTTTTGGAATCTATTCATGTTATTGTTATAATATAGGTGAATTATTTAGAAACAGTTACTTAGATTCGTTTATAATAATAACATAATTATATGTTGTATATATACTGAATACTATAAAACAGATTAGAGTGAATTAAAATTATTTACTATCGTTCATTTCAGATTATATAACGTAAACCGTAAAAATTCAAGTTTTCGTTCGGTACAGCGCAATTTGTTTGTTCATACAGTGTGGACACCACTCATGGAATTAAATTGATTGTCTCCTTATTTTAGAATATAAAAAACGCTGATACACATCAATTTTAAACATAGACTTAAATGTAATGAAACACCCTGTATATTTTTAAGGCTCCTCAACAACCTGATTTCAACTGAGTACATCATTTATTGTCGGTTATGAACAATAATACCGGGTGAAATTTTAGAATTATTTATCATTTTCCTTCAAGAAATTAAAATAAAATACCTGATGTAATTGATTTTAATACATTAATATAAATGCTCAAAATGTTCTCTGCCTTGTTGTTCGCAGTAACACAGTATCCTATAAAATTTGTCCCGAAAGTTTGAGGTGCAATATTCTGTATTTCTGTAGTTATCCTTTCTTTGGAGTCTGCAATGCTAGTTGGTTGTGTTGCATATACTTTATTCTTGACATAACCCCATAGAACAAAATCCAGCGGCGTTAGGTCTGGCGATCCAGCTGGCCATTCAATAGTACCTCTTCGTCCAATCCATTTGAGGATACTGAGTGTGTCTCACGCATCCAATGAAGATTCGCCACTGACCAGTATCAACAGACGGTTTACCGTTCAATAAGAATGTTGATTCATCAAATAAGTTAATTGTACCAGCAGCTATTTCATATCTGTTCAGTTTATTAATTATTCATTCGCAGAAATATATTCAACGATCTGAGTAGACTTCTGTTAACTCCTGCATAAAAGTTAATCTGTGTGGATGAAGTTTTTCTTTACGTAGACACCTTAGGACAATTTGGGACATTTTCCCAAGTACTGCTACGCCAATTATGCAAATCTTCTAGAAACCATTATAGAACAAGTAACTAATAATGAGGTTTTGATCATCCCAAATCTAGTAATAACAGTATTATCCAAATGCACTTCAGACCAGACTGTCAATCGATCCATGCTACTGAACAATTTACTATGGTACCATCAAAATGGAGAGCCACCGTATTTCGCACGACGTGTACGTGAATACCCAAAGAATATTTTTCCCAATAGATGGAATGGCAAACGAGGCTTTTTACAGTAGCCAGCTAGATCTCATGATCTATCCCCATCAGATTTCGTGTGAGGATACCGTAAGTTAAAAGTTAACAGATCTAATAATATTGATGAACTAAAAGAGATAATCAGGATCGAAATTAGTTCAATTAAGGCTAATATCCTTAATAACGTTTTGCACGAGTTTCAACATTGCCTTGTATATTACCAAGAGATAAATGGTTTGCCATTTAATACTTTCGTAGGTTTATTTAGTCACGTTTAAATTTTTATAAATTATATTATTATGAATGAAATATCTTTTATGTCCCTAACTTTCGGTTATGTATCACAAAAAATATGATATCCGTACACCGACACATACATTTTTTTGATGGTGCTATCAAAATAGGGTATTCGCATTTAAAAAAATTATGATGACGTCATAACTCGAACAGTGATGACGTCATCAAAAATATGAATACACCATAAAATGCGCAACTGAAAAATAAAATCGACGTCTCCAGTGGCCATATTGAGCTTTTAATGAATTTGTTCCAATCTTTACGTGATCACTGTACGTTCATACAATAGAATACTATTATTTATTTCAGCATTATAAATATGAATATTACCATCTTCTAGTTTAAAAATATCGAGTTTGAGGATGATACATTTTTTTATAGATGCCAATTCAAAACTCTCAATATTTTACCAATTTAATAACCAATATTCTTTTTAATTTAAATAAATTCAAACACTTTTATCTAAATTAATTATGGTCTCTTAAAACGATAATTTCTATGTCAACGTCAACAAACTGTTAAACTGTTCGTAAAAATTGGTTCTCAAAAACAAACATATATCAAAAAATCGCGTGCCTTGGGATTGCATGCTGGCCTCGTTCGGAATAGTTATTAATTATTGAACTGACAATAAAGGTTATTTAGCAGTTAAATTAAAGTATTCTACTATCTAATTACGGTGGTATTTTTTCAATTCAATTATCTTGTTGAAAATTTATTATTTCCACAATAATTCTCGGTTTTATTTGAGAGTAGTAGGTCTATATTATCATAACCGATATTTAGGGTATCTTTCAAGTTTAGTCGGGGTTGCTGGGCAATTTGTAATGGAAAATAGAATTGTATTCCCTTCCTAAAATTCACAAACATGATATTCCACACCGACCTATAGTCAGTTCAATTAAATCAGTTACCTATAATCTTTCTAAATACCTCACTACAGTTTTAACTGCTGCTTTTTCGGATAGAACTGCATACAATGTCAGTGATACTTTCACGTTTGTTAATCATATAAGAGATTTTAAGTTGCCTAATAATTTTGTTTTGATATCTTTAGATGTCATTTCATTGTATACTAACATCCCATCGGATCTATTACTGGATATTCTGGATGAACAATGGCATCTCATTGAACCACATTGCAGCATTTCCAAGGCAAATTTCCTTAAATTGATTACATTTATCATAGACAATTGCTACTTTTCATTCAATAATAAATTCTACCAACAAATATTTGGTACCCCAATGGGATCACCAATCAGTCCTATTTTGGCATTGATAGTTATGGACCACCTGCTTGATTCTGTGATTCCTGTACTACCTTTCAATTTACCCTTTTTGTTTAAATATGTGGACGACATTATTTGTGCGGTTTCCTACAATTTGGTGGACACTACGTTGAATTTGTTTAATGCTTTTAATAATAGCATTCAATTCTCCGTTGAGAGAGAGTGTAATGATAATTCTGTTCCTTTTTTGGATACAAGAGTTATTAGATCAAATGATAACAAACTCATTCTTGATTGGTATCAAAAGCCGACTGCGTCTGGTAGATATATCAACTATTTCTCGAATCATCCTATGAAGCAGAAATTCAATACAGTTATTAATTTGAAAAACCGAGTGTTGCATATTAGCGATACAAGATTCTTACACGATAATTTGAAAAAACTTTTTTGGATTTTTAAAAACAACGGTTATCCTACACGTTTATTAAATAAGTTAATTTACAGTTCTAACTTTTATGATGGTCCTATTGATAATGGGGCGGTTGTTCCATTCAAATATAAAAAGTTGCCTTACATTCCACCTCTTACTAATAAGGTTGTCTCACATTTCAAAACATTTACGAACTTAAAGATATCGAAATATAATGTCACTACGATCCAATCACTTTTCTCAAAAGTGAAAGATAAACACGAATTATTACGCAATAATGATGTAGTTTACTGTGTTCCCTGTTCAACATGTCAGGGTTGTTACATAGGTCAGACTTCACAGAGTCTGAAACAAAGGTTAGTACAGCACAGGAGTGACTGCCGTATAGGGAAAAATTCATGTGCTTTGGCATCACATGTCATGAATATGAGCCATACTTTTGATTATGATAAGGTAAAAATTCTTGAGTTTGAAAGTAATTATAGACGTCGACTATTTCTGGAGATGGTTCATGTTAATAGCTGTGAGAATTCGATCAGATCAGACATTGACCAACTAAGTGTGATCTACTGCAATATTCTGAAATATTGATAAGTATGTTTTAACTGTGGTAGTGTTTAATAATTTTACTGGACTATATTGTTTTCACTTTTAACTTTCTAATGTTTGTAATTAGTTGATAATTCCAACTTACTTTTTGTTCTCGCTTATAAAGAATGTATTTTTAGTATGACAAGTTTTAAAAAGATTATTTGATGTTATTTGCTTAGTATACTAGTAATAGCCAATGTGTTCGTCCTTATTTTTTTCTGTTTTAACTGGTTGACTCCACATCATGTGTTTTAATGTATTTTAATGGCTCACGTTGTAAGTAATTTTATTTCATTATTGTACTCTTGTTTCATTAATTAATGTTTATAGCAATAACCTCCTGAGGAAGTTGTGAAGTACAACGAAATATACAGGCACGTTGAACAAAAGAGTTTGACTTTTCATACAGACCGATTACCCAATATTTACCTTTCGTTTCCTTTAACATAGTACGGTCGTTATCTCAACTTTAATAATTATATATATATATATATATATATATATATATATATATACTCAATATGTACGCGTAATCTTATGATTAAAAATATAATATGGTTATATCAGAATTTTTTTAATTTTAATACCATTACTAATATACATTATCAACCTAGATGTTAATTTTAGAGTTTCTACATGTGCTAACAATAAATTAGGGTTAATTAGGATAAAATTATTTACCTAATTTTATTTAAATAATAGATTGTATTGACAGCTAACTTCTCAACTAGCATACTTATTTTACCTTTTTGAGAACGCCCATAACCGCGTTTTAATCTTTCACAATTATACGCTTCAACTGATTTGTCAACAGTACTGCAGGATCAACAATTTGTCTTAATCATGGACTTGTTTGTGGATATTACATTGCATTCCCAGCCATTATTGCACAAAACAGTACCACATTTTGAAACTCAAGCTATTCCAACATGGCGGCTGTGCTTGCGAGTGTCATCTGATGAAAAGTACTAAACCAGACGTATGTTACTTTTCCGCCCAACCCTATCTAAGATGAGAGTATCACTTTAACCCAAAAAAAGTCATTGATTTTCAGCTCACCAGAGCCAGTACAACGGGTCCTATAAATCCAGATATACTAAATTTTGAAGAAATTTCAGTTTGTTAGCACGATACAGCCTGCGGAGTGTTTAAAAACTACCAGTTTTATGATAAAAGATTATTCAGGGCATCTTACAGAAGAACCTCACTGATTTTCAGCTTACCAAAACCAGTACAACGGGTCCTATATATCCAGAAATGTATAAGTGCGGAAAAGTTAGTTTTAATCTTTAAACCCGTTTCTTTTTCTGTGTTTTTGGAAATTTTCAGTGTATCATTCACCAAATTTTTTCCAATCATTTCCTTTAATTTCACAACGTTCAACCGACTAATATACAGATCTGATAACAGATCTATACATGGCAAGTAATTATAAGACAAACACTGGAAGAATTTTTTTTTATAAGAGGGATTTGTGAGTTAGACTTAAAACGAATTCTTACGCAGTGGACATCCAAGTGAATAGATCTCTTATTTTTTTCATTTTCTTTCATATATGGTTTCCCATACAGGTAGGCCTCTATTAGAGTCCAACACTCTCGTCATCTCTTTACTGGTTTTATTTTTTCTGACGGATTATTGTCTATTGAAGAAAGTTATTGTATTGTAATGTTTTCCTATTTATTAAAACGTTTTTATTACGGGTGGGATTAATTCATACACACGGTAGGTTCTCTTACCTAATTTATTTGTTCACTACACTATACACTAATTATATACACTGTATATGCACTTAAACTAATGTATATAAACACTTCACTGATTTATATTCACTTATTTACTGTTCATCTCACGTTGTCAAATTATAAAACTTACTCTCCCGGGTCGGTTCCTTATATATTAGTGCCTTTTTTACTAGATAATTCTAGATTGCTGCTTATACAAAAATAATTGGCTTCCTGGCATTTTCTAGATAAGACTGGTCACAAAACAGTGTCAAGATAAGATAGTCACAATCGTAAACAGTTCTAAGGTTCTAAGAAATCCCTACGCATCCGCCATAATTTTAACTTTCATACATAGCTTAGACAAAGTCGGATTCA
Organism: Galeruca laticollis; assembly: GCA_963921935.1. Classification (NCBI taxonomy): domain Eukaryota; kingdom Metazoa; phylum Arthropoda; class Insecta; order Coleoptera; family Chrysomelidae; genus Galeruca; species Galeruca laticollis. The sequence continues at coordinate 56,686,163 of OY998180.1, forward strand.
GGGACTATACCAGTGTTCTGTTTCGTAACATTACCCTCTCCTTAAATGGCAGTTCCTCCTGGAACTTTTGTGTAGCCGAGATTGGAGGTTTGAATCGGCAACTGGCCACATTTCTACATTTTCCGATCTTATGGAAATAGCAGGGCACCGTCTTCATCGGATACTGATAACGGGGGTTGTAGCTTCAAATTAATATCTAGACACCGGTATCTCGAAAGATAATCTCTACCATGTTCCTGATAACTCGCCAATCCAACTGGTTACTCGCTTTCTTAGGCATAGGCAGTTTCTTCACATGGTCTCGGAGGTTTCGAAGTGCTTCCCACACATCGCGGTAGGTAGATAGATCTTGAAATTCATTTTTAGTTACCACGTAGAAGACGTACCGCGAATTATGTTTCAGTTTCAGTGTCTTGCCAGGGGCTGGAATCTGGCCTTTAAGTTTTTCTAATTGCCCGAACGGGCGAGGATGTTGTATGCCAGTGAATAATCTTCCGGGAGAGTGAACAAATCTTGTCGTTGTTCTGAAGTGACTCCATATCTAGCTTTCCCGTTACCTGAATACGCGCCCATAAATTCATCGAAGATAGGGTCAGTCACATCTCGAATATGTTTTATTCCTTTCTCTAGGTCATGGTCTCCTTCGAATAGCGCTAGTTTGTTTTGGTGAACTACTTTTCGTTTTCCGTTGGGGATCTTGCTTATGCGATATATAACATCATTGATCCTTTTCTTGATTAAGTATGGACCTTCCCAGGATTTTTGTAATTTTTGAGAAAATCCTTTTCTCCTCCTCGGGTTGTAAAACCATACTTTATCCCCTTCTTTAAAACTGCCTTCTGTGGCCTGCGTGTCGTACCTACTTTTCATTCTGTCGCTGGCAACTTGAAGATTTGTTCGAAATAATTCATGAATATCGTCCAGCCTTCTTCTCAATTGGATCACGTAGTCTTCTCCTGCTAGACCTTCTCCAGGCCGACAGCTAAATTCCAGGTTACAAGGAAGCTTCATTTCACGTCCAAGCAGGTTTTTCGCAGGTGTTTCACCCGTGAAATAATCCATTACAACCAGTATCTATCTGCTACCATTTTATAATGTTTCATATGTGCCTTTCTTTTGCGATGTGGTCCATTACTCGTAGCACAAATCGTACATTTCCTACACCAGTCATTAACATCATCGGAGCTGTTCATCCAATAAAACCTCTCACAGATTCGCTGGAGGGTTTTCTTCACTTCCAGATGACCTCCCGATGGACTGTCGTGTAACTTCTATAGTACTTCAGCTACCCTTGTTCTCGGGATAAATAGCTGTCTCCTCATCTCGGAACCATCATCGTTTTCAAGGACTCTTTTCAAGGACAAGGGATTCCCACTGAGCCCAATACGCCTTGAGTTTCTGTGAAAATCTTGACACTTCTTGCCAGGTAGGTCGCCGATTTTCTTCCTTCCATTACTGTATCATCTTCAGGCGAGGATCATTCTCTTGATCTTCTCTGATCCTGGAGGGTGAGCGTTCCTCGTTGCACACTAGCTCGATGTTCGATGTTGAAATCGTACTCTTGAAGCCGTTCAATCCATTTAGCGATCTGGCCCTCGGGATTCTTGAACTGCATCAATCACTTTAGTGCTGCATGATCAGTCCGGATTGAAAACTTCCTACCATAGAGGTACTGGTAAAAGTTTTCCACGGACTTCTTCACCGCCAAAAGTTCTCCTCTTGTGACGCAGTAGTTTCGTTCTGGTTTGGAAAGGACTTTACTGAAATATCCCAGCATTCTTTCTTGCCATCCTTGGATCTGTGAAAGCACTCCTCCAATTCCTACGTTGCTTGCGTCAGTGTGAAGAATAAAGTCTCTCTCAGGTAATGAGTATCCTAATATCGGTACCGTAGTTAAATGCCTCTTCAAGGTTTCAAAATCCATTTGACAGTCTTCGTCCCATTGGAAGGGTCTTGCTTCTTCTGTAAGTCGAGTTAGAGTCTTGGAAATATCTACAAACTTCCTGGTAAATATTCTATAATATGTGCAAAGTCCAAGGAAACTCCTAATTTGATGAAATTGACTGTCTCGACCCTTACTTCGTGGAATTTGATGTTTTCTCTGGATCCACTGCCACTCCTTCATTGCTCACTATATGACCTAGATAGTTGACTAGGTTTTGGAACAGCTGACATTTCTTCGGGTTTAATATGATCTGGGCAGCTTGACGTCGTTTGAGTACGTCCTCCAAATTCTTCAGGTGTTCGTCAAATGTCTTCCCCAGTACTACGATGTCGTCCAAATAGACCAGGCATGTCTTCCAAAACAACCATCTCATGAAATTTCCCATGAGTCATCCAAATGTCGCATGCGCATTACAGAGCCCGAATGGCATGACGTTGAATTGCCATAATCCAGATCCAGTGGTAAAAGCTGTCTTCCCTTTGTCTTCTGGGTCCATTTCCACTTGCCAATAACCAGACTTCAGGTCCAAGGTGGAAAACAATTTGCTGCCGGCTAAAGTATCTAGCGTATCCTCAATTCGAGGCAGAGGATAGCTGTCTTCCTCCGTCACGTTGTTTAACGGGCGATAATCCACGCTGAATCTCGTAGTTCCATCCTTTTTCTTGACGAGCACTACTGGAGACGGCCATGGACTAGTAGATGGTTCTATTAATTTCTCTTCTGCCATCTCTCGAATTATTCTTTCAGCTTCCTCTCTCTTCGCTCGTGGAAGTCTTCGAGCTGATTGCCTAATTGGCTTAGCATTACCATTATCGATTTTGTGTTTGATGGCTGATGTTCTGCCAGTCTTTCCTCCTTTTGGTACGAATAGGTCTCGATACTGCCAGAGAAATTCTCTCATTCTCTTTTTTTCAGCTCGATTCAAGGATGTACCAGCTACTGATAACATCTGTTCGAATCTGGCATTAGAATTGTCAGTGGTCGTTGTTTGACGAACTATAGACGTCACTGGTACGCAGGACCCAATCCTGGTTTCCTTATTGATGGTAACTGGGTAATCATTCACGTTAATCACACGTACTGGGACCTCTTTCGCCGACGTAACCAATCCTTTTCCAATTAGTACTCCTTTGCCAACTTCTTCGTCGTGGTTCCTTGGCTCCATCATAACCGGTGTACCTTCCTCCATGACTCCCTGAAGCCGTGCTTCTATCATAGTTTCGCTTCGTGCAGGTAGAACGGTATCTTCCTGTACAGCTGCCAACACCGCGCTACCTTCATATGGATGAAGGATTACCTCCTCGGAACCCACTTTAATGGTTCTGTTTCTAAAGTCTAATTGGTAACCATGTAAATTCATTACGTCCATTCCCAGAATCACGTCTTCTTCAATGTCAGCTACGATTACCGTATGCGTGAACTTTTCTGTGTCAATTTCCAATTGGATTTGTGTCCTACCATGAACGTTGGCACTCTCACCTGTGGCGGTCCGCAGTCTCGTTGGTAAAAGCTTTTTCTTGGAGTTTATTATTTCTGGTCGTATAATGGTTGTCAACTAGGAGAGTATATTTCTTGCCATTTTTACGTAACAATTTATTTATATTATCCCACTTCTGACACCAATGTTATGTTTTTCTTATTTATTAAAACGTTTTTATTACGGGTGGGATAAATTCATACACACGGTAGGTTCACTTACTCAATTTATTTATTCACTACACTATTCACTAATTATATACACAGTATATGCACTTAAACTTCTTCTTCTTCTTATTCGTATTTAAGATCTTGCGATCTGTTAGTTTTGAAGGTTCCTCTTTATCATTTCCTGGGAGGTGGACTTCCAACTGTCCTTCCATCTCTTAGGTGGTCTACCGGGTGCTCTTGTCCCTGTTGGTTTCCCTTCAAGTGCGATGCGTGGCAGTCTGCTCTCCTCCATTCTTCTCACTTAAACTAATTTATATAAACACTTCACTAATTTATATTCACTTATTTACGGTTTATCTCACGTTGTCAAATTATAAACTAAACTAACTATCCCGGGTCGGTTCCTTATATATTAGTGTCTTTTTTACTAGATAATTCTAGATTGCGGCTTATACAAAAACAATTGGCTTTCTGGCATTTTCTAGATAATACTGGTCACAAAAACAATGTCTAGATAAGATAGTCACAATCGTAAACAGTTCTAATAAATCCCTGCGCATCCGCCATAATTTTAACTTTCACACATGGCTTGGACAGAGTCGGATTCAGGGACTATACCAGCGTGCCGTTTCGTAACAGTATTATTAACATGGGCTGGTGTTAATGATTTGAACATAAAAACATATACAATTCACGAAGGAAGAAATGAAAAGATCATTGATTACTTTCCAGTTAGCGAAATCCAACGGAAAACTATGAAAGTTGTGAAGGTAAAGAGACAGGTAGAAATTGAAAGTGATCAATGATAGAGTGGTAACGAGACTGATACATTAAAAGGAATCTCAATAAAGAACTTCAAGGAAATAAACGGAATAAGTGGAATTGGAAAATTATGGACTAAATCAAGAAATATTGGATTGTTGTAGCGCTAACAAGATAACCAATAAAGTGAGTAAAAATCATGTTGATGGAATACATAAATAAAAAACGGAAGTTGTGAAATGTGTCTAAATAAAAGCAGGTGAAAAAATTATGAAAAATATGAGAAGAAGAGCAATAAGTGATGAGAGGGAATCTGGGATAGAATTTGATGAAAGAATTACAGATAATATAGAGTCTGTCTTATCAATAGGTGATATCGATAATTAATTAAGACCACTGACATGATATCTGCGATATAGTATTGTAATTTCAAAAATAAGTATCGATTAAATCACTTACACTGTTATAGAATTAAGAATTGTGATAAACAGTCAGTTAGAACTAATACTTAACACTGATTTTTTCTGTGCGAATGAAAAACAAATCACTAGATATAATAGAGACTATTACAAAATTTATAGCCTCATTCGAAATTCTCCACTTCCAATTCAAATACGTAAAAAATAAACTAATCCAAACGAATAAAAAAATTTAAACAAATACTAATTACAATGGTAATGGCATTCAATCTATAAAAAACTCGAATTACGATTTTTGTGATCGAATTCAACTTTGAAAACGTGTTTCAGTTTCCCCTGTTTTTACAAATCACTCGTTAAGTAGTTGTGGATGTGTTATTACTTTTTATTTACCTTTTTAATGGTTCTGGTGTAGTCGTGGCACCATTATATACTTTTCTGTTTTTTTACGGATCGTTTAATTTCTCTACCTAAATAACAAGTATCTACCATATTTAAAGTATTTTCCTCAATACAACCGTGTCTATTGTCATGCTTGGCCAGATCGAGGTGTTTACTTGAGATTTTGGACTCCTCCTATCGTTACATAGTTTGCCATTAAAATTTTCTCACCTTTTAATATAGTTTTCAGTTCTTTAATTAAAAGTAAAGTAAAGCAATAAAAAAATCTTCATAAACAATAACCATCCGTTTTAATTTTATTGATAAACTGTGTCTTTGTCTGTAGAATGCTAGGGCCACAGCAGCAAGAAAAGTAAACTATATCTATGAATTTCGAATTTTTCTTAGAGAAATGGCACCAAGCACAAGTTTTAATCCAGGGCAGTTTTAAAGTACAGCTTCAATACAATACATGTAAAAATAGTTGTGCTAAACGTGCACGAGTACCCAACGTGTACCGTTCGTAGTGTAGTTTCAAAATGGGCCAATATGGCAGAAGCTGGAGAAACTATCATTTACAAGCCTTTGAAACACAGAAAAAAACGGTTTAATTATGGAATCTGCGAAAAAGCCACCAGGGGAAAAAACTACAGAAATCGAAGAGGCAGTTAAATATGTTCTTAGGAATAGAGTTCATTCATTCTACCTTAATTAACAAATACCAACAATCGACAAGGTTTTATCAATACGACGAAAATATAGCAATAACATGAAGAACAAAATTTCGTGGCATGGGAGGACAAAGAGATCATAAGTCAGTTCATTTTAATTCTCAATAAATTGACTTAAACATAAATTATTTTTTACAAATCAGATATCAAATTGCAGATTTGAAGTGTTAGGGATGACATAGGGATAGATGATGCTTTTATATGTTAGTATGCGATTAGAAAAAAAAAACTCATATTTGAAAAAAATGGACATATCCCTTGAAGAAAATAAAAATATACTTACCTATCTCATTAGATACATTTCAGATTAACTAAATAACTGAACAAAAACGAGCACTTTATTCTTTTTTAGCTCAATTTAAGAGAAGTAAAAGAAGGCATTATAAGATAATGTTTTTCTCATTTATTAAAATTATTTATTTATTTAAATAGAGTAAAAGTTTCGGAGTATTATAATGGAATTGAAACAGGAAAATCATAAGCTGAAAGAAATAATCTCCGAGCAAGAAGAAAGATTAGACTACGTAGAAAGAGAAATAAGGCGCAATAACATAGTAATTCAAGGAATTGAAGATAAGGAGAATGAGAGCCAACAAGAAATAAAGGAAACAGTCCAAAAAATAATGAGAAAAATAGAGGTAGAAGTAGACCCAGAAAAAGATCTGATAGAATTCGGCAGGATCGGAACTTTTGGAAGAAACAAAAGTAGACCAATTATAGTTAAAATCAAAAATTGGAGTAAAAAATTATAAATTATGAAACAAGGTAAAAAGTTGAAAGATACCAATATTTGGATTAATGACGACTACTCGAAAAAAGTCCAAAGAGAAAGAAAAATTTTACTGCCTCGGGTAAAAATAGCCAGAGAACAAGGACACAACGTAGTACTTAAGTTTAATAAATTAATTATAAACAACAGAGTTTATGGAGCAGATGCATTTGGGGATGAAAAGCCAAAAGAAAATGATGATAAGAAACGTACAGCAACCGATCGTTCGCAGGAACATCGAGGAGGCAACAAAGAGAAGAAGTAAAAAAACTAGTAGCTAAAGAAAATACGATATATACAATTGAAGACAATGCAATGAAATGGATAATGAGTAAGGGTAAAAATAAGAGAAGTAAACGCAAGACATGATACATTAATAATTATTGGAGATATGAATGCGAAAATAGGAAAAGAAGACTACTTAAATAATGTTGCAGAGAAGTACACTATACATGAAACATCTAACGATAATGGACGGCGACTATGCAATTTAGCTGAGGAGCTCAACATGTATATTAGCAGCACTAGTTTCAAGCATAAGAAAGAACATAAAATTACATGGATTATACCTGGGACTACTACGGGGAACCAGATAGATCATGTTCTGATAGCAAAAAGAAGATCAAAGATGATACAGGATGTAAGATCATACAGAGGAACAAGTGTTGATACTGATCATCAATTAGTAATTGTCAAAATGCAAATGAGAATTGTAAATATAGTAAATAGGACAACAAAATGTAGGAAATGGAACGTGCAGGAATTGAAAAGTAGTAAAAATGAATATGGGGAAGAAGTAAAGAAGCAACTACAAAAGAGCAAAGAACAAGATAATATCGACGAACAATGGAAGGAAATAAAAAGAAGTATAATAACGGCAGCAGAGGAAGTGGTTGGTACAAAAGATACAAGACAGAATAATAAATGGTTTGATCAAGAATGTAAAATAAAGATAAAAGAGAAAAAAGAAGCCAGACTAAAATGGCTGCGAACTAAGCAACAAAATTTTTATGATGAATACAGAAAAATAAGAAAAGAGAGCGCCAAGTTGATAAAAGCAAAAAGAATAAAATGGCTAAATGAAAGTATGGACATATTAGAAAATGATAATAAAAATAATGTAAAATTATATCAATATATAAAGAGACAAAGCAGAAAATCAACTGCAATAAATATCAAGGAAAAAGAGTGGAGTCAATATTTCAAGAATTTATTAACGGAAGAAGATGGGGAGAATGAAGAAGATGATATGACTGATAATGATACAGGAATAGAATACGAAGAAAAACCGACCAAAGAGGAATGCAACGACATAATTAATAAATTGAAACACAACAAAGCAGGAGGGTCAGACGAAATAATAAATGAGCTGATAAAATATGGAGGAGATGATCTAAGACATAAAATATTTAAAATCATGGAAAGAATATGGGAATCAGAAACAATGCCAAAATAATGGTCTACTAATATGATTATACCAATAATGAAGAAAGGAAATCGTAATATTTGTAGCAATTATAGAGGAATTAGTTTACTCAATACCGTATATAAAATACTAACAACGATAATAAATGAAAGGCTAAAAAAGGTAATGGAATCAAATATAGGGGAGTATCAAAAAGATTTTCGGAAAGGAAAATCAATAGTAGATGCCATACATACTATAAATCAAGTAATTGAAAAATGTTATGAACACAATGTTGGAGTCCAAATGCTATTTATTGACTTCAAGCAAGCTTTCGACAGCTTGAAACGGAAGACAATCATAAAGGATATGGAACAACTAAATGTACCACAAAAGATCATACGGTTGGTGAAAATGACGATGAAAGATTCTAGGGCAAAAGTAATGACAAGGGAAGGTCCATCAGAGGAATTTGAGATAAATGCTGGAGTAAGCCAAGGAGATGGGCTGTCAGCGGTATTGTTTAACATAGCAGTGGATGGCATAATTAAGACTTGTAATATCAATGGAAGCATAATTAATAAATCAAAACAAATAATGGCATATGCTGATGATTTAACCATAATAGCGAGAGACCGAAAGAGCCTTGAAGAAACATTGGAGAAAATTGTAAAGGAAGGATTAAAAATAAATCAGGAGAAAACAAAATATATGGAAATGAAAAGAAAGAAGGAATCTACCAACCAGAAGCAGTAAAGTTAAATGAATTCACTTTTGAAGTTGTTAACACCTTTAAGTATATGGGAACAATTATTAGTAACAAAAACGACACAAGAATCGATATAAGGCAAAGAATTCAAGCAGGGTATAGAGCATATAATAAATTTAAAAACATCATGCAGAGTAAGAGAATAAGCCGAGCAACAAAATTAAGAGTCTACAGGACGGCGATAAAACCGGTAGTTACATATGCGGCAGAAACTATGAAATGCCTGTGGATATGGTGTACACACTAGATGCAAATTGAGTGAATGAAAACGACGAATACTCACTGAGTATTCGTCGTTTTCATTCACTGAAGAAACTATGAGACTGACAAATGAGTTCGAAGAGCAACTAAGGATATATGAAAGAAGAATAATTAGAAATATTTATGGACCGGTCAAACTAGGGTATAACGAGTACCGAAGACTTATGAATTATGAGATTAGAAATATATTAGAAAATGAGGACATAGTAAACACAAATAAATCAAAAAGGATTCGTTGGTACGGACATGTTAAAAGAATGGAGAAAGGACAGGAGGTGAGGAGAATTACAGAATGGAGACCGAATGAGGAAAGATTACCAGAAAGACCAAAAATTAGATGGGAAGATCAGGTTGTGAAAGATATAAAAATTTTGGGAGCACAAGGCGGGGAGAGACAGATGCAGGACAGAAAGGAGTGGAGAATAATTGTCGAAACTGCAAAAACCTCTAATAAATTGTAGATAAACAGCAAGAAAAACGTGGGCTGACTTCCCACAAGATACAGGGACAAAAGAGCTCAATCTGAGCGGCTACAACTTCAACTGGAGTGTATAGCCTTGTATATATATATATATATATATATATATATATATATATATATATATATATATATACATATATATATTTAAATAGTTTTTATCACAATGGGTGGGATAAAATTTATACACACGGTATATCTACTTACTTAATTTAATTAGACACTCAACTTTTCACTTATATTAAATACACCGTTCACTTATTTATATTAAACGGGGTTCACTTTTATTGTTCATTTGTTCTGCTCACGACTTAAAATGTAGACTGAACTGCTGTTTGTAGGTAGTCTCTTATAACTAAAATACTTTCTGGTACATTCGGATTCCTGAAATTTGTAGATTGCGGCTCCCAACGTGCACATCGTCCATCCTTCTCCTCAGTGGGATCACATAATCTTCTCCCGTCAGATCTCCTCCCAGTCGACAACCATATTCTAGGTCACAAGGTAGCCTCATTTCGCGTCCAAACTGGATTTTAGCAAGTGGTCTGGTCCCAGTCTTTCTAGTGGCTGGAAACTACTTTGGACAGGTATTTTCCAATGGCCCTGTACATTCTATCTACCATTCCATATTCCGTCTGACTGTGGATGCAACGCTGTTGTCCTGGTCTTCTTCATTCCAAGTTTGTCGGAAATTTCCTGGTATACTTTGCGCTCGAAATGTCTTCCTTGATCGCTGTGGACTTCCAAGGGCACTCCATATCGCCTAATAACTTATTTCACCAATACACCCATAACAGTTGTGGCCTCATGATTCGAGATCGCGTAAATGTCCACCCACTTAGTGAAGTAATCCATTACAACCAGAATGTATTTATCACCATTTTATGTCGTCGAAAATGGTCCAGCGATATCTAAAGCATTCCTTTTGAAAGGGCTCCCAATATTATATTGTTTCATGGTTGTCTTTCTCTTGCGATGTGGTCCATTATTTGTAGCACAAGTCGTATATTTCTTACACCTATCCTTCACATTGTCGGAGCTGTTCATCCTATAAAACCTTACACGAACTGTGTACATGGCCTACCCCGCCACAATTCCAGCATTTGCTCTTCTTCAGCTTCTTGTCTATAATAGTTTTTATCAAGTTGACGATCTGGTCAAATCTGTATTCGCTACCTTCTTTTCCGATGATTCTACCTTTGTTGTATCCGGAAGCCCCCGTGGCTGCTTCATTTGCAATAGCAGTGATCAATGCATCGACCAATGTCTTGGGATGGGCTAAACGAAGCGTCCTCTCCATATCGTGGTCACATAAGTCGTCAATAAAGGCCTGGATGCCCAAACATTCCATCATATTCTCTGGTGCTGATGAATAAGCAAATAGAAAGAGTCGGGAAATATCGCCTTCATACTCTTGAAGGATTTCGTCACGTTTCCGCCTTTGGTACTTCAGCTGGAATCGGTACAAGTGTTCTTGATGTTCATGACCATATCGCATGTCCAACCTCTTCTTCAGCTGCTCGAAGTCATTCGTTTCGTCAAGTGGTATCGTCTGAAGTACATCTAAGGCAGTTCCCCGAAGCGCGATGATTAAGTTCTTCTCCCTATGGGACCAATTATTCACTCTAGCGGCTGCTTCAAACTGTTTTACTTAGATGGTCCACAATTTCTTCCCATCTAACGTTGGGGCCTTGACTCTGGCAAAACTTCCAATATCTTCTATCTTTGGTTGTGTTTCTGGCTTGCAGGGTTTTATTTGTTCGATCTTCTTTTCTCTTGCTGGCGTGTCTTGTGTTCATAAATCTGTTACTAACTCCTTGATTTTCTCGTCCATCGTTATAATTTTATTCTCAATATCCGATTTCAGCGACGAAATTCTATTTTCAATGTCATTTTTCAGAGATAAGATATCGGCAGAAATATCGTTCATTATAGCAGAAATCTTGTTCTTCATATTAGCAGAAATCTTGTTCTTCATATTAGCAAAAATATCGCTCTTAATAGTAGAAATATCGTTCTCCATAGTTGGAATGTTCTCGTCCACATTAGCAGAAATCGACGATATGAAGGTGGAAGCCTCGTCTTTGAATGAAAATGATTCTGGATCCAAGTTGTTACTTACCAGTGCCATTTTGAGTCTTTCTACTAATTAATTCTTCTTTCCGGATGTTTCCAGCTCGCGATTTTCCAATTCTGCTTTCAATTCCGTCACTTTCAGGACACTTAGTCTCCTGTCCATGTGTACGTAACTATTTATTTATAAAATCCCACTTCTGACATCAATGTAATGTTGTTCTTATTTATTTGAATAGTTTCTATCACGACGGGTGGGATAAATTTATCCACACGGTATATCTACCCACTTATTCTATTTATACACTTAACTATTCACTTATACTTAACATATGTACACACTTAATTTCTAATTTATATTAAATACACCGTTACTTATTTATAATAAACATAGTTCACTTTTATTGTTCACTTGTTCTGTTCACGACTTAAAATGTAGACTGAACTGCGGTTCGTAGGTAGTCGCTTATATATTAAACCCCTTTCTGGTACATTGAGATTTCTGAAGTTTCTAGATTGCAGCTACCAACAACCTTCTTAGAAATGCCTCCATAAAAACGATCACAAAGATAGTCCTTCCAAGAAATCCGTGCGCTCTCGGAAAAACTTTAACATTTAGATATCGAATTAGACAGGGTCGATTTGTATGACGAAACCAGGCTCGTAACAAAAATGTGAAAATTAACTAATCATCATCATCATCAGAAGAAACCAAACCTGGATTTAGTTTCTTTGTCAATATTAATACGCAAGTTTTTATTGAAAAATCCTATAATACATCAGAAATATAGGGCAAAAGCTGCATCAGATTTGCATCCTTTTTAGCTGAAATTGAAAGTGGACATTTATACTGTCAGGAACTAAATCGGATAAGGTACCCACCCGCGTCCTACATGAGACAAATTTTCGTTGATACAGGTCTTACATCATTCCAATGCTGTTTTTATCAACTCTAATTTCTCGGATATTACGCCAATTGAATGGATTGCCAACTTCATCCTTCTTTTCCACTTGTAGTACACTTTTCAGAAGTTTGGCAAAGTCAAAATATTTGTACTGATCCATTTCAACAACTTTAAAAGGACTTTTCTTTCCGGTGAATCGGACAAGTTGATACCAGTCTGGGATGGTGGATTGTTGCCTCTGTACGTTTTCTAGTTCTTTCAATGAGCGCATGATGTCCATCACATTCCATCTGAGTATCTCCGGATACTAAAAATTTATGATTTATCGCTTCAAGTGTAGTATGGATTTTTTTAATATAGAGAAATATATTTCAATAATATGAGAATTTTTGTTTTGTCCTGCACAACAGTCCGAATAAAATGTAAAATCCTGAATGTGATCTGGAAAATCTTTAAAAAACTGTTATAAACATGATCCAATTTGGTTGGCACCACTGCTGACTATAGCTTCGTGCCACCTATAGCAGTAGGCCTGATTATCATCACAATCATGGATGATTAAATTAAATGTCCACAACTGTCTTAGGTAAAATGTATTTCCAGTTGAAAGTAGTGGCGTCGGAAGACATTGCTATAAGTCGAAAGTAATTTTTTTTGGATATATCGTATTTTCATGTCGAGTTATACCGTTTTGTACAGGACTGGTGCAACTTATATTTTTGTATTAGTTGAGACAAGTTAACTCACCCCCACATGAACAATTGTAATAAGAATAAGAACAAAATGTGATTTATCCCCTTTCTCCCCGACACCACGGAATTATAGAAAATTTTACATATATTAAATTTCATTTGGAAGAAGCAGGGTCGTAGATCAGCACTGGTGGAAAAAGATGAGATAGTTTGTTGGAGACAGAAATATTTGAGGGAAATACGAAACTTGAGAACAGATGCAAAACGAATCTTCTATTTAGATGAAACCTGGCTAAATAAAGGAAACACTCTTACAAACGTGTCTGACAATACAAAGCAGTTAAAATTCGTAGGCATTCTTTTTTAGAAGGTATATCAGCGGGTTTAAGGACTCCAATTGGGAAAGGTCGTCGTTTAATAATAACCCATATTGGAGGTGAAGATGGTTTGCTTGAATTTGTGTCAAAGTATACCAAAGATTACCAAGAAGAAATGAATGCCGATATTTTTAAGAGTATTTCTATAAAATGCTGAATTTAATTCCTATAAATTCCGTCATAGTTTTGGATAATTTTAGCTGTCATTCAAAGTTAAAAGAACTGGGAAAACAGTGCATAGAAGACTCGTTAATTGAAAAGTAAATTACTACAACAGTGATATGTTGAAGAAAAAACTGTTAGTGTTGGCTAGGGAATATACATCAGCATTTTAAAAACACGCTATTGGTGAAATGGCCAACGAATGTGGAATTACTGTTCTTCGATTGCTACAATATCGCTGCAAATTGAATCCGATCGAATTTATTTGGGCACAAATGGCTCGACGCAATATAACATTAAAACTTGATGATGTTTGTTTGGCAACTTTTATTGCAAAATTCACAAAAAGCTACAGAATACGTAATTAAAGAGGAACAAATTATGTGGGAGCTTGAAAATATGGTAGAGGAAACGATAGACCCACTTGTTATATCTTTTAAGCCCGATGATGAATCAAGTGAAGGTAACTTCGACTAACTAATTATAAATATCCAATATGTTGGGTAAGTAATTCCATTAATTTTTTAGAAACTCTTTTATTTTTTATTTGGACAATATTTAAATGTTTTAACATCTTTTACACAATTAAAATATTTGATGTTCCGCCCCTGAACATATATTTAAAAGGTTAAGATTAATTATTAATGTACCCACAAAGTTACAGATTCATGAAGATACAAGGTGTTCAAGCTAAAATACCATAAAACTATAGAAATGGGTATTTGCGAGTATACATTTATTTTAGAGTGAGCCGCCCTGAGTCGCCTCCTTTAATATTGGATTCAGTCGCACGCTAAACCAATAGACTATAATCTATTCACTGATAGATTTAGGATCGCTAAATAAATTTGTAAAAAAATGGCCATGCAAAAATTTCTATCGAGTTATAGAACTAGAAATTTCTATAAATAAATAAGAATATTATGTTACTGTAAACAAGATAGGAAATGCATATACTTTGATATATATAGAAATGTTGTTCAAAATAGCGTTGTTATAGTTGTTAAGCTTGGTTGTTAGTTGGCAAAAGTCGTTATTTAATTCTTAGCATTGTCGGTTGATCATTAGCTTTGTAGCAAGTATTGTAATTCTAATTATATTGTGAAAATAAAGTTTTTAAAAATAGTTTTCAGTGTTAAAAAGTTATAATTGGCGCAGTCGGTAGGATCGGTGCGGTCGTGAAAAACTTTGTCGAATCGTTTGTATAAAGAGCTCACGATTTGGTGTTTCAACATCGATCGCGGATTCCAGAATCTACCTTCAACGAAGAAAGAAGAAACCGGAACTCTTCAAATCGTTTGTAAGTGCCAAGTTTTCTTTTTTTTAATTTTCTATACCTTTTTAAAAGAGTTGGAGAGATAATTTTTTATTTTAAATATACTTGCTGCCGATTTATTTTATGAACGGATTGGAAAATTTATTGGAAACATTTAATAAATTAAATATTAAAGAAAATAATAAATCTAATAATAATTTTGAGAATACATTTTCATATGTGAATATAAACGAAATGGCTACTGCTACTGTAAAAACCCTCAATTGGGAATTATTTAAATTAAAATTAGAAAATATTACACCATATGACGGGAACAGAAATACGTTAAGTAAATTTATAATCAAGTGTGAAAAATTAATTGAAGCGTATGCTATATATAATGATGTAGAAATAAACAACCATATATTGGATTGTATACAAGAAAAACTCATAGGAAAAGCTGAAACCATGGTAGGAAACCGAATAGAACTAAACACATGGCCAAAGATTAAGGCAGCCTTGAAACATTGTTTATCAGATCGAAGAGATCTGGAGGACTGCATCGTGCAGGAACTAACACGAACAAGACCATTTAAAAATGAAAATTTGATCGACTTCGGGGCTAGACTCCAATTGCTAAAAAGCAAGATTATACGAACAATCAGTAATGACTTTAGTCTTACTGAAAACGATAAAATATGCAATATAAATTATTGTGATAAGACGGCACTGAACCCTTTTGTTTCGGGATGTACTGGTGTCCATAAAAATAATATGCATTTGAAAAAGCCCGCCTCTTTAGAAGATGCGATGGCTCATGTAGAAGCATTTGAGAATTTTGAAAGATTATACGGTCATTTAAATGAGCCGAGATCCAATAGCTTCAGGTCATCAAGTCATAATTCATATAATTATAATAATTACAGTAATAATAATAATCAAATCAGAATGATAATTACCCAAATTATCTTAAAACAATCATGATTTATGATTTTCAACAACGACAAAATTTTCCAAGCCAACCAATTAATATAAAACCACAACCACAACAACCTCGACATTATCCGACTAATGCGCAAGTATTTGGTCCAAAATGAAATGTTTTGGCCACACCAAATACCTGTACATAGTTTACCTAGACCAGAACCTATGTCGACCACGTCGAGAAACTTTACGGATTCTCCAAGAAAAAATAATAATTTTATAAATAGAAATAATAATAATAATAATAATACTGATAATGATAATAATAGATTCAGAAATACTAATAATGATTACTTCAAAAGTAACAATCAAAGATCAAATTTCATATCAGAGGAATTATACAACAATGATTATGACGAAACGGAAGAAGTAGAAGAAATAGTTGATTTAACAGATGATTTTGAAAATTTCGTTCTTACAGAAGAAAATGATGATCAAGAACAAAATCAAAATTTTCGGAAGGCTCCTCAGAAAAGCAATCCGAGGTAGCGGAAATTAAAATTACTTCAAATAAACCGCTAGAATACGTAGAAATAAGAAAACCCAAAATTAAAATCTCTTCCAGATAATAAAACAAATAGAAAGAATTTAATTAAAGTTAAACCTGTGATCTCTTCCAGATAATAAAACAAATAGAAAGAATTTAATTAAAGTTAAACCTGCGATTGATTCTTTATCAAGTATAAAATCAAATGCAAATGAATTAGATTTTATACCTGATTTGTCAGATTTATTTAAGATTGAAAATACTATAGAAAATAACGGAATTGAGAATAATGAAAAAGATTTAGTATTCGATTTATTAAATTTATTCAATATTGAAAATGTTATGGAAAATAATATAATTGAAAATAACGAAAATTATATTAATGACACTGATTTAAAAATAATAGGAAATACAAGGAAAAATTAAAAGGTTCAAATGGAAAAAGAAGTAACTCAAGTGAATGGAAATGATACGAAAAATGAAAAATTCAACAAGAAGATCGAAGAAAACAATCAAATTATAAATAATGAAATAGATGAAAGAAACAAGAATATAAATGAAACTATAGTTAAGAAAATAGAAGAAAGTAATAAGAAAATAAATGAAAATATAAAGAAGAATAGAAAACAAGATAATTGTTAATGGAAATAAGAAAATAGAAGAAAGTTCCAAGAAAATAAGTGGAAACATCAAGAAGAATAGAAACAAGAAAAAAGTTGATAGAAATACGGAGATAGATGAAAATATACAAGTGAACAAGAAAATTAAAAAATTGTGATAATAAAATAAGAGGAGATATTCAAGAGCTGCAAGACTCAATTCAAGAAATCATCAAATGGCATAAAATAAATGGTAATTTTATGTACATATGTAATTAAATAAGTAATAGGAATTAATAACAATACAATAATTAGATATAGAAATATATAGATAATTATTTTGAAAGAAATAATACAGAATATTCAATTCTTTCGTTTAATGATTTTATTCATCATTATTTAAGTTCATAGCAATTAGTTATTGAAAACAATATTATAATTAGATATAGGAATATATATCATAATAATTTTCAAAGTAATAATATGAAACATTCAATTTTTCATTTAAAATTCTATTTATTTTGTTAAAATGTAAGTTGATGATCTTGATTCGATAATTCAAAAATAAATTGATTATTTACCAGATTTATCATATTTAGATAACTTAGAAAAATATTCTAAGAAATGAATGAAAAGAAAGTAATAAAAAGAAATTTAATATAATATCAGACATTCAAATAAAACCACCAAATGATTTTGCACAAAACGATACTGATTTACAAACAGTTCACATCTTTTAAAATAATTGAATAATTTTCTTTGGATTTAAATTATAGTCATTTCATTTAAATAATCTTCCTTTGTTTAGAATAATATTCCTTAGTTTTAAATAATTCTATTTAATCTGAACGATCACTTAATACTATCTCATTATATACAAAATCACAAAGAATTATATAGTTATTATACAAACAGAAATCATTAAATATTCAAAAATAATCTTAGAAACCAATAAAGGAATTTATCAGAAAAAATATAATTAAAAAATCCAAAACTGATTCTAGCAAATTGTTACAGCAAAATGAAATTGATGATAATGGTAACCCTGTTCCTGGTTCTTCATACCGAATGTAGAACCGAATACATACAAGTTACTAAATTGAATAATTTAATACTACCAATCAATCTAGGATTATGTAAGCTTATTTATACTAAACATACTTTCATATATTATATAAATTTAAAAGAAATAATTAAGCAAATAGAAACGGTTAACGGTTAACATTTCAACAAGCTAAGAAATAGTTTAGTAGAAGCTAATGCGACAAACCCTGTGTCATACCATAATTTGGCTGAGCAAATGATGGAAAGAACGTACGAAAAGTTTAATCAATACATTGGAAAGAAAATCAAAAAACATTTACCCTCATACTAGAGCAAAAAGACTATTAATAAACGCTGTTGGAAAAATTGCTGAATGGCTTTTTGGTACTCTTGATTCAGATGATGAAGAGAGGTACGATAACGCGATAAATATATTACAACAAAACCAAAAACAAATAATTCAAGCAGTTAATATGCGGATATCATTAGATAAGAAATTAATCGATCATTATAATAAATCATTAACTACCTTATGGCATAATCAACAGAAATTACAAGATAATTTGGAAAAATGTCATAAATCAATAGAAAGTAAAATAATATCTTTAAATAATTTTATCACTTTTTACAATTACAATTTCACAGATTAATCTGGATTGTCAAAGTTTAATCACGTTAATTGATAATATTGAAAATTCCATTACATTTTTCAAATTAAATTCTATTCATAGCTCAGTGATTTCAAATCAAGAAATTGTAGAGATGATAAAGTATTTGCATACATTATATGAAGAAGAACAAATTCCAAAATTTAATAATATTTTGACATACTATCTATTTTTGGGTTCCCAAATAACTTTTTCAAAATCCAAAATAATTTTTGCTATCCCGAAATCCAAAACTGCAGAATTTTACCATTTATACCCCATTATTCAAAACCACAAAATATTTATACCATTACAACCTTACTTGGCAAAAACTGCGGAAGAAATTTCAATAAAGGAAGAGTGTCCGACGTTAGAAGAAAAATATTACTGTCAACAAGAAATGAAGTCAAGAGACCATTGTACTATGGAAATATAGAAAGGTCATTCTCCTACGAACTGCTATGCTAACGATGCTCACCTTCACGAAACTATAATAGAACTAGTCACAAATAACGAAGTTTTAATTATTCCAAATTCAGCGATAAAAATATTAATCAGATGTACTTCTGATCAATATTTGAAAATTAATCATCCATCTATCATCCGAATTCCAGAAGATTGCAAGATTCAAGTTGGAGAAGAGATATTTTCGACCAACATTCAAATTAGAAAACGAAAATCAATAATATTGCCAAAATTAGATACAAAATTTCTAGAAGTTCAAGCATATAATTCACAAAACTTAACTAAAATAGACTTTGAAGGATTATATGAAATTAATAAAATTGCTAAAAATATAAAACCTATTCAAGAAATAATAATTCCAAAACAACATACAATAATTAGTTTATTTTCCATTATATTAATTATTTGCATAAGTATAATAATATTTTGGTTCATACAAAAATTCCGAAGACGCTAAAGAAGAGCAAGAAGAGACAAGAAAGAAGATATGAAGACAGAAAATATTGATTTAGAAGATACAAATTCAAAATCGAAAAACAACTCCATTATTTTCCGATCTTAGGGATGGAGGAGTTATAGAACTAGAAATTTCTATAAATAAATAAGAATATTATGTTACTGTAAATAAGAGAAGAAATGCAAAGTTAGCATATACTTTAATATATGTAGAAATGTTGTTTAAAACAGCGTTGTTATAGTTGTTAAGCTTGGTAGTTAGTTGGCAAAAGTCGTTTACCTAATTCTTAGCATTGTCGGTTGATCATTAGCTTTGTAGCAAGTATTGTAATTCTAATTATATTGTAAAAATAAAAATTTTAAAAATAGTTTTCAGTGTTCAGTTATAATTATCGTGTAGTTTATTAGATAAAAAACCTTCAATTGATTAGTTCATTCATATTTTTGTTTGTTTGTATCAATATTTCAGGAATAAGAAATAACTAACTTGGTTAATCAGAAAAATACCCGATTATATACGAAAACAAAATTATTAAAAACGCAATACCACCTTGTTCCTTCGGTCTCTTTTACATGAATATGATTACCCAAATATTTTCCTGAGTTGTGTGGCGGTCCCCGCTCCCTTCACAAGTCACTCATTCATCCCTACCACCCTCAAAGCGAATATTGAAATGGTGCTTATACCTTAAAATCTCGTTTAGAACAGGGAAGGAATTATCAGACATCGTTGCCAAGCTTTGAATATTTCAAAGATATCATCGAAAACAATTGGTACTAATTTTATGGGCTCTTTTTATTTAAATCATTAAATTGGTTTACTACTTTTCTATAAAACAGTTTTATCAGATTAACACAATATTCAATAAAATATATTAATGTAGATCGATAAAGAATATGTCTTAAAATTTTCATAAACAACAGAAAAAGTTACATAACAAGATCTACAGTGAATCAAAAACAAGTCTGAGAGGTAGCTGTCATGTTTTATAATTTTTAAAAGAGAAATAATTAAAAAAATTAGATATCCACAAAAAATCAGCATATAAATCATTTGATCATCATACAAAGATTTTGTTTGCAATAACAAAGAAGAGGTTTTAAAGGTTAAAACTAACTTTTCCGCCCTTATACCCTCCGGAGGCTGTATCGTGCTAACAAACCAAAATTGAGGTATATCTGCTGAGCTGAGAATGAATAGGGTTCGTTTGTGAAATGCCGTGAACAATGTCCAATCATAAAATTGGTCATTTTTATACACTCTGGAGTCTGTATCGTGCTAACAAACGGAAGTTTTTCCAAAAGTTATCAAAATTGTTGTAATTCAGATACTATAGCACTCGTTGTACTGGCTCCGGTTACCTGAAAATCGATAATCTACATCTATTAGATGCCCTGAACAATATCAAATCATAAATTTGGTGACTTTATACACTTCGGAGAGTGTATCGTGCATGTTACAAAAAGTGGCCGACGACGATGAGACGACGACGACGAAATACACACAGGGTTTTTTTCTAAAAACCCCGTTTTAGTTTTTTTATCACTGAAAAACGTGAAAATATCTCAAAAAAATCTAAAATCCCAACTTTTTTTGGTGAAAACCAATACTTTTTTCGCATCGTAAATTGGGTTGGCGGAAAAATAAAATCCACAAATAATCTATATAATGGTCAGTAATTAAATCATAAATAGACAGCATTCAAAGTGACTATACGTCCTGTTTTGAACGGGACAGTCCCGGTTTTATGGATATCATCCCGTTGTCCCCAGCAAGAGCGTCGGGACACGAAAAAGTTCCGATTTTCAACAGTTATTAAAATTGTATTCTTTTACGTGCAAAATTCGACATGAGCATTACGTCAGGTCAAATATTACCGTTCTCAAACAACGTTATTACATAAAACTTTTAGACGCCCATAATTTATCTCAAAAACTTGTAGCTTTTTGCGGAGATAATACAAACTGCAATTTTGGGGGTTATTGGAGAGGAGGAACCAACAATGTTTTCAGCAAATTAAGGTCAACCCTAAATCTATCATTAATTGGCACTGGATGTAACGCGCATATAGTGTGCAAAGCGATTAAATCGGCAGCAGATTGCTTACCGTTTGATGTAGAAGTGTTCAGTGTGAAAATATACTACTCATTTTTTTCATATTAACACCGTAAGAGTTGAAATACTTGGAGATTGTTGTGCAGATGCTAAGATTTACTACCAAAAACTCTAGGCTAATGCAAAACAAGATGGCTGGCACTGATGCCTGCGGTCGAACGTGTTTTAAAAATGAACCAAGCTCTAAAATATTATTTTTTGTGCACTCGCAAATGTCCAACTGTATCAAAAACCTTTGTCCAAGATCCTAAATCAGAAGTGTGGTTCTATTTTATCCATGCTCAAGCATCTATCCTTCCATCATGTTATTTTAAAGATTGACGGTGAATCAAATTCGGCTATTGGAGTTGCAAGATAGGTTAACCAGTTGAAACAAAATTTAATCTTAAAACAAAACACATAATTCCTTCCTTTAACTGTGCGCAACTCAATGGCTCAGCTGGCTTACAATAGATATATTGAAGAAGGCTTTGTGAAGACTACAGCTAAAAACTTTTATGAAACGAGTATTTATACCAATAAACATCCTTCTTTGAAGACTTCAACAAGTTTCAATGAGTCAACTTGCCTACGGTTCCACCATAGAAATATGTTCAAAAAGTTATACCAATAATAATAAATTCGCATTTTATTGAACTGAAGCAAGATAGCGAGATATTTGATGAATATGCACGTTTAACAAATTACGTTACACTACACAATGTTTCAGAATGGAATAACTCAAATATAATCATAGAAAATTGTTGGATAGAAACATTTAATCATTTTGAAAACAACAATTTAATTCATCAACATTTTTGTACGATTGTGGAATATTATGGTTTGTGTCTACCTGGTACAAATGCCTGCACCTAGAGAATATTCAGTATGATTAATAAGATAGGGGAAAGTCGGCGATATTGTTCCAGCTCCTAAATTGTACCATTCCCGAATATTAGAGAAAACGATACCTTAAGTTCCATCTTTTATTGCCACGAGGTACTTTTATGTGTTTGAAGGTTAATACTTAAAGAGAGTGTCGTTCCGCAACGGTTTAGAAGAGCAAAGAGTGATTAAATAATTTATACCTATTTCTAGTAAGTTTCGACTACATTTTCTTAAGGTTTCAAACAAAATCGATAATTTTTAGGACGATTTGATTAATATAAGTCTAAAAGTAACTGTATTCAGCACCTTTTCGTACAAATTTAAAATCTAACCTCAGAAACATAACGAATTGTGAATGAAAGTTTCCAATTTTGTCTAGTTACCTAATATGGACCACTAAGATGTTTCTTAATTTGTACCCGTACAATTTAAACGACTCATGCATGTTTTTTTAGAATGCCACTTCTTAGAAAACTGAGGGGAAAATATTGTCAGTGGTCAGAGGAAAATATGAAAGATGCCATTGCGAAATATAAAACAGGAAAATATGGTCTAAATTAAATATGTACCATGTACGAAGTTCCTAAGCCTACTTTCAAGAGACATCTAGCAGCGACGAATAAAAGGGTTTAAACGGTGAAAAAAATATTAGGTAGGTCTACAGAGCAAGGCTGAAAAAACACATTATTGCTTTAGAGGAAATATTCTTTGGTCTTATCACTAAGGAAACGAGCAGCATTACAATTCGTAGAAATAAATTCTATAAATCATAATTTTAGTAAAAGAATGGGTATGGCTGGGAAGAAGTGGTAATACAATTTCATGAAAAGTCACCCAAACCTTTCATTAAGGCAACCAGAATCAACATCATTAGCACGTTGCAGAGGATTTCACAAATTTTTTTTTCAGATTTCATTAATAAACTTGAGAAAATCATCGATGAAAATAAATTAGATGCCACAAAAATATATAATGTAGACGAGTCAGGATTCTCGATAGTCCAAAAAAGTAATAAAAAAAAATAGCCAAAAAGGGCAAACATCAAGTTGGCACTCTTGTCAGCGGAGAAAGAGGTGTCAACACCACTATGGTTGTTTGCGCAAGTGCCTCAGGTCAATTTGTCGCACCAATGATTATATTTAAGAGAGAACGAATGTCGACAGAACAGACCATTGGAGCATCAGCTGGCTGTTTGGTGGAGATATCAGACACAGGGTATTGGACGATCATACAACCCATTCCAAAAATTATTATGCTACCTACTAAACAAGACACATAACAAGTCTTTTTAGTGATATTCATTTTAGAGACTTTTTGTGATGTTTATTTAAAACGAAATTAACTGTCTCGACCCTTACTTCGTGGAATCTGCTCATATTAGTGTTTTAAATGAAACTCACGGTTTCTAGTTAATTCTACAATATAATAAAAGTTATTGAACATTCTAGTAAATTGACAATTGTTTCGATGAAACAATATCATCTTCAGAATGACAGAAGTTACATTTTATTTGGTGCCTACCTGATGTTTAGTAGTTATTTTTGGCTAGACCAAGAAGTGACCTAACTTGTGATTGACTTACTATATGTTTATAGGAAAAAGAAGAAGATGTGATATTACAAATATTGAAGCTTAAATATTATTAGCCCTATGGTGATATCCTGGATATCATTTTTCCAATTAAGATCAGTATAACTGTGCAATGATATAGAAAACCAGGAAAACTATATCTGCTGATCTTTACAATTATCACTTAAGAAGACAGTTTATTAGTGGAGAACTCCCTAGATTTAACTGTTCATTGTAACTTCATATTGTGGGTTTCTTAAATGTCTTCTAATTTCCAATTCTTCAAGGAAATCTAGTTCTTTTTTTTAACAAATATACAGCACTTCTAGTTTTGTATTAGGTGTCAATGAATGATTGGTGTCAAGTAGATGTTTTGCGTAGTGGGATTTATCTGGTTGTTTTAACCTGTATGTTCGTAAGTGTTCACTGTATCGGATTTCAAAATTCCTAAGGGTCTGACCCAAATAGACAGCATTACATTCTGGACATTTGAGTTTATATATACCTGACTTCTTTAATAGTGGTATTCTTGTTTTTACATTTAACAATTTTGTACTAACGTTACTTTCTGTTTTAAAAGAAATTGTTGTATACGTTGCTGAAGATATTATCTTTGAAATATTATTAGAAATACTTCCTGCATATGTGATGGTTTTATAAGTTTTTATTTCATCAGCTTGTTCAGGAAATATTAATTGTAATGCCATATTTTCCTCTTTTTTACTAATTAGCTTATTTATCATATTTAATGGATAACCGTTGGATCTTGCTATTTGTCTAATTGTATTAATCTCTCTATCAAAATTACATTTGTTCATAGGAACTGAAAAAGCTCCATGTATCATTGAACTATATGCCGCCAGTCTGTGTGACATAGGGTGATTGGAATTGTCACATCAGTCTGTGTTGGTTTTCGGTAAATTGAATAATCAAGTACATTATTAACTCTTTGAATTTTTAAATGAAGAAAATTGATTGAGCTATTTTCTTCAATTTCTAATGTAAATTTAATTTTTGGGTGTAAATTATTGATGTGGTTGAAAAATACATCTAATTGTCGTTCACTACCCATAAAACAAGCTAATATGTCATCTACATATCTATACCAAAAATAAAATATTTTTCGAAATATTACTTTCAAAGATCTTTCTTTCTAAATTTTCCATAAAAATGTTAGCTAAAATAGGTGAAATAGGGCTTCCCATTGGTAAACCTTCATTTTGAATATATATCTTATTGTCAAATGTGAAATAATTCTGATTAATTACATCAAATAAATTAAGTATATCTGATAATATTCCTGGATTAATATTTTTATCTTCTAGTAATTTTCGTACAAGTATTAGGCATTCTTTAGGAGGAATTTTAGTAAACATATTAGTTACTAGAACGAAATGAGTTTATAGTTACCTTGCAAGTGGATTTCTTTCAACTTTTTGATTAGTTTTATTGAATTTCTAATTGAGTACTGAGATCATATCCGTAACTAGAAGTGCTGCATATTTGTGAAAAGAAACAAGAACTAGATTTCCTTGAAGAATCGGAAATTAGAAGACATTTAAGAAACCCACAATATGAAGTTGTCAATGAACAGTTAAATCTAGGGAGTTCTTCTCTAATACACTGTCTTCTTAAGTGATAATTGTAAAGATCAGCAGATATAGTTTTCCTGGTTTTCTATATCATTGCACAGTTATACTGATCTTAATTGGAAAAATGATATCCAGGATATCACCATAGGGCTAATAATATCTAAGCTTCAATATTTGTAATATCACATCTTCTTCTTTTTTCTATAAATATATACTAAGTCAATCACTAGTTAGGTCACTTCTTGGTCTAGCCAAAAATAACTACTAAACATCAGGTAGGCACCAAATAAAATGTAACTTCTGTCATTCTGACGATGATATTGATTTATCGAAACAATTGTCAATTTACTAGAATTTTCAATAACGTTTATTATATTGTGGAATTAACTAGAAACCGTGAATTTTATTTAAAACACTAATATGAGCAGATTCCACGAAGTAAGGGTCGAGACAGTTAATTTCAATAAAAAATCTTCGAGAGAAGATTTGACACGACTGTACCAGAAGTTACTACAAAAACGTTACAAAACATCACAAAACATTTGGTTCAACCAAGAATGCGTTAGGAAAAAGGTAATACCAAATTATGTGAATATAAAATATCACACTAAAACACCACAAGCACAAAAAGCTATAAAATGTGCTCAACGAGTTTGAATAAAGGGAGAATGTAAGAAATGGTTCAAAGTTAGAGACTCCTTAGACAACTACATAAAAGTTGTACATTCAGAACTCACACTCCAATTACATCCAGTAGAATTTGACTGTTTGGATAACAAAATTAGAGAGAGTGTCAACACGATGAAGCATAAGAAATTTAAGAAACAAGAAAAGAAGCTACAGAATCTTGAACACACACAACATAAAATTCAATACTCAAAACATCATGAAACTGTAAGTACCTACATACCAACACACTTTGCACCACGATTTGAAAGCCTTTCGGACACTAATTTTACAGATAGTGGAATAGAATTTTCAAATAAAGGTTTAAAGTACAGCATACCACCAAAATTTACGAATAATATAAAACAAATTATAGCTACAGAATCAGAAATAGCTTTAAAATCTAATTCAAATAATTTTCTTTATGCGAAATTAAAAATTGCCAATTTGATCAAAAATATTGAACCTTCAAAAGTTAAACGTCAAACAAAAAATGACATTACAGTTTTAAATGCAATAAAAAATAAGATAGAAGATAATAACCTAACAGTTACAAAATCTGATAAGGGGAACAGAACTGTCATTTTGACGACTGAAAATCACAATTCCAAAATATATAACTTTATAGAATCTAGAGATGTGAAAGTTCTTAAAGCAGACCCAACAAAAAAAAGTTTTCTCATAATGTAAGGGATATTGTTAATAATTCAAATTATCTTCAAAGTGATTACGAAAAGAGGTCTATCATACATAAAAATCCTCATTGTCCACAATTATATGGAACCGTTAAATTACATAAAATAACGAAACCAATTAGACCTGTAGTTTCTTATGTTAATGCTCCTAATAATATATTGGCAAATAGGCTCAACAATATACTCAATAGTTACGGATATGAATCTCAGTACTCAATTAGAAATTCAATAGAACTAATCAAAAAGTTGAAAGCAATCCACTTGCAAGATAGCTATAAACTCATTTCGTTCGATGTAACTAATATGTTTACTAAAATTCCTCCTAAAGAATGCCTAATACTTGTAAGAAAATTACTAGAAGATAAAAATATTAATCCAGGAATAATATCAGATATACTTAATTTATTTGATGTATGCATTAATCACAATTATTTCACTTTTGACAAAAAGATATATATTCAAAATGAAGGTTTACCAATGGGAAGCCCTATTTCACCTATTTTAGCTAACATTTTTATGGACAATTTAGAAAGAAAGATCTTTGAAAGTAATATTTCGAAAAATATTTTATTTTGGTATAGATATGTAGATGACATATTAGCTGGTTTTATGGGTAGTGAACCACATTAATAATTCACACCCAAAAATTTAATTTACATTAGAAACTGAAGAAAATAGCTCTATCAATTTTCTTCATTTAAAAATTCAAAGAGTTAATAATGTACTTGATTATTCAATTTACCGAAAACCAACACAGACTGATGTGACAATTCCTTTCAATTCCAATCACCCTATGTCACACAGACTGGCGGCATATAGTTCAATGATACATAGAGCTTTTTCAGTTCCTATGAACAAATGTAATTTTGATAGAGAGATTAATACAATTAGACAAATAGCAAGATCCAACGGTTATCCATTAAATATGATAAATAAGCTAATTAGTAAAAAAGAGGAAAAAATGGCATTACAACTAATATTTCCTAAAGAAGCTGATGAAATAAAAACTTATAAAACCATCACATATGCAGGACGTACTTCTAATAATATTTCAAAGATAATATCTACAGCAACGAATACATCAATTTCTTTTAAAACAGAAAGTAACATCAGTACAAAATTGTTAAATGTAAAAACAAAAATACCACTATTAAAGAAGTTAGGTATATATAAACTCAAATGTCCAGAATGTAATGCTGTCTATTTGGGTCAGACCCTTAGGAATTTTGAAATCCGTTACAGTGAACACTTACGAACATACAGGTTAAAACAACCAGATAAATCCCACTACGCAAAACATCTACTTGACACCAATCATTCATTGACACCTAACACAAAACTAGAAGTGCTGTATATTTGTGAAAAAAAAAAGAACTAGATTTCCTTGAAGAATTGGAAATTAGAAGACATTTAAGAAACCTACAATATGAAGTTGTCAATGAACAGTTAAATCTAGGGAGTTCTCTACTAATAAACTGTCTTCTTAAGTGATGATTGTAAAGATCAGCAGATACAGTTTTCCTGTTTTTCTATATCATTGCACAGTTATACTGATCTTAATTGGAAAAATGATATCCAGGATATCACCATAGGGCTAATAATATCTAAGCTTCAATATTTGTAATATCACATTTTCCTCATATTTCTATAAACATATATTAAGTCAATCACAAGTTAGGTCACTTCTTGGTCTAGCCAAAAATAACTACTAAACATCAGGTAGGCACCAAATAAAATGTAACTTTTGTCATTCTGACAATGATATTGATTTATCGAAACAATTGTCAATTTACTAGAATTTTCAATAACTTTTATTATATTGTGGAAATAACTAGAAACCGTGAGTTTCATTTAAAACACTAATTTATTTAAAACGTTAATAAGATATCTCCTAGATGTTTTAATTTTATTACCAACTCTATTAACATCCATGTCATCTAATTAAAACATATTTTTGATATACACAATAATACTTCAATTCGCAGTTAAATACACATCTTATCAACTTCTTTAAAGCCACTTCCTATAGGAAAACATTCATACGATGTTAATTTGTATACTTCTCACTAATGTCACATACAGAATATTACTGTAATATCACAAATTAACATGTTTTTAAAACGATCACATGTTGCTGTTACTTTTACATATTTCGATTACGTCTATACGATGTTAATTTATAAAACTCTCAGTAATATCTCATATTGAACATTACAGTAATATAATTGGGTGAGCTGTTCGATTTATATATTCATAAAATTACAAAAAAAGAAGAAAACAGAAGAGGAACTGATGAATGAAACAAACAGTAGTTATATGATCTGTGGAAAAAAATGACAAGCATCACATAGCTGATCGTGGCGTGGTTTTCAGTTTTGTGTTATATTTTATTTGCAGTAAGCACATGTTTTTGCAAAAAGTACTTGAATAAAGTGGTCTTCGTTTTCGTTAGTTCCCACTTAGCTACAGTTCCTATACTTAGTTATAGTTCTTGTAATAATAGACGAACAACAGTTATCTGTAAGTACCTATTCCAAAATCATAATTACTAATACTTAATACTCCTTCATACTTTAATCGGCCATTGCACGTTAAAATTCCAGGTGGGAGTTTAGAAAATAAGGGTTTTTTCAACTTTTGAAATATTTTAGTTAGTAGGTACATCTTAAAAACGATTCACAATATTTCATAACCTAGATATGCATTATACCTACAAAAAACTAAATATTGCAATAGGGTAGATATTATTATTAATAATAAAACATGCTCATATGTTGGCAGAGATTTGGAGCAAGAAGAAAATATGTTCAATGTTCAAGATATTTCAGAAGCTACTTACATAAATAAAATAAAAAACAAATTGTTGGTAATTATGTAAAGAAAGGACAGTAACTCTTTCAGATAGTCTGATACAGACATTGTATTAAACAGTACAAAAAATATTGAATCAAGTGTCTCTAGTTCTAGTTTTTGTAGTAGTAGCAATAGTAGTAGTCATAGCCATCAATATAGTTTTGCAGGTATAGAAAATTTTAACATTGATACTAACAACTCTTGTGAACAATTAGAGACTGTTTCAGACTTTAAAAACAGAAATTTCTGTTAAAAAGCTCATTTCCATTTGAAAATACGCTGTATACAATAAATAAGCTGAAGTGAAAACCTCTAGATTTCCCTTATTAATCTATTCTTCAACTAGATATTAATCTAGTTGAAGAATATGTAACTTATGACACTGAATGCTCCAATCAACAAACAGAATTCAATTATTTATTATTGCATCACATTGCCTGTGAGAAGATTAATAATTAATTTGTAGATAGTTATGAACCAGTCAATACCAAAATTTAACTTTCAGTATTAAGAGTCCTAATTGCTATTGCATTTTTAAATTAAGGTTTTGTAGGAAAAGTAGTAAACATTTTTTAACTAAATAGAAAGTGTCATGATAAGTTTGAAAAATATTCCAAATTAATTCCAATTTTTTATGAACCAAGTTCATTTGATAAAATTTATTGTGGCAAAGTGATTGAAAGTAATATTGTAGAAACACAACTATTGGATACTCAATTGGATACAATTAATTATAAACTCATTCAACTTGATAATGTGTTCATATCTCTTCTTCATAAGTAGTTTTATTTATTTACAGTGTATTGATAATGCTTAGTTTTCATTAAGCTACAATTCCACGATGTTAATATACAATATGTTCCAGGATGAAAATAACAAGATGAGAATAGTATATTATTTTATACAGAAAAGAAGTATGAATTTTCATGCACACCTGAATTTACCCACCAAACGGAGTGTAATGTAATAGAAGGTAAACCATGAAAAGTCACTTCTCGAAATAAAATATGTTATTATACCTTTGAAGAACACTGCATGTTTTTTATCGAGAATGGGTCCCAGTTGATTGGCTGAAAATCTAGTTTGTTGTAGTTTATGATGTTCTGATCAAAGGTCTCCATGGGCACAATTAGTATAGTTATTTATGCAACAAGTGCAAAAAGTGAGTGTTTTTTGCAAGCGACGTGAAATTGTCCAACGAGGCCTTTAGGCCGAGTTGGACAACACGTCGAGTGCAAAAAACACGTTTTGCACGAGTTGCATACATTATTTTTTCTACATTCATGCAAAAACTGGAAAATTAGAATATAATATAACATTATTTTAACCGTTCTTCTTTTTTTGTATCTTTATGGCCTCCACCTTGTCAGTACTTAATCATAGCTGGTTTTCGCTTTGACCATTTAAATTTTAAATAATCAAAGATTTTTGCAATAATTGTAACTCGTTGAGACTAAGTAGTAAGATATACATATATTATTGCTGTATTAGAGTAGGATCGGACACTTGCTCTGGATTTTTATTTTATTTAAATGTTTATGTTTGTCATAAATCATCACAAAACTGACAAGAATGACAGATGAGTGCAACAAAAATTTTGTTGCACTAGTGCAAAAAAGAGCCACTTTTACCATTAAATGTGTTTCACAAAAGTGTTGTTTTTTGCATGAATGTAGAAAAAAGTAATTGTTTTTTCGGCTGCTGTTCAGAACACCTTTAAAGGTTTCACAAATAAGGATTTTGAAGTGTACGTTATGGAATGGTTGAGACACTCAAAACAGCGACTCTTGCGTGAGAAAAAGTAAACGATAGAATTTTCTTTAATCAGATTGTATTTCTGTTGATTTACCGTAGTGTTTCATAAAATCATTATGGTGTAAAAATTTTATTAGTAAGGCTTTCTTATTTCTTGCTTTCACTGAATGCGTTCAATAGTTTTCACTTTCCACACTTGTTATGTAATATGCTTACATAATTTTATTTTTTTTAGGTTGGATTCCTGGACAAGATATTTTTTTTTAAATTTTGTACCTGTTTTTTTCAAATTTATTGTACTGTTTCTAAATAGTGAATAAACTATTTAAATCCTTTATTGCTTTTTTTGCTATTTTATTTTAAATGTACAGAGCGAACAACTAAGAACGGCTGTAGGGCATATCTCAGAAAAGTCTCAGGGTACAATTTTCAGAAAAAAATACCCTTAGGTAAGTGACCCTGAAAAGTCGCTGAAAAATATTTTGCAGTCTCTAAAATATCCGCTAGGGGTGGAATGAACACTAGAAAACATAATACTGTGGTTATCTCTAAAAAACATACTAAAGGTGTCCTAAAAATACAGTTTTTGAAATCAGGCAACCATTATTCTTCAAATAATGGGTGGGGGAAGGTTCAAACTTTTGAA
Source organism: Galeruca laticollis (assembly GCA_963921935.1). Taxonomy (NCBI): domain Eukaryota; kingdom Metazoa; phylum Arthropoda; class Insecta; order Coleoptera; family Chrysomelidae; genus Galeruca; species Galeruca laticollis. Next base: position 56,718,635 of record OY998180.1, read on the forward strand.
CAAATGTATAACTTTTTTTATTTTTTAACCGATATTAATGATTTTAGCTTACTTTAAAAGATTTTTTCTGTTTAATAAGATTGATAATCAAATTAGATAATTTTGTATCCGCTCGGATATTTCAAATGTAAAATGTAGCATGATTTTAATTTTTAAATCTAATATCGTAAATCTTATATCTTGGAACAGAATTAAGATTTAGACTTGTGATTTTCACTAAATTCCAATTTTTTCAACCTCTTTTCATCAGAATTCAAAAAATGCCTCATTAGATTTGAAATCTCCAAGAAAAATGGGAAAAGTGTCGACTTTTTGACATAGCGTTGACAATTTTGTTATTTTTTATCTTATTAAAGAGGAAAAACTTTTAAATGACGCTAAAAACATTGATATCGGTTAAAAAACAGGAAAGTGTTATAACATTTATTTTTAACAAGTTTGAACCTTCCCCACCCCTTACTTGAAGAACTAACTAAATTTTTTCATAATCTCATCAATATATCAAAAATTGTATTTTTAGGATAACTTTAGTATGTTTTTTTGGAGAAAATCACAGTATATATTTTTAAGTGTTAATTCCACCCCTAGCAGATATTTTAGGAGCTCAAAAATATTTTCCAGCGATTTTTCGGGGTCATTTTCCTGAAGGTATTTTTTTAAAGTTGTACCATGACTATTTTTTGAAATATGGCCGATAGCCGGGGCTCTTAGTTGTTCACCCTGTATTTGCTGATTAGGCACAGAAATATCTATAGGATGTCATCTAGAATGTTTGAGGTATATTATTTAGAGGTTTAAGTAATGTCCATACAACATGTATGAGGTTACACTGTATTGTTTTTGAAATGTTGCATTTAGATCATTGGTAAGTGGTTATTTTTTAGACATTGCATTGACATCTACAAGATGTTAAAAGGCATTTCAGAATGTAACAGAAATGTTGTTCTTAGTTCGTTAAAAAGACTTCCTTCTGAGGAAGTTATAGTAACATCACAGTAATGTAAAAAGGCAGCGCTTTAACATCGCTGAGAAGTTTAGTTGAAAAATCACAAAATTTAACAGCTACAAGCTGGGCATAAGCGGTTGTATAGATGTGCATGTGATGAAAACAAGAGGAAAAAAATAAAGAACATTATCACAATGTGATGTTGAATTAACATGACTGTAACATCTATTTGCATAGTGGGTATAATTTTGACCTGTGACAATGGTGTAATTATTTTACAGTTACCAGGCCACACGACCCATCGGCTTCAGCCCCTAGATATTTCGGTTCTCAAGCCTTTAGAAACATACCATAACCAAGTCATTGAAAAGTGGTTAAGACAGTATGCTGGAATGTGAGTTACGCAATTTCATGTTGCTTCTCTTCTTAATGAAGCTTATCGCAAAGCTGCTGCTATAGTAAATGCTACGAACGGTTTTTGCAAATGTGAGATATGGCCTGTAAATTGAGATGCTTTTTCTGATACTGATTTTGCTCCTTCAGAACTATTGACTGATCAAGAAAATATTTCAGTTGAGACGATACCAATCAAAATTTTGGAAAAAAATTCCAATATTAGAGAACCACCACAAATTCAAGTTTTCGTATATATTCACAAATCAGCTGACGACGTTAAAGTGAAAAAATCGATACACAGGCAACCAAAAATTTAAATGTGTCAATTGTAGATATTCTTCCTTTCCCTGATGTTAGTGAAGCTAAAATACAGAAAATGGGTAAGAGCGCACAGACGGCTGAAATTATCACATCCACTCCCTATAAGGAGTAACTGAAAGTAAAACAAAATTCCGTAGAGGAGAAGAAGAAAAGAGCTGTTGAACGAAATTTTGGGGTTGAGATATCACAGAAACCAGCAAGAGGAAAATCAATTTCGAAAGGAAAAATGAGGCCAAAAAAAGGAAATTCTCAAATACAAAACGACTCACAACAACCATCATCATCAACAAATGAAGATATTTTAGTATCCGTAAATTATGACAAAAGTGAATGGTACTTTAATATTTGTAAGGAATGCTTAATAGAAGATATGATTCAATGCATAAGATGGGTACATGAATCATGTGCAGATGCTTCAGACAATTACATATGTGCCCTTAAACATATTGCAGCATTTTTTTTATACCAAAGAAGGTCGTTTTCATTTTTTTTTATTTTAACAGAATTCATATATTTGTTATAAGTTTTCTTGTTGTTCAAATCTTGGTTTATTTTTAATATGACTAACTAATAAACTATTAAAACTAGTGATTGATTATTTCAATACAAAATAAAATATTATGTATGTAATAAAGGATAGTACAATTTAGACAACCATCTGGTACAAATTAGGCAACCGGTTGCCTTAATTGTACGACTTGTAAAGGTTTTAAAAAAGTTAAATTTGAACCAAAAGACATTATTCTAAAATTGTGAAAAAATATATAAAGTTTTCAAAACTGTAAAGAAAATTAAAAACTGTAATGAAAATTATGGAGCCATTTAAACAATCAGTTTCTATAATTTTTAATTGCAAAAAACGTCAAATAGGGCAACTAAGTATATTAATGCTCAAGGCGATACTTTTTGTGAAAGGGAACATTAATTAAAGTTGCCAAGAATACTACTCACATTTAAAGTCATCACCAACTTTATTAAAAATGATTTGTTCGTCTGAAAAGTACCAGAACATTTAAATTTTAATTATTTACACGGTTTATTCATATTAATCATATTAGTTAGTAGAACTTGTATTGTACTAGTTTACGAATAAAATTTTTAACTATTAAAGTTTTTTTCTATTCGTCAATTTCCCCCAAAAATATAAAAAATTGTTACTTTTTTGTTACCTATTTAATTTGATAAAATGGCGAATGCGCATTTGTCCTGTTTTTTTCTCAAACAAATATGATCACTTTAAGCATAATAATATGAATCTGCAATAGTCAGTCAGCAAAATAACTACTTAAACAACTAGATTTCACGATTGATCAGCAGAGAAAACATCCCTAATAAGCAGTGTATTTGATCAAGATGCATATTTAAAACATGGTTATCAAAATAACTTATTGTATTGGGTGTTCGTTGAAAAATCGGCAATATGTATAGTAAGTTAAGTTAGGTTCGCTACTTTTTTATGCTGCACAAAATTAAATATTTGTTTACACTCTGAGTGCTTTCCAAAACTTTATTAAACATGCGTCACTCATTGCAGCTTATATAATTAATATGCTGTACAAAATTTTTTACAGCCATCCTGATTGATTTAGAAATTTATGCTAGCCATAAATTGATTGGCAATTAGCAATTTCTGCTGCCAGATTTCATTTCTCTACTCACAAAAATACGAATAGGTACTATGCCTACCCCTTCTCAAACGATACCGCCCAACAAACATTAAAAAACTTAAATCTGTTATCAGAAAGAAAGTGAACAATGAGCAGTGATTGTCGATTGTCAAAGGCATCCTTTTGAAATCCGATTAAACAGAAAGCATAATATTTATCAATAAACACTGACTTTTGAAGTGCTTTGAGCCGGTTCATATTTTTTTACATTTGTGTTTAACTTGTACGCAATCCATTTCTTGCCCGCACAAAATATATTTCCACAAGCACAGGCATTTCAAATGATCATGATCGATCAAAATCGAAAACTCTCACTAGTTGTTGTTCAACAGTGTGCATTATTAAAGCCTTTATCATGTCTGCATCAGCTGCAACTCGCCTTCCAGAGGATAATGCGTCATCAACGTCAACATTGCCTGTTGAAAATTTCAGTTTCGGCACTGATTTTCAAATGTATTGACGTCATAAACGAGCTTTGAATATCTCTGAAATTTATTTTGATCATGATTTTTCCTTAGTGACACTACAAGTAGCCTGTGGAATGTTTATAATCACTGTGCCAAACCTAAGAACCAACGCAAAAAAATATGAAATTTTTAACATACTGATTGCTGTTGCACCAGCTCTGCTTTCTGCGCCTTAGAGGCTGGACGTACCTGCTATTCCCCAAACATCCGATCACCATGTACTAACTGAAAGGTTTATTAAGCTCTTCTTCCTTTCCAAAGAACTTAAAATTATGCAAATGAGCGACTAGTACTACAAGGATTGTTCGACAAGTAGGTAAATAAAACTGTTTCTATTGTATCCATATCACGTTGAACCTAATTAGTGTAGGCAAATTAGATAAAAAAAATTCCGTGCATACCGAAAAATCGTCCAAAGCTGGAAAGTGTTTTAAATAAGAGTCCTGTGAATTTTCGACGGATTCTGGCTCTTGCTTAAGTTTTGAGAGTAAAAAAACCGCGGAATTTTCGCACATGTTTAAATTTTTCGAGTATAACTCCTAATCGACGCATAATACAGGAAGTTGTAATCCCAGCTTATTTAAAGAACATTAAATTTCGCGTCGAATGGTGTTTAGTTTGTTAAATTTGGTTAACTGGTTTAGCCACAATTGATTTCTGAAGTTGGGCCATTTTCACAAACTTAGTCAAAAAGTTGACTCTTTGTTTAATTTTCGTCTTAAATCTCCTAAATGATGCATCCTACAGAAATATTTACTCCAAGCTTCTTTAAAGAAAATTTAATTCCGCTTTGGATAGTGTTTAGTTTAGTGGTTTAGCCTTCCTGGCTGAGAAGTTCATGACTCACAAAGTGGAGAGAGAAGTACTGACAAAGTCAGCAGATTTGATCTGGTAGCTTGGGAAGTGGAATGACCTCCCAGGGTGGAGCGGCTTGATGGAGACCATCACATCAAATGAGCCTTACAAGACCCCATGTATACTATGCCTTCCGTTCATTAGAGCTCCTCCCTCACTTTTCGATACAATATACACAGCCCTCACAACAGCTGCTAAGGAATTCAGAGAGCTCCGACAACGCTGCTGTTTTGTCGTAGTCGTAGTAAGTCCCTCAATTAAGTGACGTTTGGCCTATTCCAGACGTCGCTTTCAAAAAAGAATTTTGCCTTGGCGTCCTTACCACCTACAGCATCATGCTCCTGTAGGAAGGCAGGGATAAAATGCACCACCATCTGCATAACCTTCAAAGGGCACGCATGCCTCAATTTCATCCTTGAAGACAAGGAGGTTAGTATATTGGATGCTACCCAGTATGACGAGGAGATTGATGTCATCCAAGAAGAACAAGAAATGAATCCCCATTCTCAAGATTCCAAGAATAAGGACCTAGTTTACGTGATCGGCGAAGAGCGACCGTCTTTTCCCAAACGGCGAAATATATGGCCAACATGATTACCTTGTACATCTTTCATATTATGATCTTTCATGTACACAACTAATACCGTTATCGTTTTCAAGTATACACCTTTTGTTACCTTCAATAAAACATTATTCATGATAATGCCTTCTTATGTTTTGAAACCCATAACATCATTTTGGAGTGCCCCGGTGCGGACCCAATAAAAGCAATACATTGCCTGAATAAAAGGAATAAATATAGCAAAATATGAAGTAGGACAGAGGTGTGCCACTATCCCACAAACTGTTACACAAGCGATGAGTAAAACAACTTTTTGTAGTATTCGTCGTTTTGGAGTTGTAAGCCAAAAAATAAACAAAGAATGAACTTTTTAGCCAAGTTGGTAATATATGGCTCAAATTAAGCGCGATTGCGGCTAAATGTGTGGACCGATCTTGTTGAACTAAACACTATTAGACGCGGAATTAAATTTTCTTTAAACAAGCTTAGAGTAAATATTTCTGTAGGATGCATTATTTAGGAGTTGTATAGCAAAAAATAAACAAAGAATCAACTTTTGACGAAGTTTTTAAAAATGGGCCAAATTCAGATATCGATTGCGGCTAAACCGGTAGACCAAATTTAACAACCCAAACACCATTAAACGCGGTATTATTTAAGGTTCTTTAAACAAGCTCAAAATACAACTTTTTGTATTATGCGTCGTTTAGGAGTTATACGCGAGAAATTTAAACATGTGCGATAATTCCACGGTTTTATTACTCTCAAAACTTAAGCAGAAGCCAGAATCCGTCACAAACTCACGGGACTCTTTTTTAAGATACTCTAAAGGAATTAAAACACTTCCCAGCTTTGGACGATTTTTCGGGAAGCATATGTCTACTTTGACTGGCCTAAATGACTATCCACTCCGTATGAAGTATTGCCAATGGATTTTTTAAAATTGCAATCATTCCACATTTTACTGCAACTGCTCTATTTAGGGATTAAGCAAACTGGAATTGTAAGTAGTCATAATAACGACATATGGGCTGTAATAAAACCTCACGCCATAAGTGTAACACGATTCCAACAAACCTTCTCGTACAATGTCTCGATTGGTATTATCGAAGTTCATATATTAGGACCATTTTTTTCTCTTCAGTTATTGACTGATTACACATATATTCATTTTTTCGAGAAAAGTTCTTTTAGAAGATGTACCACTCACAATTAGAAGGCGTATGTAGTTCATGCATTAGATACTGTTACGAAACAGCACACTGGTATAGTCGCTGAAACCGACTCTGTCTAAGCCATGTATGAAAGTCAAAATTATGGCGGATGCACAGGGATTTCTTAGAATTGTTTACGATTGTGACTATCTATACAATTGTTTTTGTATAAGCCGCAATCTGGAATTATCTAGTAAAAAAAGGCACTAATATATAATGAACCGACCCGAGAAAGTTCAATATAGTTGATAAAGGGATCTCGTGAAATAAATGAGAATACACCGAAATAGCGAACAGTGAAGTGTTGATATAAATTAATAATTAAAATTGTGTGTATATAAATCAAATTTAAGTGAATAGTTAAGTATATATAAATTAAGTGTTAGTGAGTAGTTTAGTGTTTAAATAAATTAGTAAGTAGCCATACCGTGTGTTTAAAGTTTATCCCACCCGTAATAAAAACGTTTTAAATAAATAAAACAAACATTACATTGGTGTCAGAAGTGAGGTATTATGAATAAATTGCTACGTAAAAATGGCCAAGAGACTATGTGACTTGAAACTGGCTGAGTTAAGAGCATAATTGGAAGATCGTGAGTTGGAAACGTCCGGTAAGAAAAGTGAATTAGTAGAAAGACTTAAAGTGGCACTGGAAAATGACGGCTTTGATCCAGAAACAGTTCTATTCAATGATTGCCGTGGAATAGCAACTTTCAATGAATGTGAGAAACGATATTTCTGCCATAGAAGAGGATATTTCAGCGAATGTGAAAAACGATATTTCTGCTATGAAGAACATTTCTGCTAATATTGACGACAAGATTTCTGCTTTAAAGAACGATATATCTGACGATATCTTATTAATGAAAAACGACATTGCCGCTGAGGTGGAAAATGAAATTTCGTCTCTAAAATCTGAAATCGGGAATAAAATGTCAACGATGGACGAGAAAATCGAGAATAACATTACAACGATGGACGAGAAGATTGAGAATAAGATGACAACGATGGACGAGAAAATCAAAGAGTTAGGAAAATATATGACAGATATTATAAGAACTCAAGACACGCCAGCGGAAGAAAAAAAGACCGAGCAAATAAAACCTTGCAAGTCAGAAACACACCCCATGTTAGAAGACATTGGTAGTTTTACCCGAGTAAAGGCCCCAACGTTCGATGGAAAAATGTCGTGGAGCAATTATGTGAAACAGTTTGAAGCAGCCGCTAGAGTGAATAATTGGTCCGACAAGGAGAAAGCAGTGGACTTAAATATCGCGCTTCGGGGAGATGCCTTAGATGTACTTCAAACGATACCTCTGGAAGAAACGGATGATTTCGAGCAGATGAAGAAGATGCTGGACATGCGATATGGTCACGAACATCGAGAACATTTGTACCAATCCCAGCTGAAGAACCGAAGGCAGAAACGTGACGAAGCACTTCAAGTATATGAAGTGGATATTACCCGACTCGTTCGATTTGCTTATCCATCAGCAGCAGAGAACATGATGGAATGTCTGGGCATACAGGCGTTTATTGATGGCTTACGTGACCCCGATATGCAGAGAACGCTTCGCTTAGCCCATCCCAAAAATTAGTTGACGCTGCTCTTGGATATGAAGCAGTACATGAAGGGTAAATCTGATCTGCTGGTTGACACTGGAGCAACTAGAACCATTATACGACCAGAACTAATAAACTCCAAGAAGAAGCTTTTACCAATGAGACTGCGATTGCGGACCGCCACAGGTGATAGTGCCAAGGTTCACGGTGAGACACAAATAGGAATTGGCGCAGAAATATTCACGCATACGGTAATCGTAGCTGACATTGAAGAATACGTGATTCTGGGAATGGACGTGATGAATGTACATGGTTTCCAGTTAGACTTTAGAAACAGAACCATTAAAGTGGGTTCCGAGGAGGTATTTCTTCACCCAGATGAAAGCAGAGCGGTGTTGGCAGCTGTACAGGAAGATACCGTTCTACCTGCACGAAGCGAAACCATGATAGTAGCACGGCTACAGGGAATCATGGAGGAAGGTACACCGGTTATGATGGAGCCAAGGAACCACGACGAAGAGGTTGGCAAAGGAGTACTAATTGGAAAAGGATTGGTTATGTCGACGAAGGAGATCCCTGTAGGATTGATAAACGTGAACGATTACCCAGTTACCATCAAGAAGGAAACCACGATTGGATCCTGCGTACCAGTGACGTCTATAGTTCGTCAAACAATGACCACTGACAATTCTAATGCCAGATTCGAACAAATGTTATCAGTAGCTGGTCAATCTTTGGATCGAGTTCAAAAAAAGAGAATGAGAGAATTTCTCTTGCAGTATCGAGACTTATTCGTACCAAAAGGAGGAAAGACTAGCAGAACATCAGCCGTCAAACACAAAATCGATACTGGTAATGCTAAGCCAATTAGACAATCAGCTCGAAGACTTCCACGAGCGAAGAGAGAGGAAACTGAAAGAATAATTCGAGAGATGACAGAAAGAAAAAGTAATAGAACCATCTACTAGTCCATGGTTGTTTCCAGTAGTGCTCGTCACGAAAAAGGATGGAACTACGAGATTCTGCGTGGATTATCGCCAGCTTAACAAGGTAACGAAGAAAGGCAGCTATCCTCTGCCTCGAATTGACGATACGCTAGATACTTTGGCCGTCAGCAAACTGTTTTCCACCTTGGACCTGAAGTCTGGTTATTGGCAAGTGGAAATGGACCCAGAAGACAAAGTGCAAACTGCTTTTACCACGGGATCTGGATTATGGCAATTTAACGTCATGCCATTCGGGCTCTGTAATGCGCCTGCGACATTTGAAACGCTCATGGAAAATGCCTTGAGGGCGTTGTCTTGCCTGGTCTATTTGGACAACATCGTAGTACTGGAGAAGACATTTGACGAACACCTGAAGAATTTGGAAGACGTATTCAAACGACTCCAAGCTGCCCAGCTCATGTTAAACCCGAAGAAATGTCAGCTGTTTCAAAACCGTGTCAACTATCTAGGTCATATAGTGAGCAATGAAGGAGTGGCGGTGGATCCAGAGAAAATTACTTCCATTTAGCAAGGGCCGCAACCAACCGACAAACATCAAATTAGAAGTTTCCTTGGACTCTGCACTCATTATAGAAGATTTATCAGAAAGTTTGGAGATATTGCCAAGCCTCTAACTCGACTTACAGAAGAAGCAAGAGCTTTCCAATGGGACGAAGACTGTCAAACAGCTTTTGAAACCTTAAAGGAGCATCTAACCTCGGCGCCGATATTAGGATATCCATTACCAGAGGGAGACTTTATTTTTGACACTGACGCAAGCAACGTAGGAATTGGTGGAGTGCTCTCACAGATCCAAGGAGGGCAAGAAAGAGTGCTGGGATATTTCAGTAAAGTCCTCTCCAAACCAGAACGAAACTACTTCGTCACAAGAAGAGAACTTTGGGCGGTAGTGAAGTCCGTGGAACACTTTTACCAGTATCTCTATGGTAGGAAGTTGTTAATCTGGACTGATCATGCAGCATTCAAGTGGTTGATGCAGTTCAAGAATCCCGAGGGCCAGATCGCTAGATAGATTGAACGACTTCCAGAGTACGATTTCAACATCGAACATCGAGCTGGTGTGAGTCACCGAAATGCCGACTCCCTGTCCAGACGGCCGTGCCCAACAGACTGCTCCCACTGCAACAAGGCGGAATCTAGAGAAGCTGCAGTTTCAAGAACTACTGTAGTCAACGAGCATTGGTCACCCAACAGGATCAGAGAAGATCAGGAGAATGATGCTCACCTGAAGATGGTCCGGCAATGGAAGGAAGAAAATTGGCGACCTACCTGGCAAGAAGTGTCAAGGTTTTCACCGAAACTCAAGGCGTATTGGGTTATGTGAGACTCCCTTGTCCTGGAAGAAGGGCTGTTGAAAAGAATCCTTGGAAACGATGATGGTTCCGAGATGAGGAGACATCTAGTTATCCCGAGAACAAGAGTAGCTGAAGTTACACGACAGCCCATCAGGACGTCATCTGGGAGTGAAGAAACCCCTTCAGCGAGTCTGTGGAAGGTTTTATTGGATGAACAGCTCCGACGATGTGAAGGACTGGTGCAAGAAATGTACAACTTGTGCTACGAGTAATGGACCACATCGCAAGAGAAAGGCACCCATGAAACAGTATAATGTTGGAAGCCCTTTCCAAAGGATTGCTTTAGATATCGCTGTACCATTTCCGACGACAGAAAATGGTGGTAAATACATCCTGGTAATAATGGATTATTTCACAAAGTGGGTGGAAATTTACGCAATCCCGAATCAAGAGGCCACAACTGTCGTGGATGTATTGGTGAAAGAATTTATCAGCCGATATGGAGTGCCCTTGGAAGTCCACAGTGACCAGGGAAGAAATTTTGAAAGCCATCCATTCCAGGAGATTTGCGACAAGCTGGGAATGAAGAAGACCAGGACAACAGCTTTACATCCACAGTCAGATGGAATGGTCGAGAGAATGAACAGGACTATTGGAAAATACCTGTCCAAAGTAGTTTCCAGCCATGAGAGAGATTGGGACCAGTATCTTTCCCTATTTGCATCGGATTATCGATCTGCCGTCAATGAGTCCACGGGTGAAACACCTGCGAAAATCCTGTTTGGATGCGAAATGAGGCGTCTTTGTGACCTGGCATTTGGCTGTCGGCCTGGAGAAGATCTAGCAGGAGAAGACTACGTAATCCGATTGAAGTAGGCTGGACGATATTCATGAATTAGCTCGAACAAATCTTCAAGTTGCCAGCGACAGAATGAAAAGTCGGTACGACACGCAGGCCACAGAAGGCGGTTTTAAAGTATGGTTACACAACCCGACGAGGAGAAACGGATTTTCTCCAAAATTACAAAAATCCTGGGAAGGTCCATACTTAATGAAGAAAAGGATCAATGATGTTATATATCGTATAGGCAAGATCCCCAACGGAAAATCAAAAGTAGTTCACCAAAACCGACTAGCGCCATTCGAAGGAGACCGTGATCTAGAGAAAGGAGTTAACCATATTCAAGATGTGTCTGACCCCACCTTCGATGAATTTATGGGCGCGTATGGAGGTGCCGGGAAAGCTAGATATGGAGTCACTTCAGAACAACGACAAGATTTGTTCACTCTCCCGGAAGATAATTCACTGGCATCCAACATCCCCGCCCGTCTCAAGAACGCACGAGGGTTGGCATCCGTCTTTCGAAAGAAGTTTGGGCAATTAGAAAAACTTGAAGACCGTATCCCAGCCCCTGGCAAGACACTCAAACTGAAACATAATCCGCGGTACGTCTTCTACGTGGTAACTAAAAATGAATTTCAAGATCGATCTACGTACCGCGATGTGTGGGAACCACTTCGAAACCTCCGATACCATGTGTTAGAATCCTGCGTGAAGAAACAGGCTGTGTCTAAGATAGCGAGTTACCAGTTTGATTGGCGAGTTATCAGGAACATGGTAGAGATTATTTTTCGAGATACCGGTGTCCAGATATTAATTTGCAGCTAAAACCCCCGTTATCAGTATACGATGAAAACGGTACCCTGCTATTTCCATAAGATCGGAAAGTGTAGAAATGGAGCCAGTGCCGATTCAAACATCCAGTCTCGGCTAAACAAAAGTTCCAGGAGGAACTGCCATTTAAGGAGGGGGTAATGTTACGAAACAGCACACTGGTATAGTCCCTGAATCCGACTCTGTCTAAGCCATGTATGAAAGTTAAAATTATGGCGGATGCATAGGGAATTCTTAGAATTGTTTACGATTGTGACTATATTACCTCGATATTGTTTTTGTGACCAGTCTTATCTAGAAAATGCCAGAGAGCCATTTGTTTTTGTATAAGCCACAATCTAGAATTATCTAGTAAAAAAGGCACTAATATATAAGGAACCGACCCGAGAAAGTTCAATATAGTTGATAAAGTGATCTCGTGAAATAAACAAAAATACACCGAAATAGAGAACAGTGAAGTGTTGATATAAATTAATAATTAAGTTTGTGTGTATATAAATTAAATTTGAGTGAATAGTTAAGTATATATAAATTAAGTGTTAGTGAGTAGTTTAGTGTTTAAATAAATTAGTAAGTAGCCATACCGTGTGTTTAAAGTTTTTCCCACCCGTAATAAAAACGTTTTAAATAAATAAGAAAAACATTATACTACGACGGAATATACACGCCCATGCCTCCCAAGGTCACCTAAGCACAATATTCGGTAAATTATGTTCCGAACAACCGTAATAATCTTCCAGATTTACGATATCAAATCAGTTAGTTGTTAAAAGTGTCTGTATAGTAGTAAGATTCTTATGTTACTTTACAAGCTATACTTGCGGTCAACCATGTTATGGTACATTTTTGTAAGAATCTTCGACAACTTATTACTGACATAGGTAATCTTAAATGATTATAATTTTCGCAATGATGGTAGTTTTCTTGAATTGCATATAACAGTAATAATAGTACGTATTAATAAATTGTGGTGAATATTTTGGTCATCAAAATAGCCCCACTGGCCATCTGTCAAATACCGGACTACAGTACCTACCATAAGGCTATTAAATAGGAAGTATTAATTTCGAGAGACAAAAAACTGAGACAAAAAACAGTGTTATTATGTATCAAAAGTTCAGAATGCCTAATTTAAAGGAAGCAAGCGGCATGACTCACTGACTTTTTGCTGTTTGTTTTTTTTAAAGAATAATTTAATTGTATATTTTAAATCACCCGAAAAGACGGTAAGAAAACGTCATCAACATAAATTAAACTAGCATTATAATAATAGGAAATCTACTATATGGCTATTGTTTATGAAGGACAATCAATCAATAAAACGGAATTTAGAATAAAATTTTCTCGTATTGAATATGGAATGGATCCTAAAAAATTGATATGAATTAAAGAGGTAAAATTATCATTCAATCAGTAATTCCTAAATATTTTTTGGAAATTTTTATTTCTACTACTTCCACTATTTATTGATGTACTTCGGCAGCGTTTTTACGTTTTGTACCATTATACATATGAATGCCACTATATAATGCAGTATGATTGGTATGTGTGAAAAGCGCGTTTGTATATTTCAAATCCTACGGCGATACAGATGGACGTCTTTCTATAGCACAGTAGGCTATGAAATTACAATACCAGCTTATTTCTTCTCCAAATCATACCGCGATGTATAGTTTCCGTAACAATTAACAATGGAATTCTGGATGCCGCACAAGCGCTGTAACTCCATTTTCTATCAACGAATACCTATAAAAATTGGTCAACCACGCACATTTTAGTTCGCTGCATTTACAGTTAGTTACCTTTTTGGTGTATTACCTCTGGCTTGCATTTTGCATCCTGAGTAGACCGAAGCAAATTACACGCTGGTTTTCAGCAAGAAGCTCTTGGAGTAGAGGGATTGGGAGGATATGTATACCATCTACTTTTCATCACAAATGACTCAAAGGCCGAAAGAAATGTCTTGAAGATTGTATTTGGAAATTAAATAGTTATGTTATGTACCTTTCATTTTTGTCGGGCACTTTGGCGTTGGCTATGGTTCAATACGAGAGGAGTAATTAAAAAGACAAAGCAAATGATATTATGAGACACTTCTAAAAATATTATACGCGCATTCTGAGTCCGAAGCCAATCTAGCTCATTAAGAATTCTGTAGTGAGGAGGTAATTTTATCTTATGATAAGATTCAAAGCAGTCTTTATAGGAAAGAATAAATAAGCATCGATGAGAATTTTTAAAGACGTAGTTCTTCAAAAATGCAAAGCTTTTAATATTTGCGCACTGGTAGATTTTCTTAAGGAAGTATTTGAACCATACCATAGACGTCACCTTTTATCCTTTTCAAATTGCAGAGAAACAAAAATTAAAATTAAATAATATTGTCTTCAAGCTAAAAATCTTATTTTCAAGCAGTGTGATGATACCAGCTTTGTGTCTCTTCTGACGTATCTTCACAATGTGCATACAGACAGGGCCACTTGCGATTGTCCCTATGGTAAAGGAGGAAAGTATATTGCGCCGTTGAGAACCAGTTTGGTATTGTTTTCAAAACAACTCCTTTTTTATCGTGTGAAGATAAAAAAGACTTTGCACGAATTGCTCTAGGCGAAGATGTACAAACTAACTTTTTTGATGATATGATGTCTTCAGATATGGTCGACGACGCGGTTACAACTGTAGGCAATGATGGGAATGAAATTTTCACCCCTGCAGATCTATCTTCAGCATTTGTACCGAACAAAGAATCTGTTAAAGATCCAAGTGGTGTTACTGACACTCCTATCAATCACTTTTCTAAAAATTTCATAAAAGTAGATGAAATTTTAAATGGCAATGATTCGATAGAAACAGCCAATGCTATAAATAAAGTAAACACTGTTATACAAAAATTAAAAACAATTGGTAATATTTTAAGTTTCTTACACCAAATCACCATCATTAGGGTCCTGGATGAAAAGTTAATAGACGTGTTTGAGAAACTGAGAGAAGAGAAATGAAGCAGCAGATGAAAACACATGAAGAAGGCATAGAAATGCTAGAAAGAGAGCTGAAAAGCGATAATATAATAATTCAAGAGATAGAGGACAAAGAAGATAATAACATAGACCGAATCAAAGCAAATATTGAAAGTATATTGAATATGCAATGAGCGAATACAAAAAAGCAATCTCAGGACGAGCGTAAGACAGATAATTTCCTATGCGGACGATATAGTAATCATATCAAAGACAAGAGAGATTCTGGAAAACACAATAAGGGAAATCACAAGTGAAGGAAGTAGGATGGGATTAGAAATAAATGCAGATAAAACAAAAATAATGATTTTTGGTAAAATAAATCAAACCAGTGCAATGAAGATCGGAAATTTCGAATTTGAAAAAGTGGAGAAATTCAAATACTTAGATGTCACGGTAACAAACACTGGAAACAGGAAAAAGGAAATAGAAGAATAAATCATTAATGCAAATAGGGCTTACCTTGCCAATAAAAAACTTTTAAAAAGCAAATTACTCTCAAGATAAACCAAAATCAAAGTGCTAATAAGACCCGTCCTGTTGTATGCTGCTGAAACAATGACACTGACTAAAAAGGAAGAAGAAGACTTGAGAATCATAGAAAGAAAGATAATGAGAACAATATTGGGACCAATCAAATTGAGAGATAACGAGTACAGACAAAGAATGAACTATGAAATTGAGCAAGAACTGGAAGGAGAGGACATAGTAAGGAAAATAAAAAGGCAAAGAATGAAATGGCTGGGACACATATATAGAGCAGAAGAACAAGAAATAACACTGCAAATGACACAATGGGATCCTGGGGGAAGAAAACGTAGGGGTAGACCTAGAATAAAATGGCTGGAACAGGTGAAGGAAGATATGATGAGAGCCGGAATTGGAGGATGGAAGAACGAAGTTAAGGATAGGAAACTATGGAGAGCATTGACAGAGAAACTCTAAAAGGTAAAACGGGGATTGATCCACCCCAAAAAAATGGATCTAGAAAGCGTGAAGCGGCGAAACCCCAGCAGGGGTATCAAGCCATTATATATATATATATATATATATATATATATATATATATATATATATATATATATATATATATATATATATATATATATATATTGAGAAAAGCAGGAATAAAGGTAGAACTAAATGTTGATGCTGGGGAGGTGAGAAAAAGGATCCTTTCAACGGGATAGAAAGAGGCCAGTACTAATCAAGCTAATAAAATGGGATAATAAAGTGGTAATATTGAGATCGACAAGTAATTTGAAGGGTAGCAATATCTAGATAAATGAAGACTATTCTAGACAGACCCTGAGCAATAGGAAAGCAATAATGCCCCACATGAAAAGGGCTACACCAAATGGGAAAAAATGACAAACTAAAAATAGATGGATTTGTGTATGACAGGAAAAGCTTCGAACAAGATGGAGAGAATTACGACAAAATCAAAGAAGTGGGGAGAAAAAAGAATGTAACCGACATATCACCTGAAACACAGAAAGAATTGGAGCAAATCCAAAAAATTCTGTAAAAGGGAAGTTCTCCAAAAAAATGGTAGAGGAGAATAAAGCGGGATGGAGAAATGAAAATGAAAACAGGATGAATTCAATCAAAGAAGTAGTACATAAAACAACATACCAGATGAATAAACAGTCAACGTATAAACACGTTAAATAATAATACAAGAACCAAAAGGATACAGATGACGGAGAGAAAGAACACAAAATTAATCCTTGAATTTAAAAAAACTAATTAATTATTTTCTGTAACTCGCCCATTTATTGAGCTCAAACAACGTTACCACCACAAATCAGGGGTATTGTGAGACAAACAAATTCATTATATTAATATTATATATGACTTTCCTTATCATTGCCACTGGGGGTCCCTTGTACGGGTTGCGCAGAAAATCTAAAAGGTTTCATCAAAATCTGTCGAACGGTTTAGGAATGCATTAAAGTACAATTATACAGAGAGACAGACATTCTTCTCAAAAGTCCCCTCCCCCTTCTCTTTTATTTTGAATGGTGATACTTGACTGATGAAATTTGGAGCGTGAAAATGAACTATTGTACCTAAGCTTCTCTACTAGTGGTAACAGGTGACGTCATAGGCATCGGTTACGTCACCAGGCAACTGAAATCAATAATATCAAATGGGACCTTATGGCAAGTGACACTTCGTTTGAAAGGTATTTAGAATACCAATTCAATCATACTATTTTTTTGGATTCACGATGTTTTCGATGGTTAAAATAAATAAACACTAAAATTTGAGTTTCGCTTTTAATTAATAAATATTTAGGAACAAGTTCTTCTAATAATTGTTCAAAATGTGCTGCATCTACTACCTGGCAGTAAAATATTGTATTATTAAACTCTTGTCAGACTCGATAAAATGTGACAGGGGAAATTGCCATACATTCTTCAACAATTCGTTGTTTTAAAACGTCAATACTATCCGGAGCTGTAGCGTGAACTTTAGATTTAAGATATTCCCACAGAAAAAAATCTAAAGGTGTAGGTTCGGTGATCGAACTAGCCATTCTATGGGACCGCGTCGTCCAATCCATCTACCAGGATATTCCTCATCTAGATAACGTTTTACTGCAAAGTAATAGTGTGCAAGAGCACCATCTTGTTGGAACGTTATTTCCTAGTTACCAAATTCATCTGGATTATCTTCCGGAATTTGAAGAATTAACGATTCAGTTGCGTTTTCTAACATCTCTAGATATACTTCACCGGTTAAATTGAAGTTCAAAAGAAGACATAAAGAAATACCTGCCCAGGCATTCACTTTTAATGGGAAGTGTGCATGTTTTTCACGAAATATGTGAGGATTTATGTCATTTCAATACCTCACATTTTGAGTATTAACATTTCCATTAAGGACGAAAGTACTTTCGTCACAAAAATAAATTGTCCGTACATAACCTGGCTGAATTTTAGTGGACATACTTTCACAGAATTGCAGTCTTCGGTCGGGGTCATCATCTGAAAGTTGATGCGCCATTTTTAATTTGTATAGATTAAATTTGTTTTTGGTGAACACCCTGTGTACTGTACTATATCTGACTCCATAGGTAGACGCTACTTGGGCTGTGGAAGAAGAAGGGTTTACTACAATTTCTGCAACTATATCAATTTGTTTATAAATACTAATATTTGGTCGACCCGATCGTTTGGCATCTCGAACACTACGTGTTTGTTGAAACTTATGAAAAAACTCCCTCAAATAAGTTCTCGATATAGGGCGATCGGGGTACCTCTCATTAAAATGCGTTCCGCCGCATGAAAATTATTTCCACTTTCACCAATAATTAAGATAGCTGTTATTTTGACAGCTAGTGCACGTACCATTTTGTTAATGTAGATACTTAAACGTCTCGTTGAACAGTAATTAAACTAAAAATTCAAGATATTTGCGCATGTTAAAACATCAATTAAAAAACTTCAACTTTTTTGACAATCAACCATAAGCGGACTTTGTAATCTTTATTAATTAAAAGCGATACTCAAATTATAGTGTTTATTTATATTAACCATCAAAAACATTGTAAATCCAAAAAAATTAGTAAGATTGAATAGGTATTCTAAATACCTTTAAAACAAAGTGCCACTTGCCATATTATTGGTTTCAGTTGCCTGGTGACGTGACCGATGCCTATTCTTCACTTCACAATATACATATATATATATATATATATATATATATATATATATATATATATATATATATATATATATATGTGCTCAACATAAAAGCGATGCTAGGTTAAAAAAGCGGAAATGTGCATTATCAGAACATGTTATAGATGAGTTCCACCATATAGATTTTGATAAAGTAAAGATTCTTGATGTAGAAAGAAACTATAACAAAGGAAAGTTTTTAGAAATGTATCATATTAATAACATTGAGAAACCAATGAATAGAAGCTCTGACATTGAGTCGCTTAGTAAGATTTATACATATTGGTTGCACTTTAATAATGTCCACTCGGGTAGCGAGGAGATTGATTCCCAAATTAGTGTTTTGAGTTAATGGTTGGCTGAGGTGACAGGTCAGTCGAGTGTTGACAATACAAACATTATTTAATATTTCATTTAAATACAAAAAACAAATTTTTGTATACATTATGGCTATCACAGCTCGGTTGCGAATGCAAATGATTTCCAAACAGTCGGGCCTTAACGTGAGAAGTTAGGTCCTTTCCATGTGTTAGAAGTTACAGATCTTACATCACTTTTCCTAACTGACATTATTATTGTTATGAGAATTTTAAATTATTAATACTGATTTTCATGGAAATTAACATCAGACGAAAGTGGAGATCGTTAGTATTTGCGGGTGGGTTTTGTTTGGCTTTTTTATCTAATAATAGTAATGCTGGAATGGGTTGACAGTTTGGGAATACCGAATGTGAGAGGTTTGAGTGTTCACTGACTGTTGACTTATTTCGTCATCCCAATTTTTTACATTTTGCAAAAGACGCAGCTGTCAGACAATAGTATGGTTAAATTTAAAGGTGTAATTTTTCAATCTTGACGTGATCGTAGTTGTGGACATTAATCTATTATTGTTTTTCTTTGAAGTTTTCACCAAAGCAACCAAAAAAAACATAACAGTATTGCTGAGAAATTTGGATTTTTATTAAATGTTTTTACTTCAACCTTGCAAATGCCCCCCGTATCTCTACCTTTCGACAGCAGTCGATTTCATGTTGAAATATATATTCAACAAAATCAGTTCGTTTCTTGTTGTACGTCTTTTGGTTTTAAAAAACAGGAGAAAAAAATCCTGGCTCTCATTACTATATGTAGGAGAGAAATTATAGTCGACATTTTTGTCTTTAGTGGATGAAGGTTTTCCTGCAATTTGTGAAATGTGAGTTTAATTTTAAATCTGTTGTAAGTCGTAATGATTTCAAAAATTATTTCCTTTATTAAGTTAACCGATTTTTTCTTTCTGGTTTATTATAGCCTTTGAAAATGAAGACAATGCTCTTCGAAAGCTTAGGTAATGTACTATTTGATTCACTTTATCTCTAACCTGTAAAGTTTTTTTTGGCTGCTATCCCCACGAGTTTGAGGGTTTTTGAACAAAGATCACTCTTTGAAGTTATATATATATATATATATATATATATATATATATATATATATATATATATATATAGATATATATATATATATATATATATATATATATATATATATATATATATATATATATATATATAACTAGATCTGAAATTTGATTGTAAACTTATCTTTCGTACATTTTGGAATTCAGTAAGAGAAAAAGTAGAAAGTAATGCAGATAAACATTTCGTCTCTACAACAGGTAAATTTCATTTTCACGTAGCTTTAAATACGATATTAGGTAGATGGCATCCATTATGGTCAATACACAGTGTTAATATACTTCTGAAGTTTCGATCGACTCTTTTCAGAATATCGACGTGTATGTTGGCTATAGCTTGACTTCAATGGCGATCTAGGGTCACATTCCGAAAAATAGAAGTGAGCCACATCACTGAAGGAAACAAGAACGTCATAAGACTTCACATGAATTATCTCTAAAGACGATATCACGCGGAATGAGCTCCTGCACTACAGCTAATTTGTACGGATGAAATTTCAATTCTTTATGGAGGATTCGACAGCAACTAAAAAACAATTACTTCAGATCAAATTGTGCCCATGGAGACCTTTGATCCGTACATCATAAACTACATCAAACTAGATTTTCAGCCAATCGACTGGGACCCATTTTCTATAATAAACATGCGGTGTTCTTCAAAGGAACAATAACATATTTTATTTCGAGAAGTGACTTTTCATGGTTTACCTTCTATTACATGCCTCACACCGTTTGGCAGGTAAATTCAGGTGTCCCATGAAAATTCATACTTCTCTTCTGTATAAAATAATATACTATTCTTATCTTGTTATTTTCATCCCGGAACATATTGTATATTAACATCGTGGAATTGTAACTTAATGAAAACTAAGCATTATTAATACACTGTATACAAAAAAAACTACTTATGAAGACGTTAAATCAGTTTATAATTAATTGTATCCAATTGAATATCCAATAGTTGTGTTTCTACAATATTACTTTCAATCACTTTGCCACAATAAATTTTATCAGTTGAACTTGGCTTATAAAAAAATTGGAATTAATTTTTCAAACTTATCACATCACTTTCTATTTAGTTCAAAAATGTTTACCTCTTTTCCTACAAAAGCTTATTTAAAAATGCAATAGCAATTAGAACTTATGATGATTTATTAATAGGACTAAAAGTTAAATTTTGGTATTGAACTCGTTCATAACTATCTACAAATTAATCATTAATCTTCTCCGAGGCAATGTGACGCAATAATAAATAGTTGAATTCTGTTTGTTGATTGGAGGATTCAGTGTCATAAGTTACATATTGTTCAACTAGATTAATATTCTACTGTAAGGGATATCTGAAGGTTTTCAGTTTACCTTATTTATTGTATACAGTGTATTTTCAAATGGAAACGACCTTTTTAACAGAAATTTCTGTTTTTAAAGTCTGAAACAGTCTCTGATTGTTCACAAGAATTGTTAGTATTTATGTTAAAATTTTCTAAACCTGCAAAACTATATTGATATCTATGACTACTACTATTGCTACTACTACAAAAACTAGAAACACTTGATTCAATATTTTTTGTTTTGTTTAATACAATGCCTGTATTAGACTATCTGAAATAGTTACTCTCCTTTCTTTACATAATTAAGAACTATTTGTTTTTTATTTTATTTATGTAAGTAGCCTTTGAAACATCTTGAACATTGAACATATTTTCTTCTAGATCCTAATATCTGCCAACATATGATTTATTATTAATAATAATATCTACCCAATTGCAATATTAAGTTTTTTGTAGGGATAATGCATATCTAGGATTTGAAATATTGTGAATCGTTTTTAACATATACCTACTAACTAAAATATTTTAAAAGTTGAAAAAACCCTTATTTTGTAAACTCTATTATATAATTTTAGGGTGCAATCCCGCCATTTGGAATTTCAATGTGCAATAGCTGATTAAAGTATTGAATGAGTATTAAGTTTTAATAATTATGATTTTGGAATAGGTACTTATCGATAACTGTTGTTCGTTCACTATAACAAGAATTATAACTAAGTATAGGAACTGTAGCTAAGTAGGAACTAACGAAAACCACTTTATTCAAGTACTTATTGCAAAAAATGTGCTTCCAGCAAATATAATATAACACAAAACTGAAAACCACCAATTATGTTACTGTGATGTTTAATATAAGATACTACTGAGAGTTTTATAAACTAATATCGTATAGACGTAATCGCAGGAAGATACTAAAAGTTATTTCGAAAGATGTGAAAGTAACTGCAACATGTGATCATCTTAGAAGCATGTTAATTTGTAATATTACAGTAATGTTTTGTATGTGATATTAGTGAGAAGTATACAAATTAACATCGTATGAATGTTTCCTATAGGAAGTTGCTTTGAAGAAGTTCATAAAATGTATATGTAACTGTGAATTCAAGAAGTATTATTGTATATATCAAAAATATGTTTTAAATATATAACATGAATGTTAATAGAGTTGGTAATGAAATTAAGACATCTAGGAGATATCTTATTAGGGTTTTAAATTAACATCACGAAAAGCCTCTAAAAAGAACATCACAAAAAAGAATTGTTATGTTTCTTGTTTACTGGATTAAATTTCGAGAGAAAACTCATTTTATTTAAAACTTGAAGAAATATGCTTTTTTGAACTAAATAATCCGAAATATATGGGTAACTCAAAAACAAGTAGTTTTCGGAATTTCTACAATATTCTACAAATTTCTACTTTAAAACTGTCGACCTATGTTTAATGTCTATTTCCCACAAAATGCACGAATTTTTTAATCAAAGACATAATTTCTAATTCGATATTTACGTGAAAAATCGAATAAAAATTGGACTACAATGCCATATCATCAAAATTTGATTAGATAATACACCTCATCATTACCAAGTAATATTACATGAAAAATTCTGTTTTAGGTAGAGTTGGTTCGTTGGTTCTTTACCCATGCATCATTAATATTTGATAACGTAATCGACATAATTATTAATTTGCATATATTCCTATTAACAGTGCAAAACGCATATCAATAATATTCTTGCAATAATGAGGGTCGCTGTGATCCTATTTCAATAAAGTTTGTTGTATTTTGTGAAGTGCCTTGAATAGATGAATAGTCCACATCAACCATGCCAAAAAGTAACTAAAAGAAACCCCGACTAAGAATATGATCAATTATGGTAGAAATTATACAGATCAACATAATTTGGTTCTTTAAAAGCGAAGTATCATTTCGCTTAAACTTTTTGGGAGCTTTTATTTAGTTGCATCATCAAAGATACTCACTCCTTAATTTAAGAGTCTCGGAGCTGAATTAAGATTCTTCTTCTCCATGTTAACGTAAATTTGAAGTTACAAGATATGTCCAATTCATGTCATCATCATTTATATCACATATTTTTGTACTGTGTATCTCCATTAGAACAATTCACTCTCTAGTTTTTTCATTTTCCAGTGGAAATATTTAGAAACAACTAGGTCCATTTATAACGATAATCCAATAGAAAATTTGTACTACGGGATTTTTAGGACTGCTGTAATATTTAGTACTTCTACAAAATTAAGAAGACTTACAAACTACGTTTCAATAAGCAAACTTGATTCTAAGACAAATACATAATTCTTGTAATTAATGCAATATACCTAAATGCTTCTCGCAATGTAGCTTTAAAACCAAGAAACATGAATAATGAAGAATACAAATACAGCAACTTATGAAAATACCTTGAATAGTGCTCATTTATTTCATTTTCCAAATCCGAATAAGTATACCGACCTCTGTCTTCGTCAGTTTTCCAACTTAGTTGACTCTGATAAAGATATTATTAGTTTAAAGAGACTGGAATAATGGAAATCATCAAATGGCTCTTAAGAATAAGATAGAAGTGGCAAAGATTTGCGCAGCTAACGTTAGAAAACGAAACTGTACTAAACTATCATTTCACTCAATTTTTACTCAAAGAACAATTATTAGAAACACTAATTTCAATATTTCTACTTAAATATCGTCGAAAGTTTCTAGAGGATGCAACGTTATTTTTCAAACAAAATTTACTAGTAGATGTTTAATTAATACATACTTTAAATTTTTTACTCCTATTTCTTTTTCAATTTTAATATTAATGATCTCTACTTAGCCGTATGGTAGTCCGGTTAGACAGCTGGGTCAAGTTGACACCCACTGGTTATTTCGGTGGCCAAGGGTTATTTCCGCTCAAACATCCGTATCAACATCGCTTGTTGATGATGTTTTAATTACACGTATCATTATTATTCGCCTTCACCGAAATGAATTTGTGCATTCTCGTCTCAAAGGTAAATTGATGATGGTCCTGATAAAATCGAAGGCCGTAGAAGTTTAATTTGATGAAGATTTTTATTTAATTACATTTACATCCAATTAAGTAGCAATATAAGAAAGAGTAAAAGTTAAAACATATTATTATACATAATATCGTAGTAATTTAGTTGTTATTTTTAATAGCTTGGGCGATTTCCAGTAGACCAGTTAAAAAATAAGTAATTTGGTCGCTTCTATGATCAAGACTACATAAAGTTTTTTTGATGTCAAGAAAGAAAAAATGAAATAAACTATTAATTTTGATAACTACACAAATAGATAGCAGTCTCTTTTAAAATCAATCATGAACTAGTAATTAAAAAACTTCTTGGCTTTTCCTTATGCCTTTTCAGGCATCGGATTGAGACTCCGCGTCCTCTTTCACCTATTTCCTCCATGCATTTCTGTCCCTGGCAAATATTTATTTATCCTCCAGAGTTTTCCCTCTATTTCATTCTATTTCCACTATCTGGTCAATCCATTCTATTCTTGGTCTTCCTCTTTGCTTTTTCATTGGTTTACCGAAATCGATTATTTTCCTAGATATTCTTTCTTGGTTCATTCTCATTACATGTCCATACCAAATAAACTGTTTCTTTTTCATTTTATTAATTATTGCTGTTTGCTCCGTTATTTTCCTTATGTGTTCGTTTCTGATTCTGCCCCATTTCGTTTTTACTGCTAATCTTCTTAAATGTTTCATTTCAGTTGTTTCGATTTTAGTTTCGTACTTCCTCTGAATTAAACAAGTCTCTGTTGCATATTTTTTGTAGGAATAGTTTTTACAATGTGTATTCTTTTTTTGTTTCAATATTTCTCTCTTTGTGGCCTGTGATGGTTTCATTTAATGTATGGTATAATAGTGTTAATTTATTGGCTCTGTTTGTTAATTCTACGTCTATTTTCCCGTCTTCTATGAATATTGGCGTAGATATTCATATGCCGATACTCTTCCTAAAATGTTATCATTGCATTTGATTTATTTCCTTTTTTGGTCATCTTTATTTCTTTTGAAAATAGAAGAAAAAAAATTACAAGAAAACTTAGTACAAAAATTAAATGCAATTTAAAATGCAAAATTTCAAATTAATACACATAAAAGAAAACTGTGGCAACCTTAAAACCCAGTGTACGGCTTTCTCTCTTCTGGAGTAGTGAATCAACCCGCCGAGGCGTTGAAATAATTAAATTATTCATTTGTTTTTGTCGAATGGTGTTCCACTTTACCGCTATAATTAGCTCCCGAGGATTTGTGAGGGATTATGTCTTCTAAATATTGCTATTCCAATCATATCCCACCCGTCCCCATTAGGATTCATATCCGGTGAGTTTGCTGGCCAATCCAATCTTAGCACATTTGCGTCTTCCAACACATTTTGGGACGCGCGGTGTGGTCGAGCATTGTCGTTCATAAAAATAAAATTTTCTTCCAGTTCTTCTTTCATGGGTTGAATAATTGGTCTAGTGTCATTTTCGAGGTAGATATCTCCTGTCAACGTCGAAGTGTATGTCCCAAAATTAGCCTAAAATAAGTTTAGCTAAAATGTATTCTGACAGCGGGGCCAGTTATGTTGCGGTTGCGTCTTACAAAATTGGCTGGCTATATAGCCATCGCCTCTTGCATCTGTAACTCTTGCACGTCCACCAGCCAGTTTCCTATTCACAATTCCAGTCTCTTGAAAGAATCGGATTATTCGAATAACAAATGACATGGGTTTATTGAGTGTTTCGGAAATTTAATGATTTGACCAAAATTGTTGATGTAAACAGATTACGAGCCACTTCCCATTTTAGTTGGGCCAAGTATTGAAATCTAATTTTTTAAGCACTATGATATAATAATATAATTGGTTCCATTTGTCGCGATTAGTGTTAGAAATACAGTTGAAAGATACAAAACTACTGTTGGAGTCACTACAAAGCCGCGATATGTGAGAAAAAGCCATACAAAGAATTATCGAAAAGAATCGACGTTCCCATTATTTAGCGCTAAGTGCTCTATGGAGTGATGCTATTGGAAGGCACATTTCGAGATCCACATGTCACCGGGAGCCTCACAACCTGGGACTTAGCACTTACAAGGTATCATTTTTGATGATAAAAAATAATCAAGTTGATACCGGATAATATTTTCTCTGCAATTTTTTTACAATTGACAATTTTGCTTTAGGTCATAGAAAAAACTAGTTTTAATGCCACAGCAAAACAAATTAGGTTAAAACGGGCTAAAGAACATAGATCTTGGACATATCAACAATGACGTGCAATAAAGTGGAGCGATAAGGCCCGATTTGAATTCTATGTTGGGGACAGTGGAAGTACAGTTATTCGCAAAAAACAGTAAGCCTTCCATCCGGACTGTGTAAAGAAGAAAGTCAAATTTCCTTCATCAGGGGCAAGGTATGGGTCAGCATGTTAGCTAAATGGGTAGGAAAACTGCACCTTATCCAAGGAATTGTGAGTACAGTAACATATCTGGACATTGTAGAAGAATCGGTGTTGCCGATCATGGAGAAATATTTGACACCAGGGCAAAACTTTGTGTTCAAGCAGGATGGCGCCGCATGCCACACTTCCAAAAAGTAATAGAATGGACGGAAGACTACAACATACTACTTTTGGAATGGGTATCTAGCAGTCCCAATTTATCTCCGATCGAAACATTGTGGTATGCGATGAAAAATGTGTTGCAAACACATCCTGCCAGAACAATCCCTAAATTAAAGGAAAGAGTTCAGAAGATGTAGGCTTCGTTTTCACAACAATTTTGTGAAAATTTAGTCAATACTATGCCACAAAGAATATCTGCTGTTATAAAAAATAAAGAAGATGTTACCCAGTGGTAAAATTTAAAACTGTTTTTTTTCGTATGTTCTGTATTTGTTCACATTTTTCTATTTATTCTCATGTTATAGAAATGTATTGGTTTTATGTATATATTTGGGTCAATAGAAACTAATTATGTAGTTAAGTAAATTTTAAAAAAAGTTCGCGAGGTACTTTTATTTTGTCACCCTGGGACAAATTTCTAAAGAAAAGGTGAGTCAACTGAAATGGGAAGGAGCTCGTATTCTTGACTTATCAAAAGTTGAAATTGAGAGTCCAGTTTGTTTTGAAATTTAAAACCAAAACTGACAAAATTAAACAACTGCTGCAACAAAAACAGGCTAACTTTGCAACATTGGAAAAACCGTCAGTTCCTCAGTGATTATTTCTATAAAAAATTGATGCTTCTACAGACTTTGTATTTTGTTTTACGAGGGATGTCCAAGAGTTTTGCCGGTGTGTGTATTTACTAATTTCTGCATTTCTATTTCTTGAATTTGCAACCAATATTGTTTTATCTGCATTTAACAAAATTCCATTATATCCTATATATCTAGTCGATTTGAAAAAAAAGTAATATTCATAAAATATAGACTATCGGTATCAGTAAGGAGTAAGATCTTGTATGCTAGTCTGTAGGTAAAGCTTATTTTTCCTCATGGTTCTGAAAGAACATCAAATCTCTGAAGAAGAATGAGCGGCTTTTTTCTTAAGTTTTCAAAATAGTTCCCTAATTGTGATTTTCATTTGGCAGGAATAGTTATATTTTTTTAACTAGTAAGTTCTCGATCTAACGAAGAAATCACATCTTTTCCGGTCGACTCAATTTATTCAAAGTCTCTTTCAAGAACGACAAAATAATTCCAGTGCTTTTCTAACATTTCGATAACTTTCTTACTCAATAATTTATTTTGGTCTTCCTCTCCTACTCATTCGATCCAAATATATTTACAACAAGCTTATTTTTCAGGTCTCTGAGAAGGAGAAGATGAGTGCGCAAGCAATTTAAATTGTATTTCATACAATTTTGTCGTAATAGTCAAAGATTTATGTCACGATGTATTGTCTTGGTGGAAGGTCACTTTCTTTGCATTTGGGACAATTTCTCCAAAATTATCCAAACGACTCAGTTGGGTCCCATAGCGGTTGCAATTAACTGTCTTTCTTCCTCCTGTCCACTCAGCTGGGTACCGTTTTGAATATAATTAATTTGGCCGAAACATCGCTTCGAATTATCGACAAATGTTGACATTTTACATGTCTTCCGATTCAACTACTACTTTTGGGTGAGTAGAGCGCCATCGGTGTTTGTACGACCAATTTTAATTTCAAGAAACAATTCTATAATGGTAGATTTTCTGGTGCAGTATTTGAAGAGTACTTATCATACCAAGCTTTCTTTTCAACGGTATTTTTTCCCATAAAAAACAATATTCCAGCATACGAATTTTTTTTACAAAAATTCACAGATATGTTAATAATACTTTCATCCGACTAAAGTGTGTAATTTGAACAAACCAGGGAGAACAGCTAAATATACTCTTTTTAGAAGCTTATTAGATGCTAATTAGTCGTCCCAAAATCCAGCGTGTGTTAAAAAATAACGATTACAGACCATATAAAATTTTCTCTACGCAATGTTTAACAGAGGCTCATAAAAGGAGAAAGCTGAATTTTTGTACCAGTTTATTCAAGATTTAGATTAAAATCCTAATTATTTTAGAAGAAATAGATGGAAAATATTATTTGGAAGTTACAAAACCAAGATTATAGTGAAAAACCAATATTTATGTAGTAACCGTATACCATTATTTTATGTATATTCATTCATATTATGTGTATGAATTTATAATCATTTATATAAAATTATTTTTCGGAATATACAAAAATATTATTGTTATTTATTCTGTAGTTACATACAATATAAGGTTTAGATATTTTATTGAAAAAGAAGTAGTTAAACATAACGGCATTTGCAATCAGTGGAAGAAAAATTAGTTGATGAAAAAATTTATCTGAAGAATTGAGCAAATTATATGGATTTACAGTGTTACAAAAAAAATAATGTACTTAATCTTAACAAATGGAATTAGCCACGTATTTAAGTCAGAAGACAGAAGTATATCTAGATTTAATGAGCATTCAATTTTTTGCTGTATTAAATTTAATATAAAATAATACTTATAAAACAATAATTTGTATCTACATATTATTATATCAATAAAATATAGAACTGGTAGATACATACAATATATAAGGATAAACTTCGATACACATTGCATGCATCATCACATAATGCAAATTTGATAGTTGTATATCATGATTTACATGAAGTTTCGAACAATTATAAAAGGTAAGACAAGGTTCTAATAAATTATTTCTAAAACTTCTACTTACGAAATCTCAATAGTAACTTTACAGGTGAATTCGAACCTCACCTAAATTTAATTAACATAATACATACAACAATCCGTGAAATTATTCATTTTCTGCAATACACATTTGAGAAAGAACAATACTAATCCGAAAAAAGTCACAACAGGTACCAGTAAGATCGAATTTTCATCTTGTGGGTAAATAACGTAATTTTATAACCCGTAATACCCTAACGATGTCACGTATAAGACTGTCGAATTGGACCTAAGATCCCTCACATCACACACACACATCACCTTGTTTTTGTTAAGTTTTTTTGTTCTTACCTACATGTGCTACTCTCAGTGTCGTAGAATTTAGGGTACAATGGGACCTCCCCAATAAGTGCAAAGCTTGTTATGCTAATTTTAGAGACCGGTGTTCTCAAGGGCACTGTGAGGTAGATGAACGTTTATTTAATATGAATTGTTTCCTAATAGGTTAGCCGTTTGGATTTATTCTATCCATTAAAATGACCAGCTAAAATTTTGTTCAGCGACCATACCTACGAAGTTACTTGCGTACTATACTTCTATGGCAGGATATTACCGACAAACAATATCAATTGAAAAGAAAATATGTATTATTCATTCATTAATTAAAATATATCGTATTCATAGTAAAACAATATACTAGCGACCACCAAAAATATATCCATCGAAATAACGAATTTTCAGGAATAAACTTCAGTACTTGGCGAGAATTCGTTTCTATGTCTTCTACCTACCGGAGCCTTTGAGTGGCAATTTGAGTTTTAGTAGAAGAGAAGAATCGGCCTCTGCAATATCACGGGAATACGGTGATTTTTCAACAAGGTTTTTTCGGTTTTCCTTCACAATTATCATTACTTGTGAGATGGTCTGTTATTCTGATGCGTGAACAAACCTTTCAAATTGAACGAATCCAATCGGTTCACAGAAATTTCAGCAGCTATCTCTTCAAGAATGTAACGAGATTTTCAGTCACCAGTTACTTCAGAGATGTTAAGTTCAGTTGAATATGCTGATGGCTCGCCATAACGACGCAAATCTTCCACCACATCTTGAAAGTAAATTCACGACATTGAATATCAAGAAACCTACGCTGCCATACAAAGTCCTGACATATAAGAAGTAAGTCACTATTGTTAAAGTCGACGAAAAATCGATTCCTTATATTCGGGCTTCTGGTGTCGTTCCGTCCGTTTTAAGCTTCAACGCTGTAGAGCTCAGGTAAAAACACATTTGGAATCAGAATGGAATGGAGAAAAAAATGAATTCTGATCTTTTTCTTAATAAATGGTTTGGTTTAAATAAAAGCTGAGATGACATTTTCAGGTTATTTTTCATTGGATTTGTTTTAGGTTAGTTTTGGTTGTAACACCTGCCTCTTCTTCTTATGTCCTCTTTTCAAATGCATTTATAGATAGTTAATATGACCTCATCTTAATGTTCAAAGGGGACAGCGACAAACAACATTAATTACGTTCTATTCATAATCTATTTTGACTTCTGTCGTTTTTTTAAATCTCGACAATGTCATTTTCAGCCATCTAGTAGTTGTGAGGTTAATTATAAATACTTGATCTGTGGTTGTATTTTTAATTTACATTTCTTCTTATTTTTGTTAGATAGAGAGTGTTTATGTTCAATTGTGCTATTGTATTGATTATTAGACATATTCGGTAATTAAAATTTTCATAAACTGAAATTAATGTTTAGAAGTCACGTATACTCTTTACTGTAGCACTTCGCAACTTGTTTGTGGATGGATGTACCAGAGACCAGATAGTTCCCAGAGTAGGGCCATCATGAAATGTTGAGTCCAAATTGGTCCATCAGAATTATAGTTGGACTCCAGACAGGGCATTGTTTTGAATCAATTATCAGATGAAGAGTATCGAATGTTCAAATACAATCATACGTAGCTTTTGTCAATGGGATGAAGCAACCGCAGCTCTCAAAACGTCAAAACTATTTTTGTTCATTGGAAAGGAAAAATATCCAGCCTCTCAATATTAGGAAGGCCTAAGGTTTGGTCTATGTAGCCTTCTAACTGTAAAAAAAGGGTCTTGATGGGTAGCTCATATTTATGCTATTATTTTAATTGCAAAAACATATACCTATATCGGTTAAAATGTCCAAAATTAGCTTTTGCCCATGACACACAATTATGGTCCAAAAATTTATCAAAATTCCATAATATAATTTCTTAAGCAATTCAATAAATCATGGATTTGTAGGCTGGTCAATATTTAATTATTACATTACCTTCATGAAACAAACAAGTCATTCGTTTATTCTCTCTTATATATTTTTCTAAAATACTACGCACTGTTTCATTAGCATTGAATTATTAGTTGCTGATTAATTCTTGTTGTATAAAATAAAAACGAAATATAAGCATTCATACGTTTGATTTAATATACGATAACAGACATATTCCAACTAACCCGGTGACAAAATATCCTTATTATTGTCGCAGAAAGAGACTCGTTATGCAAATTTTAAGAACGGATGTTCTTCAAGGGCACTGTGTTACTGGGTAAGCGAATATGTGCATAAACAAGTTCTTCCTGGCTGATTCTTTCTTTTTATACGTCGATATAAGTATATAATTCATCATGTATAAGCTGTCAATATTTATAGGCAATGTATTTTAGAATATTGAAACTGGAGGTTATTGTGATACATTTTTAATTTTCATAATGTGCAGGCAGGATTTTTTAAACATACCATTATATAATTTCATCGTCTAATACTTTGATTTATTTAGTTATGTTTCTATGTATTTCAAAAGTTCTTTATAAGTTTGAAGCCACAATTAATATTTTTAAAAACTTTTATTTGAAATTAATTTACAATATTTAGATGATTTCAGAATGAAATACAAAATCATTCTCTACTAATTGATTATGGTTAACAATAAATAAAGTTCGTATTACTCATACAGCAGACTAACGACCTCGTTGAAATAAAACAATAGTATTCAACAATTTACCTTATACATAACCAGCTGCTCGTCTTTCCTAAGAACTTGATTAGAATTGATAATTCAATTTAGAAACAATTATATCACGAATAATTAAATTATTTTGACCTTGACTACTAACGCTTTTTATGAAATATGCTGTCTGTAAAGCACTTGAAAAAAAGTGGGAATAACAAAAAATTGCTACGCTAAATGAAGAAGAGTAGATAGAATTTGAAATAGTCAACCAACAATATAACAGGAAGGTTATCTCTTCACATTTGCATATACAGAGTATTTGCAAGATAATCTGAATAATAATAATAGTTCGTCACTCATTTTTAAAACGAAAAGTTTCCATGCTACAACTATATTTTTGATACAATATTAGCAAGAGTAACTGTCACATTAATTATTCCCTAAGAAATTAGTGATTCGTTGTCGCCAGGTGAAAGACATACCAAGCATTTTCCCAATATCTGAGTGCTCTCGAAATGTTTTCTTTCAAAATATGTGAAATATGTGGCTCACTTGAGCATTTCGCAGGAAATGAAAAGTTTCTCATTAGAATCAGTTTAATATCCAATAGTGACAATAAAATATTTTTGGGAAATACCATTGGCATACGTTTTATAATATTCTCTTGTCCTGGACTAAGTAAGTTTCGAACTAGCCAGTCTCGTATCTTGTAATGAATTACTGTCATATTCATACAAAAAATCAAGGTTAATTTGACTTTAACAAAACAAATGGTAGAGCAAAGGTATTTAAGTAGCCACCAAACTGCCAATGGTTCTCATTATATTATATGCATGTTAACCAATACACCACTCAACCACACATGCAACAGAAATACGACGTAGAATATTTCCAATACCCCCCCCCCCCCATCATCATCAAGCCTTCCCACATAGCAAAATAATATACCAAGTATGTGCTTAGCATATTCCCAAACGCATAAGAATATTGAAATTACATCCCTAGCATATACACAGAATACGGTTACTATATGCTGAGAATATGCTAGGTATATTTTTTTGGCCACAAGTAGTATATGCTACGTATATGATTGAAATATATACTCTGAATATATTCAAATATTCTCAGAATATATCTATATCACCAATATAGCATATGCTATATATATATATATATATATATATATATATATATATATATATATATATATATAGGGTGTCCCGGGACTAATGGGAAAAAAGTCAGGAGAGTATAATATGAGCCAAAATAATGTTAGTACTTCATATAAACTTTTACTATGCAGGCCCTCGTTTTCGAGTTATAGGCCTCCAAAGTCTTAATTTTGAATTTGGTTTTTATTTTTATTTTTTGTACTAGTTATTTGATCTTCATAAAATTTACGGCAAAGCTATAATGTAAGTGTATGTTTATTTTGGTAAGGTAAACAGATTTACAGTAGTGCATTGAAGCCAGGGACGGACTACTCGCAATGGTTAGTGATGCAAAAATTTTGCGGGTATGGCACACCCTGTATGAAATTATCGAAATTCACTTCCCCACACATTAAGCTAACGAAAAGGTACTCTTGTTGGAATTCGATAAAATAAGCCGTTTGGCTAATATTTACAGTTTTATTAATGCACTACGTACAAATCTACCTAACTAACTTATTAATACGATGTCCAGAATTTACTTGCTTTTATCAAAATTACGAACACAACATTATTAAACCATTAAGAAAACCTCAAAAAACACAAGTTATAAAACATTAGACTAAAACTAATTCCTAAACAACAACAAAAACTAACGTTATTCTAATAAATGTTCAATATGAGCTCCTCCCACTTCCACGCACATTCTAAGTCTACGAAGGTTGTTTCTTTGCACTTGAAAGAGCAATCCCACACTATTTCTAATAACATTGCAGTGTAACACAATTCTGTCTATTAAATCTTGCCTTGTTTGCACAGGTGTTGCGTATACCTTACTTTTGAGATAACCCTAGAGAAAGAAATCCATAGGATTAACGTCTCCTGATCGCGGTGGCCATTGAAAAGGGCCTCCACGACCAATCCATCTATTAGGAAGCCTTGTGTGTAAATGCTGTCGTACATCTAAACTGAAATGAGGAGGGGCCCCATCATGCATGAACCATAAATTCCTATGAGTTTGTAGTAGCACATCATCAAACAGGTTCCATAACTCATTTTGCAAAAACTCCAAATATCTCTGACCGGTTAAAGTACCGTCAATAAAGTATGGCTGTATCAAATGATTGCCAACTATTCCTGCCAAACATTAACCATGCATCTATGCTGGATCCTAGTTTGGATAATGCCATGTGGATTCACATCATCCCATAAATGCATATTATGAGAATTTATGATTCCATCTCTGGTGAAACCGGATTCGTTCATAAAGAGAACGTTACTAATAAATGTGTTGTCTGCTTGTTGTTGTCGCAGAAACCACTGGCTATACTCAAGTCGTGCAGGATAATCAGCCACTGTCATACGGTGTACTTTTTTCATGTGAAAAGGATATAACAGCTGTTCTTCTAGGACGCGATGAACAACTGATATCGAGACGTTCTAAAACTCGATGGTTCATTATCAACTGCATTTAACAAGTCTTGTTCAACTGCCACAGTACGTATGCTTCGTACTGGACCTTCTCCAGCTTTTTTTGGCGAAAGTCTTCCTAAAATTTAAAATTTTGTTTTGTATACATGGAAAATTACATTTACTTATTCATACCTGTTTCTCGTAACCTGAGATCAATACGCCCAAACATTCGTCTGTCTGGCAATGCTCTGTTTGCAAAATGTTCTTCATAAAGCCTTTTGGCCTCTAAACAGTTTCGAGAAGCCAGTCCATACATTAGATGTTTATCTGCGTACTCAATAAAAGCGAATTCTGCTATTGTAACTGTTAAATTAAGGACTTATGAATTATTGACAAGTACTGACTACGAACTATTCTACACAACGTTTGACAACTAATCCTATGGTAACTTGATAAACGGTAAAAACACTTATAAAAAGTTTTTACCAACTTTCCAATTAATAAGTCGTTAATATTTTTCATCTTCTGCTATCGTTAAATTATTTTTTTGTAGTACTCTAGGTAAATATTAAAAGTTAGTTTTACCTCGTTGTGTAAATATAAAAATGGTGAATGCGCAAACTGGTACGTAGTGCATTAATAAAACTGTAAATATTAGCCAAACGGCTTATTTTATCGAATTCCAACAAGAGTACCTTTTCGCTAGCTTAATGTGTGGGGAAGTGAATTTCGATAATTTCATACAGGGTGTGCCATACCTGCAAAATTTTTGGATCACTAACCATAGCGAGTAGTCCGTCCCTGGCTTCAATGCACTACTGTAAATCTGTTTACCTTACCAAAATAAACATACACATACATTATAGCTTTGCCGTAAATTTTATAAAGATCAAATAACTAGTACAAAAAATACAAATAAAAACCAAATTCAAAATTAAAACTTTAGAGGCCTATAACTCGAAAACGAGGGCCTGCATAGTAAAAGTTTATATGAAGTACTAACATTATTTTAGCTCAGATTATACGCTCCTGACTTTTTTCCCATTAGTCCCGGGACACCCTGTATATATATATATATATATATATATATATATATATATATATATACATATATATGTATATATAAAACTAGTGAATATTGGGGGATTGCAGCTATAAATTGGAAAAGATATACTCTTAGCGGAAAATGTCCAAGCTTTCGAGGATGTTTGTCCTCATCATCAGGGAGACTAAAATGAAAAACAACAGTTAAATACTGTGGTCAATAAAGAATAATTGAAAATGAACTTCACAACCACGTGTGTACTTACCTCCGAAGTGAGGTTAGACTCCATAAAGTTGTAAATTCGTAAACTACAGATCGTAAATTGTGAAATGTTTTACAGGAATTCAGTTAACGGAAGGGCAAACCAACCGCATCACAGCACCAAATGAAAATGTCGCAAAATTTTATAAAATAAAACATATAATTTCATCTTCATGCGTAACCATGTTGAACGCCGGCAAGGAAATGATATAATTTGCCTCCAAATGGAATGTAACAAGAGACAACCAGTGCTGCCAACAGTCAAATCAGTGAGCTGTAGAACAATGCTACCATTTTAGTAATGGACTCTGCTGTAGGGCCAACAATTGGTTTAACAAGAAGATTTATTGTTTTCGAATAGAGGAAGGGGGAAAAAGAGTGTGAGACAGAGAGAGGGGGAACGCTCTTATTTTTTGTAATTTGAGCGTGTAGAGAACATGTTGCGACATTTTCATTTGGTGCTGTGATGCGATTGGTTTGCTTTTCCGTTAACTCAATTCCTGTAAAATATTTCACAATTTACGATCTGTAGTTTACGAATTCACAACTTTATAGAGTCTAACCTCACTTCGGAGGTAAGTACACACGTGGTTGTGAACTTCATTTTTAATTATTCTTTATTGACCACAGTATTTAACTGTTGTTTTTCATTTTAGTCTCCCTGATGATGAGGACAAACATCCTCGAAAGCTTGGACATTTTCCGCTAATAGTATATATTTTCCAATTTATTGCTGCAATCCCCCAATATTCACTAGTTTCGTTCCTAACTAGTCAGCAAAGACTATCCTTCTTCTACTTACAGACATGGGGTTTTATCGTAACATCTACTTAAACTACGGAGAAACAGCTGTTCAAAAATACAAAGCGTGGTCTAAAACCAAAATGAAACTTGCCCGTGAATACAACAGGAAGTGTTTTGTATTGAAATGTAGGAAATCTGGGATTTTACCTAATCATATAACTGCGGCCATTAGACCGATTGACGACCTCCTGATGAGACAGGACATTAACAAGAAAACAGGGATCGATTACAGGTTAGGGATAAAGCTTCTTGATATTGAAATTTCTAATAACCATTCTTTGATTAGTAAATTAGAATCAAATTTGTCAACTTTGAAAAGGACAATAGTATCTTTATCCAGTGAATTTCATTTTCAGAACTTTTCAAGTGAACAACAGGTTACTTACAATAAACTTTTTCACAAGATTAAAAATAATAATATACATAAACTCAATAAATTACAAAGTGATCAATTTAAATTATTGTTAAAATCTAAAGCGGGTTGGTTGAGAAATATTTCCAATACCATTATACCTGATGATATTTCACAGTTTTTAGCTTTGGGTCCCAAGTTTAGTGTGGAACCAGTCATTTTAAAAGATATTTCAATCAAATCAATTTTATCTGATGTAGACTATCTCACCTCCACAATCACAGACTCGAAAATGAGAAACATCACGGTAGCTAGAGCCACAAATATTATCACTAATTACATACATCAACCGCATAATAATTCTTTCTTTCATAACCTTTTACTTCAATCTAAAGCCTTCTTGAAGACGAACCCTCATCTGATTCTTACTCAATCCGATAAGGGTAATGTCACTGTCATTATGGACAGACAACAATATGTTGAGTCCAATGATATTGTTTTGAACAACAGTTCGTATGTAGAACTATCGTGTGATCCTACTTCCTCTATACAAAGAAAGGGTAACAATTTAATTAAATCATTATTTAATAAACATCATATTGATATGACAGTTAAGAAGAAACTCATGAGCTACCATGGTGTCCCTCCAAAATTTTATCCTCTTCCGAAAGTTCATAAACCAGTTCTCTCTGTAAGATCGATAGTGGCCTCGATAGGAGCCCCCACAGAAAATATTGCACAGTTTTGTACGGGAATACTAACAAAAGCGTATGATTATGACAATTTGTATTTTATCAAAGACTCTTTTGAAGTCTCTGAAAAGTTTAATAATTTAGAAATTCCAGAAAATTATGTTTTGGCCAGTTTGGATGTGGTCTCGTTGTTCAGTAATGTTTATCTTGATGTTTGTTTGAGAGCAATCGATAAGGGTTGGGATCGTATCAGTGTCCATTGCTCCATCCCGAAGGAAACTTTTTTTGAATTAATAGTTTTTCTGTTCCATAGTACCTATTTTACTATTAATAACAAAATTTACAAACAAACCTTTGGTACTCCAATGGGAGCTTCAATTTCTCCTATCTTAGCAGCATATGTCATTGACGATGTTCTGGATACAGTCATACCTGTTCTTTCTTTCACTCCTTTCTTTATAAAAAAGTATGTCGATGACATTATTTGGGCACTTCCTCGAGAAGGCCTTGAACTTCTGGATAAATTTAATAGCTTTGATCCGAATATCCAATTCACAATCGAAATGGAAGACTTCGAGAATTCCGTACCGTTCTTAGATACAAAATTCATACGTAACAACAATACAATTATTATAGATTGGTACAGGAAGCCATGCAGCTCTGGTCGATATCTCAATTATCACTCCTACCACAAACATTCCATGAAAGTGAATTTGGTTAAACAAATGAAGCAGAGAGTACTCAGAATTTCAAATAATGTTTTTCATAATAAAAATCTTAATATTTTGCTTAACCTTTTCTTGGATAACTCTTATCCAAGACCTTTATTGAATAGAATATCATTCAGCACATCTAAGGCTGTGGACTTGTTGCTTGAAGATAGCCATCCTAACTTAGCCCAGACGGATGTTGGAGCTGATGTGTCCCCTTCTCGACCGGTTTTCGCTACTTTGCCATTTATTAAGGACATAACTCCGAGACTTGCCAGACTGCTCCGTTCATGTGGTGATTTCAAAATTGCTAATAAAACTGTTCTTTTATCAGATCGATTTACACTAGAGTAAAAGATAAGAATCCTATGACCTCACTTACTAACGTGGTGTATAGTATTCCTTGCAGAGACTGTGATAAACAGTATATCGGACAGACTTTAAGATCTCTATCTAACCGTATAGTTTCACATAAGAGTGACTCTAAATTACACCCAGAGAGGTGCGCGTTAGCTTTTCATGTAAATTCTCTTGATCATCAGATGAATTATGAGGCTGTGAAAGTGTTGGCGACTGAGTTCTTGGAAATGGCTATCATTTCACAAAACAATAATGTAATAAACAAGAAAACTGATATTGATCACTTAAGTGAGATCTACTCATTTTTGTTGTCCTTAGATACTCATTTTGCTCATCAAGTTGTGTTAAACAACCATGTTGCTTCCAACAGCACCACCCTTGTTACTTCAACTTAATAATAATAATAAAAACTTTATTTTTGACTGTATTGGTGTTGGTAGATACATTCAAATAATATAAATAATAATAATAAAAACTTAATTTTGAGTTTATTGGTGTTGGTAGATACATTCAAATTGTATAATTATTAAAAATTTACTTAATTACTATATTATATTATTATTACTACATATTAATACTGTTATTGTACTGTTTTCTTTCTCTTTTCTTCCTTCGTGTCAGTCATATTGAGGTTATGTTCTCTACACGCTCAAATTACAAAAATTGAGAGCGTTCCCCCTCTCTCTGTCTCACACTCTTTCTACCCCTTCCTCTATTCGAAAACAATAAATCTTCTTATTAAACCAATTGTTGGCCCTACAGCAGAGTACATTACTAAAATGGTGGCATTGTCCCACAGCTCACTGATTTGACTGTTGGCAGCACTGGTTGTGTCTTGTTACATCCCATTTGGAGGCAAATTATATCATTTCCTTGCCGGCGTTCAACATGGTTACGCATGAAGATGAAATTATTTGTTTTATTTTATAAAATGTTGCGACATTTTCATTTGGTGCTGTGATGCGGTTGGTTTACCCTTCCGTTAACTCTGTAACGTTTTTAATTTTTTTTATATTCGAATTTATTTCCCAGTGCGGCCCTGTGTATCAAAATTTTCTTCGGACTGTGTAAAAGATCGTTTCATACTACCAATAAAAATAAAATTACCGGAGTATAATACATCTTTGAACGCCGAGAAAGGTTTATTACGGCTCAATCGGGATTCTCAATTGAACGAAATGACAATTGAATGTATCTATAATACCGCCCTTAAAAGGATTATGATGGGGACACAATAGTTTTAGAATTACCTTCAGAGAACGAAAAGTACCTTTTTTGAAATTCTCTGTAGACAGTGTAATCTGTGTATTCACCGCCCGATTCGTTTTATATGGCTGTTATATGGCTTTTTGGAACTAATTTTACAGTTATTTTTCGGAAATGATTTCAAAGAGAGGGCTGTCCATCCCCAAAGGTCTCGTCACGAGAGCAGTGAGCAACCGATTCTCAAGGCGAGTAGTTGAAAAACTTCTGGTAGTGTTAGCGTGGATTATCGTTCATTATTTAGTGCCGTTATCGAGATAGAGCCTACGAAAATTATTTGAGCGAAGCAGTGGTGATTTTCTTGGCTATTAAGATTAAATTATCGTATAGTACCAAGGTATCGGTATTTACTGTGTTCATAGTCGAATTAAATTTACCGGAGTATATGTTTATAGTGATTATTACCTTCATTAGACTACCGAAGATTTCCGAGTGTCTGTGATCTGTTCCTTCACGCGGTGAGGGTAGCTTACTTATTACAAGTGTTATCATAAGTTTTTTAATCGACCTAATCGAGAAACCACGCCTCCGGCGTTGTTGCAAGTATCTTCACTTGAGTAGTAATGTGGTGATTGGATGGAAACAATTGGACTCAGGTATCGTTAATGATTATTTAGTATCTCTCCTACCTGGAGTAATCGCACCCGTTCTTAGTCAATGGTGGAAAGATTAATTTAGTGTCACGCTATTCCTCTAACGAAAGAACTATACGGTCAGAACTATTTTATTACAGTAACGAGTGTATTGATTACTAATATTGCTATTATTTTAGAGAACCTTTGTTTATGTTTTATAGTATAATCGTTAGGAAATTCGGCGTACGTCAAATCCAGACTAAGTTATTTTCCTGATATTGACATAACTTTCACAAAGCCTATGTTTTTTTGTTTTCAAGTAATTTAA
The DNA here is from genome assembly GCA_963921935.1 of Galeruca laticollis. NCBI lineage: Eukaryota > Metazoa > Arthropoda > Insecta > Coleoptera > Chrysomelidae > Galeruca > Galeruca laticollis. The sequence continues at coordinate 56,760,251 of OY998180.1, forward strand.
TGATATAATATACTACATTTTCTTTTTTAAATAAACGGAAAATAATTTCATTTATAAACTAATTTTTTATTTCGCAAACTCTGCGACATTGACCATTTGTGTATGTATATGATTTGTATATTTGTTGTTGTTTATGTATATATTAATTTTGTTTGCGGTACCAGTTTATGCATGAACCCATCTTGTAAATATTTTTGATGTTTCGTTCACTGACGCTGGTAAAACCGGTTAATAAACTGGTTAGCCTAATAAAACGCGTTTTAGTGAGTACTTCCCTAACCTCCACAGATACAATACCAATAATACCTCACTTTTTATAATTTCTCTCGTTTCTTGGAAAAAAATTGATACCGAACAATTAAGACGGTAACACAATGGCGCCCAACGTGGGGCTTTGATCATTTATTTCCGTGTCGAAAATTTGTATTCTGTTGCAAAAATTTTAATCCCGTGTCTGTGGAAGTACAGGAGACTCACGTAATTTCCGAAATCATAGTCAAGTAAAGTTTAACGGTTAAAGATAGATAATATCGTTTAATTTTGTCAAATATGGATCGTTTTGAAGTCAATCACCTACTCTTAGAAGAAGTAAACTATGAGTTGGCGATAAGAAGCATTTTTACGGAACGTCCCTTAGCGGATAAACGTAAAATGCTAAAGAAAATTATCGATAAAGAAAAATATGCGTTCGGCTGTAAAATTGATTTATTGGCTTACTCTACGTCCTATAATGAAGAAATTGATGAGATAACGAAAACAATTGAGTCCATTACCGCGCAAATATCAGATTTCGAAGGAACAAATAATGACTCGGTATACAAAAGACTATCGTCGAGAATCGCTCATCTATCTGGACGTGCAGATAGACTAAGAATTGATATTACCGACCCGCTTAAAATTAAAAGTAAAAATGAACTCCGCGCAACATGTTTAATGTTAGAAGAAGATTCATTGTCCCGTCTATTACCGACAAGCTCGCATGACGACGCCGCCTCAACGACATCGTCTGTACCGGTAATAAATATCGCCGCGCCGAGTGTGACCTATGTCAATAAACATTGCCTTGCTGATTGGAATGTGAAGTTTAACGGAGAATCCAAACAGGTTTTCCCATTTCTAGAAAGAATCGACGAACTTTGCGAATCCCGTTCCGTAGACAAACCCACTTTGGTTAAATCAATTACCGAACTACTTAACGGTGACGCGCAGGTTTGGTTTCGTAGTGCCCGCAAAGACATTCCTGACTGGGATAGTTTTGTCCGCGAAATTAAAATTAATTTCTTACCTCCCCACTACGACGACGAAGTTTGGGAAAAAATAAAGTCGATACCCCAGAAAAAATCTGAATCAGCTCTTATCTTTTCGGCCCATTTAGAGGTTTTGTTCAACCGATTAACGAATACTCCCGCTGAGGCTACCAAAGTCCGGTATCTCAGAAAAAATCTTTTGCCGGAATATAGTCAACAGCTGGCTCTTCATGATATCGCTAGTGTTTCGCAACTGATCTCGCTCTGTAGGAAACTCGAGGAAAATAACCCCACTATCGCTCCCTCTTCTACCCCAAAAGTTTGTTCCTGTCAGTCCCACGAGCAGGCTACTCATTCAAATAATTCAAGGTCGTCTAAATCACCTCCGGAAAATATTGCTACCCCCCCGGAAAAAAAGAAAGTTACCTTTTCTCCTCGTTTTTCTTCGTCTCAGCCCTCTTCATATCGTCCCCTTTTTACCGCAAAGAGTTCCGCCGAGAGCGCAATTAAGTGTTGGAACTGTGTTCAACCCGGACACACTTTTTCAGCATGTACCCAGTCCCGAAAGCTGTTTTGCTACCGATGTGGACATCAAGGAGTTACTATCTCCAAATGTCCGAATTGTTCAAAAAACTAATTCCGAGAGGACGCTCTACCGGTCGGCGTTTCCTCTCTACCGATCCGTTCGAAAAAACCAATTACCGGAACAATTCAGTTTTGAAATTTAATCAAATTTCCACCGTTCCTTCCCTATCTTCTATAAATACCGTAATTCGTCCTGTAGAAACGTCATGGTCACAATGGCTCGAACAAATCAAGATATTTTACCGCACCCCATCGAAGACTTCTATAATTTCCCCCCCGAGTTCACTTGCCCTGGCAGACGAACCCACTAAGGATAAAATTTCGCCCATTCTCTTTCAGAAATCTTCGGACAACAGACCGTATGTTGAAATAAAAATTTTCAATCGCGTTTTTCTTGTTCTCATAGATACCGGTTGTACCACCACAGTTGTCGGCCGCGATGGCATACCGTTTGTCGAATCCAATAACTTGGAAATCCATTATTCCTCCCATAAAAATGTGGCATTGGCCGATGGGACCCATATTGAAGTCGTTGGAATGGTTGACCTACCGGTTGAGGCTAATGACAATTTCCATGTCATTAAAGCACTCGTCGTCCCGTCTCTCCCAGTTTCTTTCATTGTCGGCAATGATTTTGTCCGACAATTTTCGATTATTTTGAATTTTGTCAATGACACTTGGCAAACTGTGCCTTCAGTCGACCCTCTCACTTGTATCTCTTCCGATGTTTCGTTACTTACCCTATGTTCTCTCGACAGCCTGTCTCCTAATCAACGGAAATCCGCTGATTCCGTTATTCGATTATATAACGATATCGACAGCGACCATCGTTTCGGCCGCACTCATAGGATTCAACTTACTATCGACACTGGCGATGCTAAACCCTTTAAGAAAAGACCTTTCCTCATGTCCCCATATATGTTGAAAATACTGAACCAAGAATTAGACGAAATGTTACGTTTAGGTGTGGTCCGCCCCTCCCAAAGTCCGTGGAGTTCTCCAGTCTTACTCGTCAAAAAGAAATCGGGTGAGTACCGTTTATGTTTTGACGGAAGTCCCTTGAATGAAGTCACTAAACATGACTCTTATCCCTTACCGCATATTGATCGAATTTTGGCTATGTTACGTGGTGCAAAATATATATCGTCTATTGACCTCCGTAAGGCTTTCTGGCAAATTCCCTTGGATAAATCGTCGTGTGAAAAGACTGCTTTTAGTGTTACCGGCCGTGGTCTTTTCGAATTTACTGTCGTTCCCTTTGGTTTGTGCAACAGCGCGCAGACACAGCAGCGTCTCGTAAATGCTATTTTCGGTCCACAGTACGAGCCAAATATCTTCTGTTATTTGGACGATATCATTATATGTCACTTTTGATGAACACATCAGGCTTCTAGCAGAAGTTCGCGATAAATTAAAGGAGGCTAATTTAGTCGTTAATGTTAGGAAGTGTGAATTCTTTAAATTGAGCCTCAAATTTTTGGGTTATATCGTAGGTGACAATTCTCTGAGGACCGATCCCGAAAAAGTATCCGCTATGATTAATTACCCCTGCCCGACTACCGCTACCGAGATAAAACGTTTTATGGGACTTTGTTCCTGGTATCGACGTTTTATCAAAGACTTTTCTACTTTAGCTTCCCCGATAAACGATTTGTTGAAAGGCATGAAGAAATCGCAAAATATCGAATGGAATCCGGATGCTGAAACATCCTTCCTGAAGATTAAAGAAGCCCTTATTTCTTCCCCTGTTCTAGCTCAACCTGACTTTTCTCTCCCATTTGTTATACAGTGTGACGCAAGTAACTCGGGTGTAGGCGCAGTCTTCACACAAGAGATTAATGGTGGTGAAAGAGTTATCGCTTATGCTAGTCGCTCCTTGTCTCGTACCGAACGTAATTATTCCGTTACTGAGCGCGAATGTCTCGCAGTGATCTTCGCAATTGAGAAATTCCGTCCCTATGTAGAAGGTGTTCATTTCACGGTGATCACCGATCACCATTCTCTCCTTTGGCTCAGCAATCTCCAAAACCCTTCCGGTAAATTAGCCCGTTGGTCGATGCGTCTCCGGCAGCACAATTTTCAGTTAGTTCATCGAAAAGGAACCTCCCATTTAGTACCTGACGCCCTAAGCAGAATGTATTCCGAGGATGTCGCTCCAAATTCCGCTATCGATTTCGTCCGTGATCCCGTTACCGACTCCAATGCTTGGAAGAATGAGATCCACTTCTTGGAGGTCAACATCGATAAGGTTGACCCGTGGTACGAAAATCTTCGCACTAAGATCTCGAATTCTCCTAGTAGTTACCCCCAATGGAAGTTATAAAACGACATGGTCTTCAAATTCGTTCCGTCTACTCTCCCATTTTAGACCAATGAAGTTGAATGAAAATATCTCGTCCCCAAGGCCCAGAGACTCGATATTATGAGATCCCTCCACGAACCCCCTGTATGTGCCCACTTAGGTTTTTTCAAGATTCTAGCCCGTGTTCAAGAACACTTCCATTGGCCCAAAATGCGCCGCGACGTGCGAAATTATGTACGTTCATGCCTCGTGTGCGGTGCCCAAAAATTCCCGAACACCCCCCAATCCGGTTTGATGGGCCGTGAGAAGAAAGCGGAGTTCCCATGGCAAACAATAGCTTTAGATCTTATCGGTCCACTTTCTCGATCTAAAAAAGGTTATACTTGGCTCCTCGTGGTAGGAGATTGGTTCTCTAAGTTTACACTCCTTCAACCCCTTCGGAAAGCTTCAGCCACGAATATCGTTAATTTTCTGGAAAACGAAGTCTTTCTTATGTTCGGTGTCCCGCAATATGTTATTTGTGATAATGCCACTAATTTGAATGGTGCTCCTCTCAAAAATCTATGTAAGCAGTATGAGGTACAAAAACTTTGGTTTAATGCCGTGTACTCTCCGCAATGTAATTTTGTTGAGCGTAGCAATCGCACTATCGGAACCGCTATTAGGTGTTACATTGAGAAACACACTAATTGGGATAGTGAAATAGCCAAAATTAGGCAAGCCCTGAATACCGCCAAACATGAAGTAACGAACCACACTCCCGCGTTTCTTAACTTCGCTCGTCACGTTCCATTATCTGGAAAATACTATGGAACTAATCCCGATACCGCAAAAGATATTGAGATCTTACCTGGTGATCGCGACACTTATGCCAGCGAAATCTAAGGTCTGACTCAGGTATTTAGGCAAGTAACTTCTAATTTGCATCGTGCATACGAGCGCACTGCGAAAAGTTACAACTTAAGAAGGCGCCCTGTATCTTATAAGGTAGGCGATAAGGTGTGGCGTCGTAACAAAGTTTTGTCCAGCGCTGCCAACCAGTTCGCAGCCAAACTTGCGCCGAAATATATTTTGCGTACCGTCAGAGAAAAACTCTCTAATCTAGTCTACCGTCTAGAGGGCCCAAATGGTTCCAAAGCTGGGAACTGGCATGTTATAGATTTGAAGCCGTTCAATACTTTTGATTCCGAAGGTCTTGACGCGAGCTCGGATTCTGAGGAAAATTAACTCTAACACCCTCCGTCTGACCGCATTCTCTTCTAGTATCGTATACCGTCCCGCATATTTTCAATAGCTTACCGCTACCGCCTATCGTTCCGTTTGTTGCGACAATCCTGTCGAGTGTCGTATCGTTCCTTGCCGATAATTTTATCGAATCACTTATCGTTGCCGTCGATGATTTTGTTGTCGAATACCGTATCGTATCGTATTTTCATTAGTTGACCCCGGTCGGCTATATCGTTTCTCAAATGTTATTACCTTCACTTTTTGCCAGTTATCGTACCTGTCGTCCTCTATATGTCTGAAATACTTCATTCATGGTTCTCTTGTCCACAAAGACCCTTACCGATTGAAACCCTACGCTCCTGTTGCCGCCCCTTTTCATTCCCGTCTCGGAGGAATAAAAACGTTTTCTTTGTTTTGAGTAGAATCTCGCGTACTCGGTTCCACTCTTTGGAGGGGGCTGTGTTACGTTTTTAATTTTTTTTTATATTCGAATTTATTTCCCAGTGCGGCCCTGTGTATCAAAATTTTCTTCGGACTGTGTAAAAGATCGTTTCATACTACCAATAAAAATAAAATTACCGGAGTATAATACATCTTTGAACGCCGAGAAAGGTTTATTACGGCTCAATCGGGATTCTCAATTGAACCAAATGACAATTGAATGTATCTATAATACCGCCCTTAAAAGGATTATGATGGGGACACAATAGTTTTAGAATTACCTTCAGAGAACGAAAAGTACCTTTTTTGAAATTCTCGATAGACAGTGTAATCTGTGTATTCACCGCCCGATTCGTTTTATATGGCTGTTATATGGCTTTTTGGAACTAATTTTACAGTTATTTTTCGGAAATGATTTCAAAGAGAGGGCTGTCCATCCCCAAAGGTCTCGTCACGAGAGCAGTGAGCAACCGATTCTCAAGGCGAGTATGCTGTATATATATATATATATATATATATATATATATATATATATATACATATATATATATATATATATATATATATATATATATATATATATATATATACAGGGGGCCCCAGAATATACGGGGAATCTCCAGGATTCAGATAAAATACATAAAAATAACATGACAGATTTCCATATTTTTTTATCCTACGATTCCTCTTCGGATAATATATTATGGTCCCATGAAGTAGACCCTTGAATTCATTGCACCATGTTTTTGTAAATAGATAGCTTAAGCCTCAAACAAAAAAAAAATTATTATTATCAAAAAAAATATTTCCAGGGATGTCTTTTAATTGGAACATATTATTAATATCTGGAGAATGTGGTCCTAGGAAAAAAATTTGGGAACTTGTCTTGTTATTTTTATGTATTCTATCGGGAATTCGGGAGATTGCCCACATATTCTGGGACACTTTGTATATATACATAAAGCAACATACCGGGTGTCCCAAATAAAATTTTCCACTGTCATATTGGGCCACCATATATATGGTGAATACTTTTGTTAGACATCCATATCTAGACACATTTTATAAGACTTTAATAGGAGATGCAACATCATTATCCTTAAAGGTTCTAGTAGTTAGTTTCTTGGCATTTTTTAAAGCATATAAATGCCATCCTTAATTATCTTCAAACAAAAGACATCAAATACTTTCAGAACATTTATAAATAACTTAGAAATTTTTATTCACATCTTATTGTTTTTCCATTCTATTTGTGTCCTGGGAACGCTACTGATTTTGGGACCTGGAAATATAATGGATTAGAACAATATACCGGATCTCCCGGTATACAAAACTCACCTCTCAGTTTTCTCTAATTCATTTTTAACCCGTTCTTTCGCTTTAGCTAACCATCTCTTTATTTATTGGATAATTTCATCTTCACAGGCATTTGCGTTCTCTTATTACATTGAACAGCATCTAAAATTGTTAGATATACAATATATTATTCTATAAATAACAAATTGATTTTGTTTGCTCTGTCAGTGTACTCGCTGGCTCCCTCTATGGTTGCATGTAAATTGTACTGGCTTGAGCACACAAAGTCCTGCTTCTTCAATAAAAATATATGTTTACAAATTATTCATACTTCACAGGTTATTTTAACTAACAGCTCCCCATTAGAAAGCTTTCATTCTATTTTTTTTTGTATTTTTGAACTGCTTAGGCAATTTTGGATAATCATCATCAGTACATTCCTCTCTTCCTGAATCACTTGACTTATCACTCATATCTGTATTAGTGATTGGAGTTGTTAAGTAAAGTCTATTTTGGATTCTGTTTCTTTTTGCTGATGTCTCACTTGTTGATGAAAGGTCTGATTTTTCCTCTGCCTTCAATGCCTTTTTAACAGCCATTTCGTAGGAAGCTAAAATTTGAATACAAGGTAACTGATTACATATTCTCCACCATAAATTAAAAAACACAGCTATACATATCATTCTTTTCAGACTTCACGAAATGAGCATATACTACCTCCTTATTAATTCTACAGATAGTATTCAACATAAAATCATTGAATAAATTAAACCAAATGTTTGAAATAAATATTTCATACCATAATTATTTACTAAGATAGTAACTGCATATTGTTCCCTATCAACAGCTGGTTCTTCCCTTCTTCATACATATCCATTGACATTTTTAGTTTTTGAAGGCCAATAACACATATATTTGCCATCATTTGCTTTCCAAATCCATGTGCTGGGTATGGTTGCTGAAGAATTCTCATCATCGAAAGCAATTACTGCCCAAAGATGCATCTTTCCACTAATAATTGTCAAATGGATACTGAAACTCAAGTACACTCTACCACAGTCCTTGAAAGTGTTGTGTGTCAAACGGGACCTATTATGCATAATACAACCAATTATCAACATATATTACTTACCTTATTTACAGGAAATTAAAAATAATACAATCATGCTGAAGAAACTAAGTCAATTTCTATACCTACTAGAGCATTTGATATAATAGGAGGTATAATACCAATTGAGAAACTTCTTTCTTGATTAATCAAAAACTAATGTACAAATTATTACTGGGTGAAGTGGATGATTGGAAATATTACAAAGTAATTATCTGCATTCTCATTTAGAGGTAAGATCATAAATTTTGTTATAATGTCTGTAACTGGAAAACAAGTCAGATGGCCTCAATGTATTAATTATGTGGATATCTAAGAAAGAAGATTTGCATGGCTTATCAAACAAGTCTCCTACTATTTAATGTCTTACTACAAGAACACATAGCTCATTATTTATATTATAACAAATATTTTTTACTTCGAAAATACTACTATCTGATAGCTCAACAAATCTGGTGCCAAAATTATTGCAAGAATTTGTAAAATTATTGAAAATAACTTTCTTAAATTGGGGGTTTTTAGAACCCAATCCTAAAGGACCTCCTGTATGCATTTGAGAACAACTTGGTACAATATTGCTACTAGCTGAAGTGTCATGTGATGGCAAACTACTAAATAAGTTATTTTCCTCAGATAGCCTTCGGATTACTTGTGATAAAGGTTGATGAGCTTTTCTCATATATTTTAATATCTTTTGCCTATAATGTTCGAAGGGGTAAGCCCTGAAATTCTCAAGTGGACCAAACTGTCTATAGCAATCTGCTAAATGGATAACATTTCAAGACAAGAATCCAAAATCATATATAATCTTAGATTTATTAATAAAGCAATTAATAAGATATTCTGCATAGTTAAGCCATGATTGGTCATATACCAAATCACTAACTAAAATAGATATGGCAAACTAAAAAATTAGTATATTTATTTTTTGACAAAATATTTTTCAGGACCATTGGTCCAGTATAAAGCAAAAATGTTCTTAATTTGTTGGCTTTATATCTTTTACTATCCGTTATAGGTCGTGTTTTTCTCGAAAATTCAAATGGTATGAAACGAGACATCTTCTTTAATCTTTGATTAATTTTTACAACATCAGATGCGCGAATTTTGTGCGGGGTTTTACAAAAATAAAACCATATTTTCTGTGAAATTAACTGTGTCGACCCTTACTTCGTGGAATCTACTCATATTAGTGTTTTAAATGAAACTCACTGTTTCTAGCTAATTCCACAATATAATACAAATTGTTGAAATTTTTTGTGGGTAATAAGTCTCTTTACTATCCCTAAATACACCAAGTGCATATAATGCAAAGGGACATTGTTTATTCAATCAAAATTTGGAATATGTTGTATTAAAGATGTCCCAATGTGATGCTCCTCATTTAACCTTTGTCGAAAAGATCTATCAGTCCTTTTTTGGCAATTTACCTCAAGAAAGTAGACATTTCTATCACTTTCCACTAAAAAGTTTTTACAAGAAAAGTATCCTGTAGGTCCTTTAATTTGTAACAAAAAATCACAAATTACCATTGTGATGTTGAAATTTGAAACTAAATCACCTACTAAAATTTTGCGATTCAGGTTCTCACATTCTAGTACAAAATCAGATAAAAGAATGTCTGGATGTTAAGGTTTATTTTTACCATCATATATACCAATTAAAAAAACAGAATTTTTCAACTTTCGAAAAGATTTAACACAACCCAGAATAGGTCAAAAACAACTATCAGTACTTTTGCTTAAAGGTAGGCCATCAACATTGATAGCAAGGTTTATAACATATCTATCTGTTACCTTAATACTATTACAGGTTAGAAATATAACAATTATGGACTTCTCAATACCAAAATAACAATAATTTTGAGATCCCTTTTCTATGAACAAATTTTCAGATGTTTTCAATAATGTTCTGGCATCCATAGGAAATCTTGCATCAGGGAAACTTTTACGGAATACATTTTTGAGTAAATCATTAAGGGCCAAATGAGAAATTCTGTTTTCAACTGCCCATTTCCTCAAATCTATTAGGTGTGCATCATCACAACTTAATTTTTGGTTTTCCTTGAATGGGTTCCTTACAATTTTGCTTAGAGTAGGATAGGTCTCTCTTATGTCCAGAGGATTGCCTGTGCAAATTGGATCTACACCATTTGCAGACAAACTTAGTTTTATTTCCAGTATTATTTCTACAGGACCATCACTAACAGATGCTGATTCATTTCCGGAAAAATATGCACTTGTAAAAGTAGGACAGTCATCAGAATATGGACTGTTATCAAGAATTACTGAATTGATTAACATCTCTTCATCGCGGGTCTTTTTAGAGAAAAATCGTCTCAAAGTTCTGTTACTTTTCAGGCTTTTTGCCGACATATTATTTTCTAAAAGCATTTCTTTTGTTTGATATTACAGAGACAGCATAAGAGATGCTTAGATATTCTCTTCGGTAAGAAAGCGGTAACTTTCCAGTCTCTCAATGTAAGCTTTGGATAGGACTTGTACGATGGGCACCCAAACAGATGCGAAGAGCTGTGTTCTGTATAACTTCCACTGACTGAAGAAGGCTTTTGTTGGCAGAGTTATAGACAATCGCTCCGTAGTCAAGTTTTGATCTGATCAATGATTCATAGATGTGCAGTAAACTTGAGTAGTCTGCGCCCCAGTTTTTGAATGCAAGTGATCTGAGTAAATTAATTCCAGGTTGGCATTTTTTCTTCAATGTCAGAATGTGTGATTTCCATGTCAGCTTTTGGTCGAGTATCATTCCTAGGAAACTTATTTCTCTCACATATTCTATTTTCTGTCCATAAAGGTAAAAGTTTTCAAGTTGTGGTTGAGACCTTTTCGAGAAACATAAAGCTTTGGTTTTTGTCGTGTTGAAACGCAGTCCACTTGTTTTTGACCAATCCTCTATTGTAACTATTGTTTGTTCGATGGTTTTCTGTATTGTAGTCATATTTTTCCCTCTGCAATAGGTAACCAGGTCATCTGCATATAGTCTGCATTTCACGGGTGATTTACAGTTTGCTATAATTGAATTTATTGCTATGAGAAATAATGTCGTGCTGAGATTTGACCCGTGTGGAATGCCGTTTTCTTGGGTGTTCAGCTGTGAGTATACGCCATCTACTCGTACTTGGTACTGTCGTTGATCTAGAAAGTTCGATATATATTTCAATATGTCACCCCGTATTGACCAATCGTGAAGAGTTTTGATTATTGAGTATTTCCAGACCGTATCTTAGGCTTCACGAATATCAAAAAATGCTCCGATGCAGTGCTGCTTTATTGTAAAGGCCTCATGGATCTCAGATTCTAGATCGATAACATTGTCTAACGTGGAGCGATTTTTACGGAAACCACAGTGTTCGGGTATAATTAGTTTTTCTGATTCTAGGTGCCATAAAAGTCTGTTATTAATTATCTTCTCAAGAAGTTTTCCCATGCTACAGGTGAGTGAAATTGGTCTATATGTTTCTGGATCTGATTTCGCTTTACTTGGCTTAGGAATGGGAATTATAATGGAAATTGTCCATGCTCTGGGATATACTTTCTTTGTTAAGATTAGGTTATATATCTTTAGTAAATGTTCTTTGGTTTGTTTACTTAGATTTCTTAGAAAAATAAGAGGAATATTATCAGGACCTGGGCTGGAGTTTTTAGAGTTTTGGAGTGAATTTTCAAGTTCGTCAATGGTTATTGCATAGTTCAAACTGTTCGTTTGCTGGTTATTATTATTATAGTCAATTTCTTGTTGCTCTGTTTTGTTTTTATGATTCAAGAAATCTGATGTGTAGTTTGAGTTGCTTGAGTTTTTTTGATATTCACTTGATAAGATGTTTGTTATTTCATTTCGGTTTTTATAAATAGTGTTATTTATCTCCAGAAAGTTTATTGTATTGGATTGTTTCGGTTTGGATATCCTTTTGACTTTTTCCCATATAGTGGATATTGGAGTTGAGCTGTTTATTGTTGAAACATACTCTTTCCATGATTCCCGTTCCGCTTTTTTTATTGTGTATCCGGCTTTGGCTCTCAATCGTTTGAATTCAATTGAATTTTGTTCCGTGCTGCTTCTTTTGAATCTGTTAAAAGCTTCTTTCGATTTCTTCACAGCCTCTTTGCCGTCCAAGTTCCACCAGGGAACCGTTTGGTGTTTTTTGTTGTGTTCGTACCGTCCGATATGTTTATTTGCTGATTGCGTTATTAATTCTGTGATAAAGTGTACTCCTGGATCAATATCCGCATCTTCCTTTAACTCGTGGAAATTTTCTTGTATAAATTCTTGGAATTCGTTCCAATTTGCTGATTTTATTTTCCATTTTGTTATTGGGTCCGGTGTATTTTCCGGTTCGCTGCTAATTATTATGGGATAGTGGTCACTATCGTATAAATACATTGATACATCCCAATTAAGTATTTGTGAGAGAGATGGGTAACATATTGCTAGGTCGATTGCTGAATCTTCACCAGTTCATGTCTGGTTTTTTGGCCGTCACTTAGGAGGTTAAGATTGTACTTTTCTAATAGATTTTCAATTTTTTTTCCAAAAGGTGTCTGCTTAGTAGAGCCCCAGATATAGTTGTGTGCATTAAAGTCTCCCACTATTATCCGAGGAGTTGGAATTTGGCTCAGCAGCTCAGTGAGTTCTTCTGTAATAGGTTCCTGATTTGGGGGAATGTATATGTTGCACAATGAAAAGGTCATTGTATCTTTCACTCTAACGGCGACTGCTTCAATAGTAGTTTTTAGATGAATTGATGTTGCATCTATTGTATTTATAATATATGTTGCTACACCTCCACTGGCTATTCTTGCATTTTCTCGATTTTTAGCGAAACAATTATAATTTTTTAGATTATGGATTCTATTGTTTTTGAAATTGGTTTCTTGTAGGCATATTAGCATAGGTTTGTATTTTGAAATCATTAATTGCAAGTTTTCTAGGTGGGTATAGTACCCATTTATATTCCACTGAATAAAGGAAGTGAAGGTAAACAAGATTAATAGGTTTCAATAGAGGTATCTATATCCAGTTTTGTTTGGTATTCAGAGTTTATCTGTTTGAGAATTTTATTTTTAATTCGAGTGCATCTCATCTTCATTTTTTTATCCTTTAAATATTAGGGGTATATTGTGGTAAGTATGTCTGTGACTTCCGTTATTTCTTCGGTGTACATTTTCACTTAAATAAAGAGAGCCGTGAAAAAAGCTTACCCTAACCCAACTTTTTTTCGATAACTTCACCATACTTCACTATCGGTATCGAATGCACAGAGAACACTGAACACACACTAATAAAGTGCCTTCTTTAAAATTAAACAATTTAACTAGTAGACAAAGAAACTGATTGTAGATAACATTCAATACGAACAAGAAGCTTGGAAGTTTGCCACGCAGTGTTGTCACAGGAAGATTTTAACGAATGTACCAACAGTGTTGGGATTTCAACCTAGCCTGTTTGTACTAAATGTCAAGTTGAAAATGTAATAGATTCTAAAAAGTAAGGTTACGGGGTTGATTTGAGTGATTAGTTCTCAAAAATGGTTCAAAATCAGGAACTATGTGAATGTTGAATTGTTATGTACGTATTTTCTGAAATAAATATTCTTTTAAGTATTTACGGGAATATGTCGCAAGATCCTTAGAATATGCTACGATACTCCTAGACAGATATGATGAAAGGAACATTTATAGCAGTAAAGTACTTATGCTGTGAATATACTAGGAATATTATTTGGGGAAAATGAGTTGAAACATATCCTCAGCATGTGCTATGAATATGCTTTTGATTGCTTGATGCGGGTTTCAAACGTTTGAATTCTTTTCATCCTCTTTTTGATGTGGATTAATCCTCCTTCTCGATTTTTCTTCTCTCGATTTTGGCTGCAATTATTCACTTCATTTGCCTTCCGACATTTTGTTTTCCAGTAACTATGTTTAGTGCCATATTCATTTCCGTCGGTTTCCTTCTCCCAGTTATTTTAGTATTTCCTTACTCTAATTTCTCCTTCCTCTCGGTTCTCAGTTTTTCCTCGTCCCTTGTGTTGATCGCTCTCGTTTAGATTGCTTAAGTCATTACTGGCTTTATTAGGATTTAATACAGTTTTATTACTTTTCCGCCCAACCTATCTAATATACGAGAAAAGTATTGGTTTACAAACAAAAAAGTTGAAATTTTGAAAAAAAAATGTGAGTTATTTTTACGTTTTTCATCAAGAACAACACGAAAAAAAGGTTTTTAGAAAAAAAATCCTGTGTGTATGTCGTCGTCGTTGTTGTCGTCGGCCACTTTACGTTACATGTCTTGTTATCACGATACAGCCTCCGGAGTGCAACAAATCACCAATTTTATGATTGAATATTGTTCAGGACATCTCACAGATGAACCCTATTGATTTTCAGCTCACAATAGCCAGTACAACCGATCCTATGGTACTTGAAGTACGACATTTTTGTCATTTTTTGAGAAATTTCAGTTTGTTAGCACGATACAGCCTCCGGAGTGCAAAAAGTCACCAATTTTATGATTGAATGTTATTCAGAACATCTCACAGACGAACCTTATTGATTTTCAGCGTACCACAGCCAGTACAACAGGTGCCATAGTACTTTAAGTACGACATTTTTGTCATTTCTGGAGAAATTTCAGTTTTGTTAGCACGATACAGCCTGTGGAGTAGATACAAATGACCAATTTTATGATTGGATATTATACAGGGCGTCTCAAAGATGAACCCTATTGAGATTCAGCTCACTAAAGCCAGTACAACGAGTGCTATGGTACTTGAGGTACCACCAAATTTTTGTCATTTTTGGAGAATTTTTAGTTTGTTAGCTCGATACAGCCTCCAGCGTGTATATAAGTGACCCATTTTATGATTGAATATTGTTCAGGGCGTCTTATAGATGAACCTTATTGATTCTTAGCTCATCAGAGCTGACTATAGCGAGTACAGCAGGTCCTATAAATCCAGATATATTGCATTTTTGGTTACTTTTGGAGAAATTTCGGTTTGTTAACACGATACATCCCCCGAAGTGTATACAAGTGACAATTTTATGATAGAATATTAATCAGGGCATCTCACAGTTGCGGAAAAGTTAGTTTTAATCTTTAAAACCGTTTATTTTATTTTGATTTCTGACGTTTTTGTTTTCCAGTACGTTTCTGCTTTTTTCATAGACTTGATACTCTTTTTACATCCTTTCTTTCATCTCGTCTTCTACTGATTAGACTAGCGCTATTCCTAGGTAATTGGTATTTACTGTTCCACAGTTATGTCATATTTTGTTTTGACGTGAATTGATTTCTAATCCGCATTATAGTGCTTTTTTTCTTATTTGTTGACAGCCTATATTATTTCTTTCTGTCCAGTAGCTGTGATCGTTAGGTTATCTGCATTTTGTTTTTGCCGAAATTATTCCGTGGAAGTCCACTTCAATATTACACTTGCTTATTACTTTTGTTTTGTACTCGGTATCCTTATAACAAATCTGTAATTGTCTCTTTTTGAGTCGAATGCAATACTGAAGTCTACGAAAATTGTGTGTTTCTATATTGTCTCCCTTTTTTTTTCTATTCTCTGGTTGACACAAACCTCATATTAACGTTAATACAAATTACTTACGTGACTACACTGCTTTGAAGAAGTAAAAACCTAGCATATCGTTATCCCTTAGGGTATATGTGAACCTAATTTGCATACATCCACATGCGTACACGGTAGAAGGGTAAGACATCAAGATTTATTTGCATATACGCCGATTTTAATTTATGCGCGCTCACATGGCGATCCTTCCGGCTGCCCTTAATAAAAAAACCCTTTTCTTTTCCTTGACGGGTTCATCAAGAATTATCCTTAGACCGGAAATGCGAACAGTAACTCATTTCGTTTTACGGGTATGACACTTTTGTTAATAGAATAATAGGAGGCGGTGATATAGGTCGCGATTCTGTTTTTATTTTATATTCCCATGCGTGGGTAAATCTGTACCTGACGGTTTAACTTTTACGAACAGATTTAAAATTGTAGTGTGACAAATCTTTTGCTCTGCTTGTCTTTTGGTTAATCTTCAATCTAACAATTACGAAAATTTATTCACAAGAACCTAAAAGAGATGCAAGGATTGATAAAGAATTGGGAGGAGTTCAAGAGTAGCGAAGAACATTGCATTAGTGATAAAGGAGGTAAAAACAAAGTGTTCCGGGAATTGATACAAAAAATTCGGGAGTGAGTATATGACGTGAAAATAATGCTGTGACATAAAAAATTTCTCATACGACCCCTCGTTTCTCAGTTATAGGCCTTTAAAGTTGGGAAATCGGAATTAAGTATATTTTCTAAATTATACATTGGAACATTATGAATTTTTAATGGATAATTACGTATGTCCCTGTAGTGTGTTAGACGGAATAAATAATTCTACATTACTATCTGAAGGCCAGGGGCGGCTCATGTCCAATGGTTAACAATCCGTAACTTTTACAGGGACAACCTGTACAATCTAAAGATAGCGAAAATGAATTTTTCAATCGATTTTCAAACAAAATGAACTCTTTGTTTAACTCGATAAAATTTATGGTTTATGAGATATGTAGATTTTTAGATCGTTGTACATGCCAAGGAAACCGTTCTTCATAAAGAGATATTCTAAAGAAAATTATCATTAATTGTAATTATTTATTGAAAATACTCACATGAAGTATTAAAACACAATCAAACATTTCTAATTGAACATCGTGTTACTTACATAAGGAAAAAATTGAAATGTAGAAAAATTTAATTGGTTAGCCTACAACGTATCAAATAAAAATAAAAAAAACTATAATAAATGTTCGAAGTGGGCACCTTGCACCCCTACACACTTCCAGAGTCTACGGAGGATACTTCTTTGAACTTGGAAAAAGAAGAAGAAATTATCGATAGAATTGACTTCCATTGTGATGCTATAAGGCAGAATGCTCTTCCAAGCTCAAAGAATTATCCTCCGTAGACTCCGGAAGTGTGTAGTAGTGCAAGCTGCCCACTTCTAACATTTATCATAGTTTTTTTGTTTTTATTTGATAAGTTGTAGGCCAACCAACTAAATTTTTCTACTTTTAAATTTTCTCCTTTTGTAAGTAACATAATGTTCGACAGTATGCAGTTCAATTAGAAACGTTTGATTGTGTTTTAATACCTCATGTAAGTATTTTCAATAAATAATTACAATTAATGATAATTTTCTTTAGAATATCTCTTTATGGAGAACGGTTTCCTTGGCATGTACAATGATCTAAAAATCTACATATCTCATAAACCATAAATTTTATCGAGTTAAATATAAAGTACATTTTGTTAAAAAATCGATTGAAAAATTCATTTTTGCTATCTGGTACAGGTTGTCCCTGTAAAAGTTACGGATTGTTAACCATTGGGCATGAGCCGCCTCTGGCCTTTAGATAGTAGTGTAGAATTATTTATTTCGTCAAACATACTAAATGGACATACGTAATCACCCATTAAAAATTCATAATGTTCCAATGTATAATTTAGAAAATATACTTAAATATAAGTAACTTTAAAGGCCTATAACTCAGAAACGAGGGGTCGTATGAGAATTTTTTTATGTCACACCATTATTTTCACGTCATATACTCACTTCCGATTTTTTTGCATCAAGTCCTGGTATACAGACAGAAGAAAAATTTTAGAAAGCAAAAAATGTATGAATAATTATGGACAATGGTGTAAACAATGCAAATTTGAAGAAGTGGAGGAATATTTTTTTTCGATCATTCCAGCATATTCCAACAAAACTTATTTTTGTCAAAAATATTCAGAGACTCCACTTGTTTCAGAATATCACAATGCTCTAAATTCAAATATTTGGTGTGGTCTGTTTACTATTTTATAATGCGGCTCTAGTTTTTTGTTAACTATTTTGTTATTATTATCTGCTCCTTTGACAAATTAGTATACTACCTGCTGTTTTTTTGAATGATTTGATTTCACAAATTTTGAATAGAATACCCACTTACTACAAGTCAACTGACAAACCCAAAACTAACAATTAACAAGCTGAGGATCAAGCAGGTAAAAATACTCTCAAAAGTGTGTATCTATAAATAGGAGGTGTCAAAATTGCGAAGAGTTTGCCCTATAAGTACCACAACAACTTGTATTATGCCCTAAATAGGCACTATTAATCTTTACATAAAAAATACAGGTAGTTCATTCTACTGTCAATAGAAATAGAATTGATCTATCGAAAAGGGCCGCCTTTTGTGATTGCTCAACCTGTTGTCGAATGGTATTATCGATGCCAGGTCAATCGGATCTATGAATATTTTATAACAGAGGTAATAAAGGCATTTCATTCAGCATATAGTGTAATTAATAAATACTGGTCTTTATATTTACAAATTAATTTACATAATAGCATTATTTCAGTAATTCAATATTCTTTTGGATAGTGAAAGGAAAAGCTTAAAAAATTGTTATAATCTCCAGTTTTTGGTCTATTTATTAAATATACATGTTTTTAGTAGAGTGGTATCTTGTAATAAATTATGAAGTCTTTGTCCTGAAAAAAATTCTCACTCACCATCGAGAAGATTTTTGTAATTATGAGTTCCAATAGAAATAGATTTTGATTATCTAGAATGTCTAATATTTCTTTGTCTGAATGGATATGGACTCTCTCTTTGTGTTTATTAACAAACTCCTTAATATATATCTTGTGGAAGGCTTTCGTTTGCTCTTCTGCCGCAATCGAATCAGAGCAAATAAACCCTGATGATTCAATGAAAGTTTCGTCTTTCAAGTTTTCCTGAAGCAACTTGGCTTCATGCTTCATAACAAAGCTGACTACCATCTATCAAATATTCTCTCCTCAGAGATCCAATATATTCGCTTACCATAAGATAACCAGAATATTAGGGACATCAATGCACGGATAGAAGGTTCAGCGATGAGACATTTTGTTATACTGTTTCTTCAAATTCACGCAAATACAAAGGTTTAAAAGATATTATAAGTTTAGCGACTACGTCCATACCGGGCATACCTGTTGCAGACGAGGCTTGACCGGATTTCTTGTAAACTGAATCTTAAATTGATAATATTTCCTTTCTCAAAATACCAATTTTCAATACTTTTATTATGAAGAAGGAGCACTAAATGGTTGCGTCAACATTCAGCTTTAAGAAATAATTTTTCTCCTTTTTTATTTCAATTTTACAATTATAATTTCACAATACTTAGATGAAAGCTAATAAGAATACTTTCAAACTAAAAACCAAGCACGCAAAGTATTATCTACTATGCGGGTGGTGTATATATAATAAACCTGTTTACGCATGGAATATACAATACTGATAACTAGGAAATCCACTTTAAACAAATATCCACATAGTACGAGTTTATTAAATGTAGAAATAAGAAGGGAAATGCACTCACATTTTTTCTACAAGAATATTAAATGTAACTAAATACGAGAAAAAAATATCTTTGGGAACCTGCATTCTACCAGTTAACATCCTGTTCCGACAATAGATAGAATCTGCATATGCAGATATAACCGAGTATCAATTACAACAGAAAATTTAATAAAAAATCTGCATATGACGGTGATGGGAATACGACAACCAACGTACCTGCCTAACTTGCGCATTGTTCTTTTTTTACTACACCCCTTTTTCATTGAACTGAAACAACTATTCTTCTAAAATTGATATGTAAAGTATTTTAATTATATTCTCTTAGGCTTTTGTTATATCGCAAAAATAAATTAGAATTACCAGCTGCACTGCCTTCTAATTTTTGAAAGGGATTTTTTTTGTGAGAATTGTCGTTTGTTTCTTTTAAAGTAACTGTGCATATTTATTATACTGTTAGAATAACAGAAGGGATATTTTTGAATGTTAGTGAATAATCATTAAAAAAAGTATGAATTATTATAACCATTTTATAAATTGAATTTTGATTTAAGAAAATAAGAGGGATTTAGGTACCACGTCCTGTAGCCGTTAACTGAACTTGCAGCATATATGTTACAAGAATTGTCTTGTGAATATTACAGGACATTTCTGCTTTACAATATATTCACTACATGGCATTGTCAAATTGACAATAAAAATTTGTTACATGTTCTTTCCGTTTAATTCTTTCCCAGATCATCAATCATTACGAACCTTTATCAACCATTTAGTATCCACCAAAAAAATTATATTTGTCCTCTTCTTCTTGAAGTACCATACGCTTGCGTAGGCGATCATCTGTTCGGCTGGTGTATTCGCAAGCTTCTGTTTTCCGCTTTTCATATGACGGTTTCTACGTCAATTATGCTGCACCAATTTCTCACGTCTTTGAGCCTCAATAGTAGAGAGTATATGCCGGTACGGGAGCACTTCAAGGTCATAGATGGAAGCCGGAATGGGAGTAACCTAACATACCAAACCCCACGAAAACGTGTGTAGCGGAAATCGGCCATCTTGGATTTCGTAGCGGCGCGCACCGGAAGTGTCGTCATGAGGAGTGGGGAATGTGACGTCATCAACCCCCCCTAATGACGTCATGGGTGGCGGGGGCGTGTCATCTATCACATGTGTCATCTGTCATAAGTGTCGTACGTGCCATCTGTCATGTGCGTCATCTGTCACGTGTGTCATCTGCCTCCTCTGTCAGGGCTGTCAACTGCCATGTGTGTCAGCTGTCATGTGTGTCAGCTGTCATGTGTTCCGTGTCGTCCATCTCGTATTCTGTCATGTATTATGTGTCATCTATCTCCTGTGTGTGTGTTACGCCATCGTACAATTAAATCAGGAATACAATTCTGCCACCATAAGGGTTTGAACCTCTCATCTATCGAACTAAAGGCGAGCGACCTAGCCACTGTGCCACGAAGACGATAATATTATATAGAATTAAATATGGTTAATAACTACAATTTACGATAAACAGATAATATTCATAGAGGGACACATTACGGTTATATGTTAAATTGTTCAATTTACGGTGGGGATGGCATTATGAACGAGATGGGCTATAGACAAGAGGTAAAAAAGTGAGGCCATGAAGACACTAGCATGTATATCTGTTATTATTGATCGGATTGAAGTCGAACAAACCCGTCGAACGTATATCTTTTGTCGTATGGTCTGTGACGTACGTCGTCAAGTCTGTGTCGTCTGTCATGTGTTAAGTAAAGTACATCTTCTGTCTATGGTCTGTGATGTGTGTCGTCTGTCATGTGTTAAGTGACATGTCTTCTGTCAGAACCGTCATGTGTCGTATGGTCTTTAGCGTGTGTGTGTGTCTTCGGTCATGTGTTAAGTGACGTATGTCTTCTGTCGTTTGGTCTGTGATGTGTGTCGTCTGTCATGTGTTAAGTGTCGTCTGTCTGTGTTAAGTGTCGTCTGTTGCATGATCTGTGACGTCCGCTGGCCATCTTGTGTTCTGTGTCAACCTTCTTGTATTCAGTGTCTTGTGCCAAATCAGTCATTCTGTCGTCAATACAGTCGACCTACATTATTTGCCAAGTGTCGTCAATACTATCAACCTACATTGTCAGTCATCGGTCGTCGAATCCGTCAACCTACATTGTCCACCATCTGTCGACAAAACTGTTAACCTACATTATCCATTAGAAGTATTTACGGAAACTTGATCGGGTTAGTGATCTTCAAACGACTTTCATAATTTTGCGTTCGTTTACTTGATCTAATAGAACTTACCTCTATCAAAAAGTTGAATAGGTTATGGAACGAGTTAATTCCATTTAACCCTACTAGAGCGGTCGGGTAACTCGGGGTTATTGTGTGATTACGATAAACAAAAATTCGAATTTTGTTATATACATAACCTCTCACATAAAAAAATGGAAGATGTGGAAAATGTGTTGCATTTCGCTATATGGCGACTGCTCAGAAATGGTTTCCCGATCGAGTGATAAAATGCTTCCAGGGTACCTCCAGAACCGAGTAACAACCCATCACGTGAATTTAAGAACCCAGTACTTGCTCTGGTCCATATAATAATATAAGCCACATGCACTTAACTACTCTAATCCGGAGACTCATCGGTACTTCACGTCTAGTAAGAAGGTACTAAATCTTATAAATGCCGTCCTATGCTCACTCGTATATTTACCTAAACAGGTTTATTCTGATCAAACCCCTAGGTTTTCCTCCCAATTGACTCCATACTTGGCCAGCTTTGTTTATTTTGGTCCTGCGCTTATTTTTAGTAAAATTTTCATCTCATTTTAATGATACGCAGTTTCAAAACAAAATTTGGTATAACGAAAGTTCTCCGTTTGTAGAATCTTCTGTAATCAATTTATGGATAATATGAAAATATTGTAAGCTAACTTGACTCTTCTTGGTTCTAATCGAAACTATCAAATTGTGATATAGTGTCGATATTCTCACGAAACTGAGCTAGGTAGCGGCACTTGTTGGAACCGTTAATATTTTAGCAGGAAACATATTGCGCACAATTGCCCAATGCGTACAATTCCTCCACTTTTCTTTATTATGACACTCATTCTAGGAAACTAAATTATTGACAATAGCCCTTGTTATTGGATGTATGTTAGGATATATATTATTAAAATTAACCTAGTTTATTCAATCATAGCCATCTTATGTATTATTTTGGAGGTGCTCCGTACCTAAAACTCACTCTGTATATAAAAAGACGTCGCAGCATTAGTGAATTAGCATTGACCTTAAATAGGACAGAAGACATCGAGAAATTCGCAAACAATTGTGTCATCTGCCATCTGCCAACTGTACTTTTTGAGTATTTAGTATAATGCTGTGTGACATATGCCATAGGCTGCCGCAGCCCCACTTATTGACATATTTTCTTCCTTTACAGCATGTATAGCAGCGGACATGTCTTCCTCTATAATATCTGGCTTGAATCGTTTTTTCTTATGTGTGCGCACCAATATTTTTCTAAAAACATAAAATTAATATAACAAACTTTTATTGGGGTACATTTGAACGGTGTTCAAATGTACCCCTATGACTATGTTCAAATCTGCCCCAGGAGACCATATCTAATATTTGCGTGATTAAAAAAATTTATGTTATTCACAGAAAATGCAGTTGAAAAGGTAACAAATCTATATCCCTTGAAAAGTATGTTGCCTTAAGAACAAAAACTAATCTATTTACCAAATCAAAGTTATTGCATTCAACGGAGTCAGCCAACGAGTGAACATCGTTAACTGCTACTCTGACAACTTTTTACGTTATTTACGTGTATTTTTTCAATATTATCAATAGTTCTTTGTGATAATACTGGGCAAATATTAATCAACATGTGATAATTAACAGTCAATTAGTGTATTTGTTTTACAAACTACGAATCCTTACTATTAGTCAGTTGGACAATTAAATTCTCCATTGGCGTAGCATTAGAATCATCAGGTAACTGATATATTCCTTTTATATTACCCACAGAGTCCTTCTGGGACGTCTGTCGCATTAATAAAATTTATTGTGAAGTGGTTTTGGTAACCAGAACCGCTCACCAAAAAGAGCTCTATTAACAACCAAAATCAAGTGTCGTCATCACAACCTATCACAACTAACCGTACAAAATCTTATTTTGCTGCAACCTTAACTGAACCTCCTCCTCCCACTTTTCCAAATAGGAATCAAGTCATTATCTTACATGCAATTTCCAATACCGTTCTCTTTGAATATGTAAAAGCTGTAAGGGAAATTGTTACCCCTAAAAATATTACCTTTGCGTCACGAATCTCAAATAACCGTATTTGTATTTATCTATCCTCGAGTAATATCGTCAATGATCTTCTCAGAGCCCATCAGAGTATTTCCATTAACTCCACAACTATTCCTATACGAAGACTTATTACGCCGGTAAAACGTATACTCATATCCAATGTATCTCCCACCATTCCTCACGCTATAATTGAAAAAGCTCTAAAATATATTGGACTACAGTTAGCCTCCCCTGTATCGTTTGTAAAATGTGGCGTACTAGGTGATGAATAGGCTCACATAATGAGTTTCCGTAGAGTTTCTTACATTATCCCTGAAATTGATAACTTCTCCGTACAAACATCTCTCCTAATTACTCATGATAATACTCAATATAGAATATTTGTATCATCTGATAAGCTTGAATGTTTCCTATGCAAGCAAGCAGGACATACTGCTGACTCCTGCACAAATACTACTACTTCCCAAACACAAGACGACATCCCACCCCACGCCAACTCTATATCACAATCTACGGCTAATATTTCTCTCGACAGTGCTCTCAGACAACTCACATTACCAAATACCCCGAATGAATCTGAGATAACTCAACTACTAACTCCCCTAACTCACGGACAAAAAAGGGCCATATCAACTGATAGCAATGTTGTTACCCCTCTCCAACTCACACCGGAAATCACACCTGAACCAACAACAAATCAAATGCTCCCCCTTTATTTACTAACCCTAATACCCCTCTAAACATCTAAAAAAAATCCAAAACAATAATCTCTGATCATCATAATTTAACACCCTCCACTCACAAGGAAATACACGCTATTTATGAAAAAAATCCATCGGATCTCACTCTTACAGAAACCAAATTCACAGCTTTCTTAGAAAATACACATGGGAATATAGAACCTCTCAAGGAAGCTCTAATCTTCACCTCAAACACTCAAGGATTACTAAATGACATATCACTCCTGTATACCGAAACGAAGGAAAGGTCCCTCAAAAACCGCCTTCCAAGAATTAGGAAAAAAATTAAACAACAAATAAATCCGGAAGACTCTGATAATATAAGCGTTTCCTCCGAATATCAAACTGATGAAGAATGCCTGCAAAAATCCTCACAGCCACCCTCATCACCTCCAAGTCAAGAGCCACTTTCAAATTAATTCAATGGAACTATGATGGATTCTTTCCTCGATTAGAAAGAATCCAGCAACTAGTTGTCGATGAACAGCCTAAAATAATATGCCTTCAAGAAACCAACACCAAATTATCCAAACTCCCCAAGCTAAAAAACTTTGAAGGATATTACTTTTTCCGCACCGCCTGTATTCGTGCCAGTGGCGGCACATCAATCTTTATTTCAAGCGAACTGTTTTCGTCTCACCTCCCACTCACAACAGATCTTGAGGCCATTGCCATAACCACTTGGTGTCCTAATAAGCTTACTATTTGCAACATATATATTCCACCTAACTACCCACTTAAAGATACAGAGCTATTAAACCTTATCTACCAACTTCCTACACCATATATTCTTGTAGGTGATTTTAACGCCCACAACATCATGTGGGGATCCATCTATACATTCGGTAAAGGAGAAACTATTGAAATAGTAATCAATTGCACAGGATCCTGCCTATTGAATACAGGCTCCAGTACACATTTCAACTTTTCATCCGGAACTCTCTCCTCTATAGATCTGAGCTTCAGTGACCCTAAATCAGCTACTCTACTAACTTGGCAAATTGCCGATGACCTTTACGACAGCAATCACTATCCCATCTTCATATCATCCAATGAACCAAATATTCAACAAAGTTCAACCAGGAGCTACTGGCGCCTAAACAATGCTGACTGGCCCAATTACACAACTCATACAGATACCACTTTATCCACTCTCTCCTTCTCCGACAATACAGACAACAACATGACGTTAATTATAAATGCCTTACTTTCAGCTGCCAATGCACACATTGGCAAAAATATTATTTCAAACAAACGAAAAACAGATCCCTGGTGGAATATCTCTTGTCAAATTGCTGTAGATGAACAAAAATTTGCACTTAAAAATTACCGAATAAACAAGAGCCAAGATAATCTCTTAAAACTGAAAAATGCCAGAGCCAAGACTCGATATACCATAAAACAGAGTAAAAAATCTTCTTGAAAAAACTAAGTGTCCTCAATCAACGAAAATACTAATCCCATTGTTTTTTACACGAAATACAGCCGTCAATCAATAGCTCTCTCCTTGCTCCTACAGAACTTACAAGGCGAGATATAGCCATAATAAGGAGACTACGCATCGGACATTCTAAGTTAACGCATGGATACCTCATGACATCCAGCAACCGAACCTATTGTCAAATTTGTCAATCGCATCTGACAATAAAACACATTTTAACTGAATGTCACCAGTTCTCAGCCAGGAGACAACATTACCACCTCTCATCAAGCCTACGACATATGCTAAATAATCCAGAGCAAATTAACAGCCTACTTCAATTCCTCAAAGATGTGCAGCTTTACAGCAAAATTTAACCAAACCTACATATGATATTAGTGTCTTATTGTGTTTCATATAGCAATGTAATCGTTTTGTGCAAGTGGCGATAGTCGCCGAGCACGTTAATTTTAATTAAAAAAAAAGTTATTGCACTTTTAAATACTCCGTAGTTAAATCAATTTAACGACGCAAAAACTTTAAGCACAACTCTCGCCATAAATATTACAAAACAACTAAAAACTGAACACTAGTGTGTCAGTGTAGTTGCGCCGATACGGAAATTGTCCGAACTACCTACCCAGAGGTGACAGTGGTGGTAAATTACAAAGTGTTCAAATGTACCCCCCTCGCCCCTAGAATGCTATCAAAGATTCATTGCAATTCTACTATAGTAAAGTAAAAAAGTAGTGTGTTTAAGGCAATGAGTGTTGGGAGCTATCTGATTGGAATGTTTCAGACATATCTTCGATAGAGGAAATTGAGGTTCTACTTTCTATGTTATCGTGTTCGATTTTCAGTGCTTTTTCAAGTTTTCTGTATAATCTGGTGAATCTATTTTTTGTAGATCTGTCCTCCAGAGATTTAAACTAGATGTATGTTGTCCAAAAGGCTTTTAATATTTAGTGTGAATCGCTTGGCTTCAGCAAGAGGACTGCTGTTTCCAAAAGCGTTCTCAAAAAATGCGAGAAAACTCTCAATGGGCAGAATAAATAAGATTTCGTTTATTACGTAGCAGTTTTGTATGATGGTTTTTGAGTTCTCGGAAAGTACAGCTGTATTGCCTTTTGGGGGATCTGTTTTGAATTTTTTGTGATACGTTTGATATTTGCGGGTGACATATCGAATGGCTTCTTCATTGATTAGATTAGTAGTTTGTAGGTCTGATGATTTAGATTCGCTTGTTAGGGCGCGTGGTCTTTTTTGTTGGGGCGTTATCAGGGGCTAGGTTTGTTGAGGAATGTTGACGGGGTGCCTACTAATTTCTTGTGCGTGTTGGGATATGTTAGTAGATTGTGAAATGTGGAGAGTCGATTGTATTGGTTTGGGTTGTTGGAGGGGTGGAATTTTAAGTTCATGATATAATTGAGTTTCATTTCTTTGGGTGTTGGGACAATTTTTGGGCTACATGACCGATGAGTTTGCAAAAGAAGAGAGAAATATTATGTATGATGTGCCATCAAAGGGTATTATCACTGAGATTTGAATTTCGAAGTTATCCGTAGGCTTGTCTTCTGAAACTTCATATGTGTGAGTATTAATCGCCTGGGAGACCGGCTTTTGAATTAGATATAGGTGACGCTAGTTCATTTACGAATATTTCTATATCATGTGGAATGCATGGTGAAACATTGGATATTACAATATGTTTTGCTGGTGTAACTAGTCTTCTTATTGACAAGTTCGTAGAGTGGATTTATACAACTGGATGCATAGTAATGATTTCATCTAAAAGTTCGACTTTGTTTATATATATATATGCAAGCTCTGTTGTGGGAAATTCTCGAGGCGTAATGCAGAACGATAATGGGTTCTGAGTGCATTATTATATAGGTTGTGCTCCTTTAGGGAATACTGGTTGAGGTTTAGATTTCGCGGCGGCAACGTAGGCAATATTACCACTAATTTGATTATTGCTGATCAAGGTTGTTTCAACAGTAAATGTTCGCTCATGTTGCAAAATGCGACGATTCGATTTTGTTTGAGGGTTGTTTATTAAATCACTATTAGGATAGGAAGCCAGATATGTCGCATTGTCGTTAAACTGGTTGTCGCGACCAAAATGTGTGCCAGTGTTACTATTTTTAGGTAGGCATATAAACAATAATTGGTAATTTCTAACGTGTCTGATGTTTCATCAACAGTTGTTTATTTAGCTGACTAAACTAACGTTTTTGGTGTACTTTAATTATTTGTTATATCCGTGGAAAACTATTAAAACTAAATAATTTTTCACTGAGAAACAGAGCGTTTGTACAGTAGCTCGACTCTAAATGGAAATTTGAATGCTAAAAACTTAATAATTACATTTTTTCGCCATATTTAGATTCCTCGTAAAATTTCCAAAATTTAACCATTGAAAAAATATTTTCATCTGGTATATTTCGTCAGGTAAGAATTAATAATGCAAAAAAATTCTTTTCAAATTTTAATCGGCTTCTATTTCTACTACTTACGATTTTTTAAATGTGAAACTTCCCAAACTCATTTAGTTTTGAAGGGAGGAAAAAGAGTAAACAGAAATTTTTTATGTAAAATTTTAAGCGCTATAATTTTTGTTGAGAATTTGTATGTTTAACTTGTACCGTTTCTGAGTAATTGTAAAAAAATACTTTTAAAAATTTCTTTCAAACCTTGCAGGGGGTTGCAGACACTAAAACCTTTACACGTTGTTATTGTACCTTTGAAACTACATTATATCAAAAATGCAAAGTTGTGTCAAAAATTTTGATTTCAGACCTTATTTTACTGGACTATTATGATATACGTCTAGTTTGAGTATACACAATTGTAATGTTTTCTTATATATTGTTGTATGTTCTTTATGTAAATACTACTAAACTTATCCTGTAAATTGGGTATATCCTTTAGGATATTGTAAATAAATAAATAAAATTCTCGGAACCATTGTTAATATATATATATATATATATATATATATATATATATATTTAAAATTCATTTTTATAGGCACTCAATGTCCAGAAACTGTTCAGAATAATTATAAGAAATAATAATAAAAACATTTAAACATTTAAACATTTTTTAAAAACAAACTTTAGTTATAATTTTAAAAGTTTCTAACTGTCACGGTTGTTTATTGTTGATTTCATTATAATATGAAACCGGTTTTGTATAAAAAAAATGACTGCTGCTTTATTTCACTATTTCACCACCGGTAAGAATTAAAAAAAAATTAGACTTATCCTACTAACCATATCTAACCGGCTTTGTCCCTTTGTCCATTAATTTTTTTATCCGATTTTTTATAAATAAAGGGAGTAAAACGACCTCGTACTTATTTCAACTGCATTAGTATTCACATCATTCAACTGTTGAAACACAATCCTGGGGGAAGATATAAATCAGACTACTTCATAGACAAATACTGAACTGTCACAAAAAAATACATCCAAAAACTTTTTTTGGTGTGCATTCAACAATAAGCTTATGCGCTGGGAACAAATACTATTTATTCAAGACGAAAGAAACCCATTTTTTCGGTACCACGAGAGGGTTCACCTACAGTCTTCTTGTTTAATGTATGCAAGGACATGCATATAATTAAAAAAATACCCATTACACCCATCCTCGTAGTTTGTATGGGAACGGACAGAGGCGTGTTCATGAAAATTCTATAACGACAGCGCTTATCAATAAATATATTCGTCAACTGAACAAGTACAATAGGATTTAAATAATTGAACTATAATGGGCTATTTATTCTGCATAAATTTTTGAATTATTTTTCAAATACAGATGGAAAATATTTTATTAATAAATACTTGTATCAAGAGGTAACATATTTCAACAGTACATTTTACTAACGGCAGTTGACCAAACTTAAGATTTTTTCACAAATTATTGGTTTATCTATTGTCCTTCAAATGAGAGAAAATTCGGTAAATTGAGATGCTTCTCACCAAAGATATATGTATATATTTATTTATGAGAGCTTCTAAACTCTCACTTCTTTTATTCACTCGAATGAAAGTATTTTTTTATTCACAACTAGTCTTTGCAGATCAACTTGATTTTAATCTTTCATACAAATTAAAATACTAAATAGTCTATCCCATGATGTCTTCTAGTTGTTTCTCACATTCGTTCCACTCGCTCACTCTGACTGTGCTCTACCGTTACACTAACCACTTTACACGAGATCTCAGGGCTTGGCTGTATTTAATCCTCGTACTGCTTCATGATTGTCTAACAGTTGCGGAACTTCAGCATTGACGTGTACGTGCAGCCTTCTACTTCATAGTTTCTAGCAAACCTTTTTATTTCTCTGTAGAACTCCACATCCAGAAATACTATCGACAAGACTTGCTTTTCTTCTAGTCCACGGTCTATCACGTCGGTGATGCGATATACTTATCTAATTTTTGTGCTTCTATCAAATGTTTCATTATTTTTAATATACATTTTTCAAACACTTTAGATATGTATGGAAGCAAAAATATTTAACATTATGATTTGACATCGTGAACTTGGTTTTGGTGTCACTTCTGCCCCTTTTCAGCTGGTAGGTACGTGTTTTAGTCTAATTACCACCGCATTAAAATACTAGTGAGCATTACTACACCTTTTCTAGGTCGTTTTTTGAGAATTCCTTTGGTAATCAAATCCTAGTACAGTGTTGAGGTTATTATTGTTTTCATTCAATCTTGCTATTATTTCGCATATTAAATTTGTTAGTTTTGTCATTCATTTGATTTAGTTTCAAATAATTTTTATCATCTTCTTTCCATGCTCCTATTTCATTTCTAATAGGAGATATTGACATTATTTTCCTTCTGATTTTTTGGTGGTTTTCTAGAGGAAATTGTCTGCTTCTTCTTCAAACGTGAGATTTTCTAGATTTCACTGATTCGTGTAAATCCTTATGATTTCCACTTAAAATTTTGTGTTCTATTATTCGATAAAATGTTGTCTTCTATATCACGTGATTATTGCTATATTCTTCTAAGTTCTCTTCGATATTTATACCTTTGGTTATGTGACTGTGTGATTTCTCGATTATTGGAGTAGTTTTGTAAATTTATCTCTTTCTTCTTCTAGTTGATCTTCATTCCTAGGCTCTACATTCAAGTTGACAATAGAGGGATTTCAAGCCCCATTTTTTTTAAAATACGTTACACGCTAAACGTTAAACTGAGCAGACGTCGTCTTTCAAAAATAGCGGATGGCATTTTTGCCTTTTTTAGTTTTTGAAGCCATACACTGTGAATGACGTTACACGTTATATTGTTTTTTGTAAACTAACCTCAAATTTTCTATTATTATTATTATTATTATTATTATTATTATTATTATTACTATTCTTTTCTTCTCACATAGTTGTGGTTTTATTTTGCACTGACGGGCTACGCCAAGTCACTGCAAAATCTATTGTTATTATTGTGCATTGAGGAATGATCTGACTATATGGCAAGTTTTTAAACTGACTGCCTCCTGAAAGTTTCTTTGTATGTTTGTGTCGAGTTCTAGCTGTTTCAGGTGTGATTTGAATGTTTTTGGTGTGAGGCCAATCACTGACATAATAATAGGGATAATAGTTACTCTTTCCTGCTTCCAAATCCTTTTCATTTCCATTGCCAGGTCTATGTATTTGGCGACTTTTTCATCATATTTCGTTTGGATGTTTGTATCACTGGGAATAGCTATGTCAATTAAGTATGTGATTTTTTCTTTCTTTAACTGAAAAGTGATATCTGGTATATTGGCAGGTATTGTTTTATCTGTTTGAATATTAATATCCCAGTACAGTTTAAAGTCTTTGTTTTCAATTATCGAAGCTGGTGTGTACTTGTAGTATGGCTCGGTGTTTTCTACAAGTTTATACGTTGTAGCTAATGCTTGATGAATTATTATTATTATTATTATTATTATTACTACTACTACTACACAGTGATTATGAGCCAAAGCAAAGCTTATACGGCTCAATTACAAAATCAAATTACATAGGTACTAATAGGTTAGCAGAACTAATTTTACAAACTTATCTTAAAATAAATTGAGATTTAAAAAGATAGTAGCACTATAGAATTATATAACACTAATCAAGTACAACACCAGATCAATAACACCTGTCAAGCCCATTCTTGAAGCTATTCAGAGAAGGAGCTGATACGATGTCACTACTTGAATTGTTCTATTTATCGAATACTCTATTTACTAGAAAGTTTTGCCTAACACTAGATCCTTTTTTAAATTTACAATTGTGACCTCTTTACCTGTTATCTTCATTTAATGTTAAAAAGTTAGAAGTGTCCCAAAAATCATCTCTTAAAATCCTAAACGTTGTAATGACATCACCCCTCTCTCTTCTCTCAGATAGTGGTATCAGCACGAGCCTGCTTAGTCTTGTTTCATAGTTCAAGTGAGAAAAATTTAGTTGCAATTTTGTAGCTCTACGTTGAACTCACTCTATAAAGTTTATATCACGTCTGAGGTGAGGAGACCAAACGGAGATAGCAAATTCTAAGTGAGGTCGGACGTAACTTTTGTATAGCCTCAAGAACAAGCCTGGACTCATCCTTGGAAATGCCTTAGATATCAAGTACAGAGCTGAGTTTACCCTGTTAACCGATTTTGCAGTCTGCGAGGACCAACCCAGACCTGTATTAATTATGACACCCAAATCACTGACTTCCGGAACTGATTTTATAGGCTCTGATTCAAGATAATGTGTCACATGGATTGTTGTAACCGCAATGCAAAACACAACTCTTGTTAAAGTTTACTGGTATGCTCCACTCCTTGCACCATTTTAATAATTCATCCAGGTCGTGTTGAATAGAGTTTTGAATATCAGGACAATAGTAAAATGTCATGTCATCGGTAAACGATTTGTTTTTGCATTTAAACTTAGCACTTAAGTCAGAAGCGTATACCAGGAAAAGGATAGGACCCAAAATGGAACCTTGAGGTACCCCACTGCGCACTTCATGGGAATTACTTGAGTCATCCTCATATTGTACTTGAAAATTGGACCCAATAAAAAAATTTCAGCCATGCTAACAGCTCACCACTCACTCCGAAATGTTCCAATTTCGCTAATAGCTTTTTAATGGATACATTATCGAAGGCTCGAGAAAAATCTATGTATACCACATCCACAGGTTCGTAATGATCTATATATAATGTCCAGTCGTTAAGAGCAGTTAGTAGATTACTGGTTACTGATCGAGTAAGTAGAAAACCATACTGGGAATCTGGAATGATTTTATTGTCTAACAAAAATGGAACAAGTTCGTTAACGATTAATCTCTCCATAATTTTAACTGAGGTTGGTGGAACCGTTATAGGTCGATAATTCGTCGAAAGTTTATTTCCATTTTTATTGTTACGCGTAACTATTCCTGATTTCCATGAGGCAGGAATGGAATTTCCTTTTAGTGATCTGGTGTTAGACCAATATTGACATATGCAATAGAAACGAGAGCCGACACAGCGGAAACAAAAAGAATAGTGAGAACAACAGAAATGAAAACTTTAAGATCAATCGCTGGCAAAACATTGAATGATAGAATTCCAAACAATCAGATAAGAGAACTATGCAAGGTACAAGATGTTGTACGATGGGGAAGACAGAGAAGACGGGAGTGGAACCATCATGTTAAACGAATGAGCGCCGATAGGATAGCCCGAACAGCAAGAGATCTAAAACCATATAGCACCAGACCATCAAGAAGGCCCTTTAAAAGATGGCGAGACAGGTGGCAATCGACATCCTAAATAAGATTGCAGCACTAATCGCTATAGAACAGGCCCAAGAGCCTATAATAAATATTTTTATTTACACATAACTCAGAAATACAAACAAACAAAACAAACGACATTATGCGAAATAAATATATACACTTGCGAAGCCCATAAGGCTTGTTTGCAAGGATAAAATAATAATAATATAAAACTTATACTAGGTAACAAATAATAATAAGTAATAGGTAATCAATAAAAATGTATACTATAATTAAGGATTAATAAAGTAGAAATAGAAATTGATAGAAACATTATCAGTAATTAATTTCGAGGTTGTGAATAGCGCGCCTACTTGTATTGGTGATATACTCATGAAGTTTTAAAGTTAGCACCTTTACAGAAGATTCAGATTTAATTTGTTGGGGTATAGCATTATATAGCTTAGGTCCTAGAAACATAAAGCTTCTTTGTCCAGCTGTTTTTTTCATTGTAGTATTCAGGTAAGTATGTTCATTTCTTGTCATTTAATTGTGAGTTTGAATTTGTAGATTTGATTTAAGTTTATGTTGTCTTAATACCGCTTTTTTTAAGTATAATTGTCTAACGTCTAATAGTTTCGTTTCAGTACATAGAAGTTCACTGCTATACCTCCTTGTGTTTCCAAGAAGGATTTTGAGGAATCTTTTTTGCGAAACCTCGAGAATATTATAGTAAGTCTTCGCCACTCCACCCCAGCTGACCAGACCGTAAATTAGGTGAGATTCAATCAAGCTTTTATAAACTATTAGTTTTTGTTTATATTGTAGGTGATATGAGATATGTTTGAATTTATATAATACACACCTCAACTTTTGAACTAGATAATTAATATGGTTATCCCATCTAAGATGTGGGTCTATCATAATTCCTAAATATTTTATTTGTTTTGCAGGTTGAATATTGATATTTTTTTGTACATTGATGGCGTGGTTCGGAAGATCCGGTTCTAAGGATGCAAAAGGCAGGTAAACAGTTTTTTTTATAATTGATTGAAAGAAGCCTATAGTCAAACCACTGTTTTATACAATATAGATCATTTTTAATTTTCAACTTTAAATCGTACCAATTTTGATCACTGTATACCAGAACTGTATCGTCTGCAAAACTTATAACTTTACTGTTGCTTTCAATCATAAATAAGTTATTCAAATAGATATTAAACAAAACTGGGCCTAGAACCGTACCTTGTGGAACACCACACTCAACTGTCTGTTCTTCACTGCATTTATTGCCCACTCTTACTTTCTGAGATCGGTTTGTCAGATAACTTTTGAAAAAAGCATGTGCTGTACCTCTAACTCCAATGTCCTCTAGTGTTTCCAAAAGAAGGCAGTGGTCCACGGTGTCGAAGACCTTTGCTAAGTCCAGGAAGACCGCAATTGTAGGTGAACCCTCATCAATATTTTTATATAAAATATTTGTTACTTCCAAAAGGGCATCGTTAGTGGACTTGCGCTTTTGGAAACCATATTGAGACCCTGACATTAGCTGATATTTATCTAGAAATGTATTAAGCCGTGCATTAACTACTTTTTCTAGTATTTTTGATGAAGAAGTTATTAATGATATTGGTCTGTAGTTTGTCATCTCATCCCTTTCCCCACATTTATAAATAGGTTTGACAATCGATGTCTTAAAAGCTGAAGGAAATTGTCCCATTTCTAATGACTTATTTATTATAATCATTAGCGGATATGCAATAAAATCTGAAATATGTTTGAGAGTTTCAGCCCTTATTTAATCCCAACCCGGTGCTTTTTTATTCTTTAGTCCACTAATTATATTTTTTATTTCTGTAATACTGGTGGGTGCCAAAAACATGGAATGACAATTTATAATTTTCTTTTCTTTATAATTTATTGGTTTTTGTATGGTTTTTGCTAGGTTTCGTCCTATATTTACAAAGAAAGTATTAAACATTTCAGAAATTATCTCAGCTTTATTTACTGTTTTTTCATTGTTGTCCTTAATATTTGTAATTTCCGTGTTTTCTGTTTTTTTAGATATTGAGTTTACTACATTCCATATCTTTTTTGACGAATTTTGTTCGTCTTCTATAAGTTTATTATAATAATTATTTTTAGCAGTGACAATTAATTTATTTAGTAGCTTTTTGTAATCTGTATATTCTTTTTTAAGTATATTATTTAGAGGATTTATTTTTGATTTTTTATACATTCCATTTTTTTTGTTAACTGATTTTATGAGAGATGGTGTGATCCAATTTTTTCTTTTTCGTAAATTATTCCTAATCTTTGTATACATTGTTGACTGCCTAATATTATCTTGGATAGTGCTGACCAGTTATCAGTTGCGGAGTCCAAATTTGGATTGAAAATAATATCATTCCAGTCAGTATGTTGAAATCTATGTATCAGTTTATTCTTGTCTATCTGGGCAAAATATTCAGATTTAGAGTTTATAACACGATCTCCCCCAGGAAGAATCAGTTGTAGCATTACTGTATAGTGATCAGTTACTGATGTGTTGATTACTAGAGGAATCAAATTATAATAAAAATTAACACTTTTAGAATATACAAAAATATGATCTATACATGTCTTTGAATTTCTTTGAACTCTTGTTGGAACATTAATGGCCGATTGATAACCGCATTCGTTTAAGACGTCTAAGTAATTTCTCTTGTTATCATTTTCGGTTGATAGATCAATATTGATATCTCCAACAAAAAGTTTAGAATCACTGTTTTCAGTTTGTATATCTAAAATATCATTTAACTCCTCAACAAACGAGTCGATTTTATTTTCAGAAGCTGGTGATCTGTAGAAAGCATTTATAATAAACGTTTTATTTTCAAAATGGGCTTTTATTTTAATTAGTGAACTACCACTTAAATCAAATAAGTTATGCGACTCATACAGCTCAGATTTTATAAATACAATGACTCCATCACTCTGCTTGAATTTTCCGTAGTTATATACAGTTCGATAACCATCAATATTATACAGTGATAAGTCTGGAATAAAATGTGTTTCTGTTAGAACAATACATTCAATTTTTGTTTCTAACCCCTCTATAAAGATTTGAAATTCATCAAAATTACCAGCGATGCTCCGATTATTTTAAAGTTAGTATTGTAGTCGTTTATTTTTAGGACCTTCTTGGTTTCCTCTTATGTTTGTAAAGGGAATGTTTCTATCTTCTCTACTTCAAAATCAGGTATATAATCATCCATTCACATAAATATTTACAGTTTTAAAAGTTAAAATATGGGTTATTTGATGTGTTAGTGGTTTATTTATTACAATTTACTAAGAATACAATATAAAACCAGACATTCACTAACAAATCCGAAGTTCAAAATTAATTTACACCGATAAATATTAAAAACGTCGACTTTCAAAAATACTTCAGCCAAATACCCATTTCCATCGATAAAAATCATAAACTTGATAATAAAATTGATTGTCTTTTAAAACAAGTACCATAGAAGTTGTAATAAAAAAAAACTTGACCAAATTTTGTATTATTAAAGACAGGTTTTAGTTAATTTAAATTTAATCCTTTTAGATATTAGGAATTAGTACATGTGTTTAGCTTATAATATTTAAAGTAAATTTAGTTATAAATATTGTAATGAATATAAGTGAACCATTATTTTCTTAAAATTTGTATGCACTATTCAGCCTTGGTGATTGTCTTTGAGCTAATTTTGGCTCTATCAGTGTTTTCTTACTTGACGGTAATTGTTCTTCTTTCTCTTCGATATCTGGTGTTCTTCTTTTCTGCACCTTTGAATGAATTTCTGTTTTGTCTTCCTCTCGGGCATTTAGAAGACTGCAGTTTGAAGATGCTGCGCCTGCACAATTCTTATCTTTAATAGAGTTTGTTTCTAAATCCTTATAAGAGAATGCTTCTCCTTCCACAAACAAAGTGCTTTTGTATATAAGTGCTTTTTTATTTTCGTTTTTAGCTAGTTTTAAGTGTTGTACCAGTAATTTATTCTCTTTTCTTTCTTCCTGGGATAAGTCTTCCGCAATTGCAATGCCTGATCCTTTCAGTTTCTTGCAGTTATTCAAAATATCTTTTTTGGTGAATGCTGTCAGAAACTTTACAACTATTGGTTTATTCGACTGTGATTTTCCAATTGTATAGATATCGTTTATTTCAGTGTTCTTGAGGCTCAATTGAAGTTTCGAATTCAACAAATTTATTGTAAAGTCTATTAGATGACCTTCCTGGTAATAGCTGTTAAAAATAATAATGTTATTTGACAAAATTTTCTTTCCCAGATATTTGATTTTGTTTTTCAGTTCTTTTACCTCGTCTTCTACTCTAGTGGTTCTGATTTGTTCAGAAGCTATTAGTTTATTCAAATTTTGAATTTCTTCGTTTAATTTGACTGTTATTATTTCAGTTTGTTTTTGATTCTGCCGTTCAATTATACTGGTTAACTGTTGAATGGCTTCTTCTGATAAAGATATTTGAATGTAAATGTCTGATCATCACCCGGACTAAAATGGTTTTTTTCATTCAATTTTATTCAAAGTTGTCTTTTCAAAATTATGTTGCTTTTATATAAAAATTTAATAACTTACCGTGTAATAAGTACACTGTCCAATTTTCAAAATTTTTCAGCAACTTTATACCACTTTTTCAATAACTTTTATATAGATCGTTTTGAAAACGTGCTGTCTTGTCAACACACAAAAAGAATAGTGAGAACAACAGAAATGAAAACTTTAAGATCAATCGCTGGCAAAACATTGAATGATAGAATTCCAAACAATCAGATAAGATAACTATGCAAGGTACAAGATGTTGTACGATGGGGAAGACAGAGAAGACGGGAGTGGAACCAGCATGTTAAACAAATGAGCGCCGATAGGATAGCCCAAACAGCAAGAGATCTAAAACCATATAGCACCAGACCACCAGGAAGGCCCTTTAAAAGATGGCGAGACAGGTAGCAATCGACATCCTAAATAAGATTGCAGCACTAATCGCTATAGAACAGGCCCAAGAGCCTATAATAAATATTTTTATTTTCACATAACTCAGAAATACAAACAAACAAAACAAACGACATTATGCCAAATGAATATATACACTTGCGAAGCCCATAAGGCTTGTTTGCAAGGATAAAATAATAATAATATAAAACTTCAGTTCATATTTCTAGTAGCTAGTGGCATTACAGGAGTTGTTAAATCAGAGTCTATAGTAAGTGCATTTACAAAAGTTTCGGCCAAAAATTTCGCATACTTCTTCCTTGGTGCAAATGTCTCCGTTTGGTTTTTCTAATAATGGTACACCAGTTTTAGAGGAGAACTTGGAGCTAACATATTTATAAAAAGCTTTTGGACCTCTTGTGGTTATTCGATTCTCGTAATTGATTCGTGCTTATCTCAACTCCTGTGTGAGTCTGTTTGAATACTGAATGTGCAAGCGAATGTGTTCTGTCCACAAGCATTGTTTTTCTTTACTCATTTGGTTTAAGTGATTATCAATCCATGGACATCTAGGGTTAGTTCTCACTGCATAAGTTTTGAAACATTCTTCTATCCCCTTATATATATTTTTTTTATATTTTTCCCACACACATTCACAGGTGTGACCATCTAGTACAGGCCAATCTGTTTGATTGAAATAGTTATTTAATTTATGATAATCGGTTTTAGTGAAGGATTTTTTTCATTTTTTCACTGATATTACTAGATATATCCAGCTGGATTTTAGTATGAAGAACAACATGATCTGAGATACCAATTGGTGGCAGATAGAAAATGTCGGAAATCAGATCCTCTTCATTACAGATTACAAAGTCTAATATTTTCTATGTTATTTTATTTGTGTGTGATGGATAATATCGAAAATATAATTAGATGTCGAAATGATCAATTAGACCACAACTTAATAAGGGGCGCCATTCATCATGACATTTTCGACCCTCCTATTTTGGCACCGCCTAGGCCTATTTTTAACTTCAATGAAACTGTTGCGAGATATGCAGAACTAAACTTTAGATTTAAAGAGGAGGATATTCTAAGATTAGTTCATGTTTCAGGAATTCCAAACATGTTTACAACTTGATCTGGGCATATTTCAACTGGTAAGAACATTATATCAAGAACAGAACTGTAAATAGGTAACTTCTGTTATTTTCAGGTATTGAAGGAATGTGCATTTTGTTGCGTCGTTTGGCTTATCCAAATCGCTTATGTAACATGGAATTTGTTTTTCATCATTCCACAGCAGCTCTTTCAGAGATTAGCAATTTTGTAAACACGCACATTTATAATAATTTTAGACATCTTTTGGGGGACTTGAATAATTTAAACTGGCTTAATCAAGACCGTCTACAACATTATTCTGAAGTAAGTTACTTTTCTGCAATTTTAGCAAAGTAATACAGTGGGAGTATTATTTTTTTCTAGGTTATAACAGCAAAGGGTGCGGCAGTACAACACTGCTGGGGATTTACAGATGGTACTGCCAGAGCAATATGTCGTACCTCAGATGAGCAAGAAAATTACTATTCAGGTCACAAACATTTTCACTGCGTGAAGTAGCAGTCAGTGGTTACTCGAGATGGGGTGACAGTGCAATTTGGGCTTTTCCAGAGCGGCGGCAAGATGCTGCTACTCTCAGAGAGTCAGAATTGTACAATCAATTTGAACAAGAAGTCAGACTTCCTAATGGAACAGCCTTTGTTCTTTTCGGGGATCAAGCCTATGGAATAAGAGGGATTCTGTTATGATCATTTCCTGGACATAGTGTCAATGAGGAACAAAGAAATTTTAATGTATCCGTGTCTGTTGTGAGGCAGGCAGTAGAATGGAGTTTCCAGAAAATTACTCAATTGATTGCTTTTTTGGATTTAAAAAAAAAAAAACGGTTTTAACGATTAAAACTAACTTTTCCGCATCTGTGGCCCTGAACAATATTCTATCATAAAATTTTTACTTGTATACACTTCGGGGGATGTATCGTGCTAACAAACCGAAATTTTTCCAAAAATAACCCAAAATTTAGTATATCTGGATTTATAGGACCCGCTGTACTCTCTCTAGTCAACTGAAAATCAATAGGGTACATCTGTGAGACACCGTGAACAATATTCAATCATAAAATTGATCAATCGTATACTCTCTGGAGGCTGTATCATGCTAACAAACTGAAAATTCTCCAAAAATGGCAAAAATTTGGTACTTCAAGTACCACAGCACCCGTTGTACTGGCTTTAGTGAACTGAATATCAATAGGGGTCATCTTGGAAACGCTCTGAATAGTATCCAATCATAACATTGATCACTTGTATATACTTCGGAGGCTGTATCGTCCTAACAAACTGAAACTTCTCCAAAAATGACAAAAATATCGTACTTAAAGTACTTTAGCACCTGTTGTATTGGCTCTAGTGAGCTGAAAAACAATAGGGTTCATCAGTGAGATGTCCTGAATAATATTCAATCATAAAATTGATGACTTGTTGAACTCCGGAGGCTGTATCGTGCTAACAAACTGAAATTCCTCAAAAATTGACAAAATGTGGTACTTCAAGTACCATAGCACCCGTTGTACTGGCTCTGGTGTACTGAAAAGAAATAGGGTTCATCTGTGATATGTCGGCGTTGCGAAATTAAAACAATCAAAGATGTTTATACTATAATTTGAAGGGCAGAATATAATTATGTCTTAAAATATATTATTTAAAATTATTTGTGAATAATTTTAATGAATTACAAATAGTTTTTGATATTTTTTCTTTTATTAAACCAAATAAATATAATACAGTTTTGGTACTGATGTTAAAACCGTTTCGCTTATTTCGACGTAAATAACGGAGTACGTTACCGCTTATTGAGGTGATCAGTTATTTTTTACTATTGCGCATGAGCAGAATAGCCGATAAAGTTCAGCGTTGATCAAATAAGTGGCTTAAAATGTCCCTATTGATACTCAGCTTTAAGACTTCCCCAGTCCGTAGTTTTATTAACTGAGGACGGTCAAGCTTGGATTTGAATACCTTTATCATTTAATGCAACTTAAACTACTGAATGATCTAGTTCCAAATGTAAATTATCCCCTATTTTCATGAAGTTTGATAAATAATTTCAAAAATCTACTGAACCAGGAGGTTGTCTATTGTCCGCATATTCTAAGGCTTTATTCATCAGTTCTTTCCGACTCTCTTCTAAAAATATTTTCAGTGTTCTCAGCTTCAGTACACACTTTGTTAAACTGATATCTTGGATTTGGAGGTGCAAGAAGCAAAGAAAATTGAAGTTGCAAATGTTTTTCATCAGCAACTCCGCTGCTGCCCTTGCATCTAAATTTTCAGCAGCATCACACAATGTCTCCACAGCATCGACAAACTTTTCGAAGTTTTTTTTAAAGATTGGCTTTACTGCATCATGATGAGCACTCCACCTAGTATCACTAAGTCTTTTAACGGTTTCTTTGAGTACCTGCCATCTATGTGTTGAACAAGAAAACGTATTGTACTCACTTTCCAACGTTCCAAAAAATGTGACAAGCAGGAACACTATCAAAAGCACGAAGATCACATAGATTGAGAGAATGGTTTGGACAAGGTACGAAAATCGCTTTCGGGTTTTGTTCTTTAATCCTTGTTTGTATTCCTGTATAAACATCTGACATTGTTGTAGCATTATCGTAACCTTGGCTTCTACAATGTTTTATATCCAAGTGATTGGAGTATATCCTAGTAGTGTCGTGTGTCTTTTTCCCACTAAGCGGAATGAAACCTAGAAATTATTCTTTGACCTCTACTTTCCTGTTATCAATTTTTACATATCTTATTACTTAACTCATCTGTTCCGCGTGGGATATGTCAGGCGTGCTTTCAAATAGTATTCCATAGTACTTTGCTTTCTTAATTTCAGAAATTATTTCTTTTTTTACGGCGTTGCCCAAAAGAGAAGTAAACTCATTTTGTATTGTAGGCCATAAGTAAGATACTGGAATCATTCCTGCTTACAATGATTGCTGAAACCGTATGATGTGCTCCTTTAAATCTGGATCGTCCTTCATTTTTGCAAAAGTCGCGTAGGTTCTAGTAGCACGTAGCAGTTCTATTTTTGAAACAGTGACGTGGCGTGCTACAACAAACAAGTCGCAAGTTTGTGACAGCGCTATTTCAGTATGCGCCGATACACTCTCTACGGTTTGTTCAAATCGAAGTCACATGCATCTATACGTGCCAAAGCAAGCGCTACGTTACTTTGTTGGGCGCTCTTCCTTAGTGAACACCAAAACAACAAGTAAAAGAGGTTTGTTAACAAATAATGTTGGCTAATTGCAATAAAAGCGAGAATAATAGGTAGTAATAATAAAGGTCAATTTAATACAAACTTGACGCTTTAAGTAATTGCAGAAACTGATAAATTATCAATAAATACTACTAGAAGTGAAAAAAAAATTAGATAATAATATAATAATATAATAATAATAATGATGTAACCGTATATGAATATGATAGATATTGAAGCGGCATAAAAAGGTGATGGTTCAGCTAGTTTTGATGATGTTAGTAAACTTTATTGATATCATATCCCTGAGTAGTTTGTTACACAAAAAGATCAAAACTATTTCAAGCGTTATAGTAAATTACTTGTCCAAATGGTAGTACTGGAATTATTTTATAGTCACTCTAATTTTGTAGATAAAAAATTGAAACCCTCATGTTACCCTTGTAAGTTCGTCTGAAATCCACGCCCTTGTTTGGTTGATGAGAGCATTTATTTTAATCGTGAGAAGAGACTTCAATGGTTTTACTGTTGAAACCAAATCTCCTAACCGGAAATTTGTAGACACAGGGTTAAATGTTTTTTACATCTAATTTTGAGAATGATAAAATATGTGGTGGGTGAAATAGTACGAGGTCCGGTTTATGTTGATTAAAAAAACCGTGTGCATTTGAGAAAGTGTATATTGTGAATCACATCAAAGACACAAATAATCACCAATAAAAAATGTTTGATTGGTGAGGGTTTTGTTAAATGGTCAATTTTACGGTTCAATTAAAATTGTACTCAGATATTTCATTTTTTTTGCTTGGAAATATATTGAACTTTGTTATTTCGAATAGATTACCGTATACATTTGTTTTTAAAATCCTTGGAAAATACTAAAAAATGTTTATGTTTCCTATACGTAAGTAAAGGAGCTAGGCGGGTTCTAGGCCATTCCTTATGTAAAATAACATGGGAAATCGCCAAGGTCCATCGTGGTAATTTTTGGCTCAATTCTGTCTGCGCATGCACCAATCAGAGGCGGCCGTCAGCCATCTTGTGCCTTGTGCCATGTATGCTGATGACATCACCCCTACCCAGTCAGTTGATAATGTGTATAATGGTCGCAGTAGTGTACCTAA
Organism: Galeruca laticollis; assembly: GCA_963921935.1. Lineage (NCBI taxonomy): Eukaryota > Metazoa > Arthropoda > Insecta > Coleoptera > Chrysomelidae > Galeruca > Galeruca laticollis. The sequence continues at coordinate 56,804,528 of OY998180.1, forward strand.
GCGGGTTCTGAGCCACTACTTCGAAAAAGGTCCGCTAGGCGACGGTGGCGCTGCGTTGGCGCTGTCGGCGATGTCGTCCATTTTTTATCCAGTCTGCCATTTTTTAGTCAGCCATTTTTTATCGAGTAGATTTCGCTAGATGGCACATTTTGCAGATTTCTTTTTTAGATGTGTGTCGTCCATTTTTTATCCGGTAAATTTGTGCATGACGTAACCGAAAAAAATGTTTGCCCCGAGTGAGATTCGAGCCCACGACCTCATCGTTCCTAGCTTAGACCGCTACATGTATGCTATGAGGATTCGTACAAATTATGTTTTTGAAAGTGATCAGTATAAGTATTTTGAAATCTCACGAGGCGTAATTTCACGATGCGATGTAATTTTCTTCAATGCGCCGATTTTAATGCATGAATATGTTTCACATTTTAAAAAAATGTATTAAAATCGAAAAAAAAAATTTACCCCGAGTGAATTTCGAACCCACGCCCTCATCGTTCACCCCCTACACCGCTACAGGTTTGCTATGGTGGATTCATACAAATTATGTTTTGGAATGGATTATATGCGTATTATTTTGAAATGACGCACTAAAAGCTGTACACCCAGGTGTCTCATATATTATCGGATTTCACGATTGCTTCAATGTAAATTTCTTCAATACTCCCTTGTACTAATATCGTTTTAGTTATTAAAACATGTGAATCAAATGCAGTTGAATCAGAATCCTTCGTAATCGTTCATTGTATATAATTGTATAATCAGTGATAATATAAACAGTTTTATCATACACACATGAGAGAGAAATTAATATGTAACAAATAATTTACTGAAACGAATCCGAATTCTATAACGCTAGAATTATTTTTTAAAATCTTCTTCATCACGACGTTATATCATAAAGCTTATTAACGTTTCGCTGTATTAAATAGGGATGACTTTCCTCAATGTATTTTCATAGAAATTTTTCTATACACCTTTGAAGAAAAAAAAAATATTATTTGTGTTGTTATTACAAATTATAAAAATATAGGGAATATTGACAATAATAAAGAACCTTGAATTCACGACATACGAGTGGAAGTGTTTTTTTATTAAGCATAAAATATTCTTTGAACTAATATCTATACATAAGAACAGGTAGTCTCTCCCGCCTACACTTGTTCAGGTAGGGAACGCATTAAAAGATTTGAATGACAATATTCTGTATAGTGGTTGATTTGAGGAGCCGACACGACATTCAGCTTAGATCATAAAGAATACGAGACATGTTAATTGATATATACATGGGGTGTTTGTAATTATTAAGACTGTAGAAATATGTAGATATAAAAGGTAATGATACACACACAGTTTAGTAGTATTTTGAGCTATATTTCCTCGACTAGATCTTCTTCTGGTGTGCAAGAATATTACTACAAGATAAAAATAATAATCCGGGAATTTTGAAACCTAATTTATTTGTTTTATTCATTAGATTAAGGATGTTGACTAATTTTAGGAATAGCTTTTATTTCAAAGATGGACACAGAATAAAATATATTTACAATATAAAATTTTGGGATGTCAAAGCAAAAATTAACATAAAATGATAAAGATATTTACCTAAGAACAATTCGCGACATACGAGTGAAATCGAAAGTGTCATAGATTATATCTTTAGACGGTAGGCGACAATACAAACAACATATCCATTAATGGGGGGGTTAAAATACGAAACAATTGAACGAACAAAGATTTCATTATACAATATAAAATTCAAAAGTATAATAAATCAAAATAGTAGCTAACAATAATTTTTATTCTTAATTTTAAGAAATATTCGAATGGCTGACATCGACATCCATATAATCATTAATAGAATAGTACCCCCATGGTAAGGTTTCATCGGAACCAGGAATAATAAATCGTTTGTAATCTTCAGGACTTAAAGCTACTTTATCCTGAACAATTGAATAGACTAGATGTTTCTCGGCACGAATTAGATTTTGGGAAACAGTTTTCTGCGTGAAGGTATCAAGACACTCTTCATAATCTTCAAAGGTGATTATTGTATGCACAACTGACGACTTTACTCCTTTAGCTTTCTTAGTTATTCCAACATTTCGGATGAGGCAGTCTAGTTCTTCTTTCTCAAAACCATCATTCGTAAGACGTTTTCTTTTTTACGCGAGACCATCTTCAGAAGTTAGTAACCGCGTCGCATATAATTTAGATCGTAACCCAATATAATCAGTCATTATAATACCATTGTTCTCATCCTTCATCACCCCAAGAACCTTCTTATTAATTTGAGGAATTCCATAAACATTATCTAGAGAATAATCTGAGGTATCGAAATATCTATAACAGTCCGTCTTCATTGCTTCATAGGGATCTTGACCTCGAATCTCATATATAAGACTATCGGTATCAGTATACAGCACAGTACAATTTTCGCTAAATTGGTTAGACATGTACTCATAGTGAAAATCATAGATCGTAGTTTTAGCTAGATCTAAAATAGTCATTCCTACATATATTGGTTTATTTAACCATATTTGCAGCTTCCTTAATTCGATGGCAATTAGGTTTTCACTAAAAATCATGCTATTTTTAAACTCCGGCTTAGCTATATATGATTCAGCACCATATCGACCACTCCATTGCGAAATTAGCTGTATATCAACGCGCTTGCGCACGTTCTCCATGGTCTTACCGAAAACGGCGTTGTTCATGAGTTTGAACAAATTCTTTTCGAATTCATTCTTCGCAGCTTTACGTAACTCGGTGTTTAAGTCAATGTAGGACTTTAACCAAGAACTCTGCTTGAATTTTAACACTCGATATATTTTTGATAATACAAGCCCATTCTGTAACGCTTGCTTCAATATCCGGTAATGTATAACATATTACACCCCTCATGCGCTGCACCTCTATAATTGTTTCCAGGAATGAGATGATCATGATCTCGGACTTTCTTGTCAGTAGAGGAAAATGGTGTTTCACAAATATGATATTCGGCAGCAGCTTGAAACTGGTGTTCTTGATTAGGAGTCATATGAATTCCATAAGGACAAAGGAACACCGTACTAATATCTTGAGCAAGCAGATTCAGTTCATGGGCAAACCAACGCATACAATCTTCACCCAAACAACTTTTATAAGAGGAAAGCGTATCATCATATGAGCATTTGAAGTAATACCCAACGGCTGCAGGGATATGCTGTTGTGGCTTCTTAGAATCCCCGGTCTGCATCAAAACACTCTCGAGATCCGCATATACTATAAAAGGTGCCTCTACCTTATTCTTAAAGTTTTTGAATTTAAGAATGTTTTTCCCCAGTTCTGGCATCTTAACGGCACAATCATAAATTTTAATACAATCTACGATATGAGCATCCATCTTTTCCGCTGTAGTAAATGGTTGTAAGCATCTTTCGCATAAAAAGTCCATTCGACCCTTGCAACATGCAAGATGAACATCTAGTTTTTCATACGATCTGAAATAGCGTAAGCAACCGTCGCAGAAGTATTTATTACAATTATGTTTACTGAGTTGAGTGGACAGAAGTCTTGATAGGTTCTTTATCCAAACAAAATGATATTTCGTTGGCGTTTCATCATATCTATTTTGTACCATCAACAAATTTACATGTTTATCCATCTTATTCCTTGTAAGGTAAGTTGGTAGAGTAATAAAAGTCTTTTTATCTTTTTGTAGAATATAAACATTTATGGATATACCATTTTGCTTCTCAAAATTGGGGATCTGCTTCATTGTCATAGGAAACTGGATGCTTTTAAGTTTCAAAACAGTTGAATAGTGAGGGTATGAGGATGTTCTATACGTATGTTCCACTGCAGGAAAAAGTGCCGACGTCACCGCCCAAGCAAAGCAAGAATCTTCTTCAATATTGACGTTAATACATGCCTTCCTCTTTTTTATTTCTACAGGTAAATCAATATACGAGGATCCCAGTTGCGGATTATATTTATTAACGTTAACACCTAAGTTCACCACCTTCTTCAATGCCCAACCACTATCACGCTCTTGAAATTCTTCCAGATCTTTAAGGATAGGTGCAATGACTTTAGTATCAAACCAATCATCAATGTTTGTATCTTTATAAATTGGAGAATTGATCGTTGTAAAATACTTGAACTCATTAAGAATCTTATCACCCTTGCATATTTCAAATTCACCTCCGAAAGCTACATCAACCTTAACCTCTTTTTTAATATATTATGTATACGTCGTTTAAAGACTACCTTACAATCTTTGATAAATTCAGAGGGATTCTCATGCTTTAAGTTTGAGATGGTGCCAGTTCTGATGCGGTTGTTAAATGATGCCTCTAAATGGTCGCAGTAGTGTACCTAAGCGGGTTCTGAGCCACTACTTCGACGCTAGGCGACGGTGGCGCTGCGGTGGCGTTGCGTTGGCGCTGTCGGCGATGTCGTTCATTTTTTATCCAGTCGGCCATTTTTTAGTCGGCCATTTTTTATCGAGTAGATTTCGCTAGATGGCACATTTCGCAGATTTCTTTTTTAGATGTGTGTTCTCCATTTTTTATCCGGTAAATTTGTGCATGACGTAACCGAAAAAAATGTTTTCTCCGAGTGAGATTCGAGCCCACGACCTCATCGTTCCCAGCTTAGACCGATACATGTATGCTATGAGGATTCGTACAAATTATGTTTTTGAAAGTGATCAGTATAAGTATTTTGAAATCTCACGAGGCGTAATTTCACGATGCGATGTAATTTTCTTCAATGCGCCGATTATAATGCATGAATATGTTCCACATTTTAAAAAAAAATGTATTAAAATCGAAAAAAAAAATTTACCCCGAGTGAATTTCGAACCCACGACCTCATCGTTCCCAGCCTACACCGCTACATGTTTGCTATGGTGGATTCATACAAATTATGTTTTGGAATGGATTATATGCGTATTATTTTGAAATGACGCACTAAAAGCTGTACACCGATGTGTCTCATATATTATCGGATTTCACGATTGCTTCAATGTAAATTTCTTCAATACTCCCTTGTACTAATATCGTTTTAGTTATTAAAACATGTGAATCAAATGCAGTTGAATCAGAATCCTTCGTAATCGTTCATTGTATATAATTGTATAATCAGTGATAATATAAACAGTTTTATCATACACACATGAGAGAGAAATTAATATGTAACAAATAATTTACTGAAACGAATCCGAATTCTATAACGCTAGAATTATTTTTTAAAATCTCCTTCATCACGACGTTATATCATAAAGCTTATTAACGTTTCGATGTATTAAATAGGGATGACTTTCCTCAATGTATTTTCATAGAAATTTTTCTATACACCTTTGAGGAAAAAAAAATATTATTTGTGTTGTTATTACAAATTATAAAAATATAGGGAATATTGACAATAATAAAGAACCTTGAATTCACGACATACGAGTGGAAGTGTTTTTTTATTAAGCATAAAATTTTCTTTGAACTAATATCTATACATAAAAACAGGTAGTCTCTCCCGCCTACACTTGTTCAGGTAGGGAACGCATTAAAAGATTTGAATGACAATATTCTGTATAGTGGTTGATTTGAGGAGCCGACACGACGTTGAGCTTAGATCATAAAGAATACGAGACATGTTATGATTAAAATTGATATATACATGGGGTGTTTGTAATTATTAAGACTGTAGAAATATGTAGATATAAAAGGTAATGATACACACACAGTTTAGTAGTATTTTGAGCGGGATGTCAACATGGAATGATGCATAGTGATTGGAACATTTAAAAAACAATTAAGAAGACAGATACAATTATGATTAACAAGTATGTAGATACTTACTGATTTATATGTTGAAATTTGTCAATATTATTTTATTACTTTATTCAAGAAATGTTTAATCATGAGTATTCAATAAAACTGTCATTTTAGGTGTCATAGTGTGTTTAATTAACTATATTTCCTCGACTAGATCTTCTTTTGGTGTGCAAGAATATTACTACAAGATAAAAATAATAATCCGGGAATTTTAAAACCTAATTTATTTGTTTTATTCATTAGATTAAGGATGTTGACTAATTTTAGGAATAGCTTTTATTTCAAAAATGGACACAGAATAAAATATATTTACAATATGAAATTTTGGGATGTATACAAAGCAAAAATTAACATAAAATGATAAAGATATTTACCTTAGAACAATTCGCGACATACGAGTGAAATCGAAAGTGTCTATTATTTTGTTTTTGGACGCACATAAAGTATTGATAACTAAATTCATTACAGATTTCAATTAAATTTAGATTTTTTCGAGTGTCATAGATTATATCTTTAGACGGTAGGCGACAATACAAACAACATATCCATTAATGGGGGGGTTAAAATACGAAACAATTGAACGAACAAACATTTTATTATACAATATAAAATTGAAAAGTATAATAAATCAAAATAGTAGCTAACAATAATTTTTATTCTTAATTTCAAGAAATATTCAAATGGCTGACATCGACATCCATATAATCATTAATAGAATAGTGCCCCCATGGTAAGGTTTCATCGGAACCAGGAATAATAAATCGTTTGTCATCTTCAGGACTTAAAGCTACTTTATCCTGAACAATCGAATAGGCTAGATGTTTCTCGGCACGAATTAGATTTTGGGAAACAGTTTTCTGCGTGAAGGTATCAAGACACTCTTCATAATCTTCAAAGGTGATTATTGTATGCACAACTGACGACTTTACTCCTTTAGTTTTCTTAGTTATTCCAACATTTCGAATGAGGCAGTCTATTTCTTCTTTCTCAAAACCATCATTCGCAAGACGTTTTCTTTTTTCCGCGAGACCATCTTCAGAAGTTAGTAACCGCTTCGCATATAATTTAGATCGTAACCCAATATAATCAGTCATTATAATACCATTGTTCTCATCCTTCATCACCCCAAGAACCTTCTTATTAATTTGAGGAATTCCATAAACATTATCTAGAGGATAATCTGAGGTATCGAAATATCTATAACAGTCCGTCTTCATTGCTTCATAGGGATCTTGACCTCGAATCTCACATATAAGACTATCGGTATCAGGATACAGCACAGTACAATTTTCGCTAAATTGGTTAAACATGTACTCATAGTGAAAATCATAGATCGTAGTTTTAGCTAGATCTAAAATAGTCATTCCTACATATATTGGTTTATTTAACCATATTTGCAGCTTCCTTAATTCGATGGCAATTAGGTTTTCACTAAAAATCATGCTATTTTCAAACTCCGGCTTAGCTATATATGATTCAGCACCATATCGATCACTCCATTGCGAAATTAGCTTTATATCAACGCGCTTGAGCACGTTCTCCATGGTCTTACCGAAAACGGCGTTGTTCATGAGTTTGAACAAATTCTTTTCGAATTCATTCTTCGCAGCTTTACGTAACTCGGTGTTTAAGTCAATGTAGGACTTTAACCAAGAACTCTCCTTGAATTTTAACACTCGATATATTTTTGATAATACAAGCCCATTCTGTAACGCTTGCTTCAATGTCCGGTAATGTATAACATATTTTGTTTTATTAGTTAGGGTACCCATCAACTTAGTCTTCTCATTTGAACTTGCAGCAGGCATCATGGTCTTAGGATTTAGGTGTTCGGAGCAGAATGGGATATCCTTATGCAAATCATGTAAATGAACAGGATACTCCAAATCAACCTTGAGTATGTACCCCTCAGAAGCATCTTCAGCAATTTGTGTAACGTCAATATTTGTATCGCACCATTCAAATCCTCCACATGGTAACGCTTGACTCATCGCCCATCCATACTGATTGTTAACGTCAAAATACATTAAATATTTCGTCGGTTTTGAATGATTATAAGTGGGCATATACTTATTGTTGGCTCGGGCACGACGTTTTCCGCAAACTGGACTAAGTCCACCGCGTAGACCACGCTCAACAAATAAAAACATGTCTACATCAGTGAGAAGTTACAATTCTTGTCCAGTGTGCTTTAGCATAGCATCGAATGTAAATCCAGGTAATGTATAATAATGTGCAGGATCGATGTTATACGTAGCAATACAACTGGAACGAAACTGCTCAAAAACGTCAGTAAGAAGAAGGATATCGATCTTCATATACAACTCTACATATTCACCTAAGGTTTGACATTGAAACGTATTCCAGACGCATTGTGCTCGACTATAAAGTTTACATGAGCAGGGTTTATCTTCGAGATTATTATAGAAATATTCGATAGGAGGTAACCTTGTTTCTTCAAAGCGGTCGAAAGAATGGAAATAGTCATAAGGCATCACCCCCTTCTTAGTTAGCATTGTGAATTCTTCCTCGGGAACACTAGAAAACTGTGATCTCAAATTAGGAAATTCGGTTAGATACGAGGCGAGTTTATCGAGAGATGATGCCATGAATCGGAAACTATCGATAAATCTGAACCGGATTCGTGCATCTTCAACATGTTTTGTGAAGGAAATATATTTTTCTTTTGTAATAGGAAGCAAATCAATAGAACCTGTCATGCGGGTAGCAATGTCTTCGATGATGAAATTTGCATCATAACCAGATAAGTTGTGGAACACTACATTAACAGTAGGCGAATCCTGATAGTTAATATTACACCCCTAATGCGCTGCACATGTATAATTATTTTCAGGAATGAGATGATCATGATCTCGGACTTTCTTGTCAGTAGAGGAAAATGGTGTTTCACAAATATGACATTCGGCAGCAGCTTGAAACTGGTGGTCTTGATTAGGAGTCATATGAATTCCATAAGGACAAAGGAACACCGTACTAATATCTTGAGCAAGCAGATTCAGTTCATCGGCAAATCAACGCATACAATCTTCACCCAAATAACTTCTATAAGAGGAAAGCGTATCATCATATGAGCATTTGAAGTAATACCCAACGGCTGCAGGGATATGCTGTTGTGGCTTCTTAGAATCCCCGGTCTGCATCAAAACACTCTCGAGATCCGCATATACTATAAAAGGTGCCTCTACCTTATTCTTGAAGTTTTTGAATTTAAGAATGTTTTTCCCCAGTTCTGGCATCTTAACGGCACAATCATTAATTTTAATACAATCTACGATATGAGCATCCAACTTTTCCGCTGTAGTAAATGGTTGTAAGCATCTTTCGCATAAAAAGTCCATTCGACCCTTGCAACGTTCAAGATGAACATCTAGTTTTTCATACGATCTGAAATAGCGTAAGCAACCGTCGCAGAAGTATCTCTTGCAATTATGTTTACTGAGTTGAGTGGACAGAAGTCTTGATAGGTTCTTTATCCAAACAAAATGATATTTCGTTGGCGTTTCATCATATCTATTTTGTACCATCAACAAATTTACATGTTTATCCATCTTATTCCTTGTAAGGTAAGTTGGTAGAGTAATAAAAGTCTTTTTATCTTTTTGTAGAATATAAACATTTATGGATATACCATTTTGCTTCTCAAAATTGGGGATCTGCTTCATTGTCATAGGAAACTGAATGCCTTTAAGTTTCAAAACAGTTGAATAGTGAGGGTATGAGGATGTTCTATACGTATGTTCCACTGCAGGAAAAAGTGCCGACGTCACCGCCCAAGCAAAGCAAGAATCATCTTCATTATTGACGTTAATACATGCCTTCCTCTTTTTTATTTCTACAGGTAAATCAATATACGAGGATCCCAGTTGCGGATTATATTTATTAACGTTAACACCTAAGTTCACCACCTTCTTCAATGCCCAACCACTATCACGCTCTTGAAATTCTTCCAGATCTTTAAGGATAGGTGCAATGACTTTAGTATCAAACCAATCATCAATGTTTGTTTCTTTATAAATTGGAGAATTGATCGATGTAAAATACTTGAACTCATTAAGAATCTTATCACCCTTGCATATTTCAAATTCACCTCCGAAAGCTACATTAACCTTAACAGCTACCTCCTTTTTTAATATATTATGTATACGTCGTTTAAAGACTACCTTACAATCTTTGAGAAATTCAGAGGGATTCTTATGCTTTAAGTTTGAGATGGTGCCAGTTCTGATGCGGTTGTTAAATGATGCCTCTAAATCATCCCATTTTACACGATGTTTCGCAGTCTCCGAATGAGATGATAGACCTCCACCATGTTTCTGAATATATTTAAATTGGTTACGAAACGATTTTATTTGAGTTATATTAGTTAGGATATGCTGCTTTTCCCCAATATTCTTGGCACTCCGTAACGCATTATTTAGTTTCTTTATAGCTTTCCTACACTCCATAAGCCCTTTAGTCACTTGGTGTTCATTATAATCAGACGTTATAAGCCCTATCTATCAAAGTAGCAACATGTTTTACAATATTCACAAAGAGGCTCATAATAAATATAAAAGTTTATTCGTAAGCACTTTGAGCAAAGAACTGTAATCGAATGAGCATTATCGGGATGTGATGAGTAAGAAGTAAACGTCTAGTCGGACGGAAGACTGAACGGTGACTTTTTTTCATAAAAAGACCTGTGATTGAATGAAAAAATGTCACCGTTCAGTCTTCCGTCCGACTAGACGTTTACTTCTTACTCATCACATCCCGATAATGCTCATTCGATTACAGTTCTTTGCTCAAAGTGCTTACGAATGAACTTTTATATTTATTATGAGCCTCTTTGTGAATATTGTAAAACATGTTGCTACTTTGATAGGGCTTATAACGTCTGATTATAATGAACACCAAGTGACTAAAGGGCATATGGAGTGTAGGAAAGCTATAAAGAAACTAAATAATGCGTTACGGAGTGCCAAGAATATTGGGGAAAAGCAGCATATCCTAACTAATATAACTCAAATAAAATCGTTTCGTAACCAATTTAAATATATTCAGAAACATGGTGGAGGTCTATCATCTCATTCGGAGACTGCAAAACATCGTGTAAAATGGGATGATCTAGAGGCATCATTTAACAACCGCATCAGAACTGGCACCATCTCAAACTTAAAGCATAAGAATCCCTCTGAATTTCTCAAAGATTGTAAGGTAGTCTTTAAACGACGTATACATAATATATTAAAAAAGGAGGTAGCTGTTAAGGTTAATGTAGCTTTCGGAGGTGAATTTGAAATATGCAAGGGTGATAAGATTCTTAATGAGTTCAAGTATTTTACAACGATCAATTCTCCAATTTATAAAGATACAAACATTGATGATTGGTTTGATACTAAAGTCATTGCACCTATCCTTAAAGATCTGGACGAATTTCAAGAGCGTGATAGTGGTTGGGCATTGAAGAAGGTGGTGAACTTAGGTGTTAACGTTAATAAATATAATCCGCAACTGGGATCCTCGTATATTGATTTACCTGTAGAAATAAAAAAGAGGAAGGCATGTATTAACGTCAATAATGAAGATGATTCTTGCTTTGCTTGGGCGGTGACGTCGGCACTTTTTCCTGAAGTGGAACATACGTATAGAACATCCTCATACCCTCACTATTCAACTGTTTTGAAACTTAAAGGCATTCAGTTTCCTATGACAATGAAGCAGATCCCCAATTTTGAGAAGCAAAATGGTATATCCATAAATGTTTATATTCTACAAAAAGATAAAAAGACTTTTATTATTCTACCAACTTACCTTACAAGGAATAAGATGGATAAACATGTAAATTTGTTGATGATACAAAATAGATATGATGAAACGCCAACGAAATATCATTTTGTTCGGATAAAGAACCTATCAAGACTTCTGTCCACTCAACTCAGTAAACATAATTGTAAGAAATACTTCTGCGACGGTTGCTTACGCTATTTCAGATCGTATGAAAAACTAGATGTTCATCTTGAATGTTGCAAGGGTCGAATGGACTTTTTATGCGAAAGATGCTTACAACCATTTACTACAGCGGAAAAGATGGATGCTCATATCGTAGATTGTATTAAAATTAATGATTGTGCCGTTAAGATGCCAGAACTGGGGAAAAACATTCTTAAATTCAAAAACTTCAAGAATAAGGTAGAGGCACCTTTTATAGTATATGCGGATCTCGAGAGTGTTTTGATGCAGACCGGGGATTCTAAGAAGCCACAACAGCATATCCCTGCAGCCGTTGGGTATTACTTCAAATGCTCATATGATGATACGCTTTCCTCTTATAGAAGTTATTTGGGTGAATATTGTATGCGTTGGTTTGCCGATGAACTGAATCTGCTTGCTCAAGATATTAGTACGGTGTTCCTTTGTCCTTATGGAATTCATATGACTCCTAATCAAGAACACCAGTTTCAAGCTGCTGCCGAATGTCATATTTGTGAAACACCATTTTCCTCTACTGACAAGAAAGTCCGAGATCATGATCATCTCATTCCTGAAAACAATTATAGATGTGCAGCGCATGAGGGGTGTAATATTAACTATCAGGATTCGCCTACTGTTAATGTAGTGTTCCACAACTTATCTGGTTATGATGCAAATTTCATCATCGAAGACATTGCTACCCGCATGACAGGTTCTATTGATTTGCTTCCTATTACAAAAGAAAAATATATTTCCTTCACAAAACATGTTGAAGATGCACGAATCCGGTTCAGATTTATCGATAGTTTCCGATTCGTGGCATCATCTCTCGATAAACTCGCCTCGTATTTAACCGAATTTCCTAATTTGAGATCACAGTTTCCTAGTGTTCCCGAGGAAGAATTCACAATGCTAACTAAGAAGGAGGTGATGCCTTATGACTATTTCCATTCTTTCGACCGCTTTGAAGAAACAAGGTTACCTCCTATCGAATATTTCTATAATAATCTCGAAGATAAACCCTGCTCATGTAAACTTTATAGTCGAGCACAACGCGTCTGGAATACGTTCCAATGTCAAACCTTAGGTGAATATGTAGAGTTGTATATGAAGATCAATATCCTTCTTCTTACTGACGTTTTTGAGCAGTTTCGTTCCAGTTGTATTGCTACGTATATCGATCCTGCACATTATTATACATTACCTGGATTTACATTCGATGCTATGCTAAAACACACTGGACAAGAATTGGAACTTCTCACTGATGTAGACATGTTTTTATTTGTTGAGCGTGGTCTACGCGGTGGACTTAGTCAAGTTTGCGGAAAACGTCGTGCCCGAGCCAACAATAAGTATATGCCCACTTATAATCATTCAAAACCGACGAAATATTTAATGTATTTTGACGTTAACAATCAGTATGGATGGGCGATGAGTCAAGCGTTACCATGTGGAGGATTTGAATGGTGCGATACAAATATTGACGTTACACAAATTGCTGAAGATGCTTCTGAGGGGTACATACTCGAGGTTGATTTGGAGTATCCTGTTCATTTACATGATTTGCATAAGGATATCCCATTCTGCTCCGAACACCTAAATCCTAAGACCATGATGCCTGCTGCAAGTTCAAATGAGGAGACTAAGTTGATGGGTACCCTAACTAATAAAACAAAGTATGTTATACATTACCGGACATTGAAGCAAGCGTTACAGAATGGGCTTGTATTATCAAAAATATATCGAGTGTTAAAATTCAAGCAGAGTTTTTGGTTAAAGTCTTTCATTGACTTAAACACCGAGTTACGTAAAGCTGCGAAGAATGAATTCGAAAAGAATTTGTTCAAACTCATGAACAACGCCGTTTTCGGTAAGACCATGGAGAACGTGCGCAAGCGCGTTGATATAAAGCTAATTTCGCAATGGAGTGGTCGATATGGTGCTGAATCATATATAGCTAAGCCGGAGTTTAAAAATAGCATGATTTTTAGTGAAAACCTAATTGCCATCGAATTAAGGAAGCTGCAAATATGGTTAAATAAACCAATATATGTAGGAATGACTATTTTAGATCTAGCTAAAACTACGATCTATGATTTTCACTATGAGTACATGTCTAACCAATTTAGCGAATATTGTTCTGTGCTGTATACTGATACCGATAGTCTTATATATGAGATTCGAGGTCAAGATCCCTGTGAAGCAATGAAGACGGACTGTTATAGATATTTCGATACCTCAGATTATCCTCTAGATAATGTTTATGGAATTCCTCAAATTAATAAGAAGGTTCTTGGGGTGATGAAGGATGAGAACAATGGTATTATAATGACTGATTATTTTCGGTTACGATCTAAATTATATGCGACGCGGTTACTAACTTCTGAAGATGGTCTTGCGGAAAAAAGAAAACGTCTTGCGAATGATGGTTTTGAGAAAGAAGAAATAGACTGCCTCATTCGAAATGTTGGAATAACTAAGAAAGCTAAAGGAGTAAAGTCGTCAGTTGTGCATACAATAATCACCTTTGAAGATTATGAAGAGTGTCTTGATACCTTCACGCAGAAAACTGTTTCCCAAAATCTAATTCGTGCCGAGAAACATCTAGTCTATTCAATTGTTCAGGATAAAGTAGCTTTAAGTCCTGAAGATGACAAACGATTTATCATTCCTGGTTCCGATGATACCTTACCATGGGGGCACTATTCTATTAATGATTTTATGGATGTCGATGTCAGCCATTTGAATATTTCTTAAAATTAAGAATAAAAATTATTGTTAGCTACTATTTTGATTTATTATACTTTTCAATTTTATATTGTATAATAAAATGTTTGTTCGTTCAATTGTTTCGTATTTTAACCCCCCCATTGATGGATATGTTGTTTGTATTGTTGCCTACCGTCTAAAGATATAATCTATGACACTCGAAAAAATCTAAATTTAATTGAAATCTGTAATGAATTTAGTTATCAATACTTTATGTGCGTCCAAAAACAAAATAATAGACACTTTCGATTTCACTCGTATGTCAACATCCTTAATCTAATGAATAAAACAAATAAATTAGGTTTTAAAATTCCCGGATTATTATTTTTATCTTGTAGTAATATTCTTGCACACCAGAAGAAGATCTAGTCGAGGAAATATAGTTAATTAAACACACTATGACACCTAAAATGACAGTTTTATTGAATACTCATGATTAAACATTTCTTAAATAAAGTAATAAAATAAGATTGTCAAATTTCAACATATAAATCAGTAAGTATCTACATACTTGTTAATCATAATTGTATCTGTCTTCTTAATTGTTTTTTAAATGTTCCAATCACTATGCATCATTCCATGTTGACATCCCGCTCAAAATACTACTAAACTGTGTGTGTATCATTACCTTTTATATCTACATATTTCTACAGTCTTAATAATTACAAACACCCCATGTATATATCAATTTTAATCATAACATGTCTCGTATTCTTTATGATCTAAGCTCAACGTCGTGTCGGCTCCTCAAATCAACCACTATACAGAATATTGTCATTCAAATCTTTTAATGCGTTCCCTACCTGAACAAGTGTAGGCGGGAGAGACTACCTGTTCTTATGTATAGATATTAGTTCAAAGAATATTTTATGCTTAATAAAAAAACACTTCCACTCGTATGTCGTGAATTCAAGGTTCTTTATTATTGTCAATATTCCCTATATTTTTATAATTTGTAATAACAACACAAATAATATTTTTTTTTCTTCAAAGGTGTATAGAAAAATTTCTATGAAAATACATTGAGGAAAGTCATCCCTATTTAATACAGCGAAACGTTAATAAGCTTTATGATATAACGTCGTGATGAAGGAGATTTTAAAAAATAATTCTAGCGTTATAGAATTCGGATTCGTTTCAGTAAATTATTTGTTACATATTAATTTCTCTCTCATGTGTGTATGATAAAACTGTTTATATTATAACTGATTATACAATTATATACAATGAACGATTACGAAGGATTCTGATTCAACTGCATTTGATTCACATGTTTTAATAACTAAAACGATATTAGTACAAGGGAGTATTGAAGAAATTTACATTGAAGCAATCGTGAAATCCGATAATATGAGAGACACCTCGGTGTACAGCTTTTAGTGCGTCATTTCAAAATAATACGCATATAATCCATTCCAAAACATAATTTGTATGAATCCACCATAGCAAACATGTAGCGGTGTAGGCTGGGAACGATGAGGTCGTGGGTTCGAAATTCACTCGGGGTAAATTTTTTTTTCGATTTTAATACATTTTTTTTTAAATGTGGAACATATTCATGCATTAAAATCGGCGCATTGAAGAAAATTACATCGCATCGTGAAATTACGCCTCGTGAGATTTCAAAATACTTATACTGATCACTTTCAAAAACATAATTTGTACGAATCCTCATAGCATACATGTATCGGTCTAAGCTGGGAACGATGAGGTCGTGGGCTCGAATCTCACTCGGGGCAAACATTTTTTTCGGTTACGTTATGCACAATTTTACCGGATAAAAAATGGACGACACACATCTTAAAAAGAAATCTGCGAAATGTGCCATCTAGCGAAATCTACTCGATAAAAAATGGCCGACTAAAAAATGGCCGACTAAAAAATGGCCGACTGGATAAAAAATGGACGACATCGCCGACAGCGCCAACGCAACGCCACCGCAGCGCTACCGTCGCCTAGCGTCGAAGTAGTGGCTCAGAACCCGCTTAGGTACACTACTGCGGCCATTATACACATTATCAACTGACTGGGTAGGGGTGATGTCATCAGCATACATGGCACAAGGCATAAGATGGCTGACGGCCGCCTCTGATTGGTGCATGCGCAGACAGAATTGAGCCAAAAATTACCACGATGGACCTTGGCGATTTCCCATGTTATTTCACATAAGGAATGGCCTAGAATCCGCCTAGCTCCTTTACTTACGTAGATGCCATCATTTTGGGGAAAGATCTAAATTTCCATTATATCCGTCGAAGTTAAAATGATACATTAATATGGCTATGATTGAAAAACCCCTTCAATTTGAATAGTGTCTGATAATTTATATACAGTTGGTCCGCTGAATCTTTTCCCATGCGTCATTAATATCTGATCTCTCTTTCTATTAATAGTGAAGAGCAGAACAAAATAATTTGACATCTGTCGGTTATGTTATCAGATATTAATGATGCATGGGAAAAGATTCACCGGACCAACTATACTAACCAAAGTTCCATAACAAATCGTCGTTGCCGTCCGGAAACCTCCTATGTGTCAAAAATTAAATTTTACAGGAGATGCAAAAAACTGATTTAGTTTAACATTTCTTTTTGATGAAGTACATAGACAGCACCTTTTTTTATATGTGGCAACATTTCTACAAGACTAATTTATCTTTTTTATAAAATATTGACAACAAAGGAACTTAAATGGCACATAGGAGATTTCAGTTGGTTTTTTTAGGAGATATGGGAGGATTTGTATGAAGCCTCTATAGCCACACAACGGTAATCAATGAAAATTAAACAAGAAAGAACTCTGCACCTTTTATTTTAGTTTAGAAGCTTACAGGATGTGACATCTTACTTTGACACAATTCTACGCCTTCACATAAGTATTTATGCGCCCCATTTCTTTTTGTTCTCCACGGATTTTACTTTGAACAGTTCTTTTTGAAATGCGAGTGGTCATAAAAAGGATGGTCCGGCTCTATTACAGATTTGAGTTCCTGTAAATGGTTATATTTGGATTCTGAAATGGATTGTGGTCCACTATAAAACGGTTTCAACAAATTTTGAGGGTCTGCTTTAGGCTTTCTTTGTGGCAACTTTCCATGCTCACTTCAGTGGCAAATTTTGAAAAGAATCTTTCCATCTGGTGAGTACTTCAGGCGCTCGTATATATATATATATATATATATATATATATATATATATATATATATATATATATAGATATATATATATATATATATGTATATATATATATATATATATATATATATATATATATATATATGTATATATATATGTATATATATATATATATATATATATATATATATATAACAACAAAGATATTCATGGGTAATTCACGCAAAATAAAGGGCTACTGAAATAGAGTGGTAACCGTGGACATGCATGTTTCTGGCTCATTTTGCCTCATCAGCACGTCATAACCAAATAAGGATGTGAAATTTGGGAGCAAAGATGTTAATCGAAATATTGGAAAACACAAAATAACGGATTTCAGCAGGGAAACCAAACGCTCATTTGTGTCTTCAATTGGAAGATCCCGAGTTTTCAGGACATCAACCAACATCGACACGGAGGCGCATATAGCCCCCCCGCCATGAACCTTCCGACCCATAGTAAATAACAAAGAGATGTAGGAATATCGCGTGATATGTTAACAACAACAACAAAGATATTCATGGGTAATTCACGCAAAATAAAGGGCTACTGAAATAGAGTGGTAACCGTGGACATGCATGTTTCTGGCTCATTTTGCCTTATCAGCACGGCATAACCAAATAAGGATGTGAAATTTGGGAGCAAAGATGTTGATCGAAACATTGGAAAACACAAAATAACGGATTTCAGCAGGGAAACCAAACGCTCATTTGTGTCTTCAATTGGAAGATCCCGAGTTTTCAGGACATCAACCAACATCGACACGGAGGCGCATATAGCCCCCCCGCCATGAACCTTCCGACCCATAGTAAATAACAAAGAGATGTAGGAATATCGCATCCTTATTTGGTTATGCCGTGCTGATGAGGCAAAATGAGCCAGAAACATGCATGTCCACGGTTACCACTCTATTTCAGTAGCCCTTTATTTTGCGTGAATTACCCATGAATATCTTTGTTGTTGTTGTTAACATATCACGCGATATTCCTACATCTCTTTGTTATTTACTATGGGTCGGAAGGTTCATGGCGGGGGGCTATATGCGCCTCCGTGTCGATGTTGGTTGATGTCCTGAAAACTCGGGATCTTCCAATTGAAGACACAAATGAGCGTTTGGTTTCCCTGCTGAAATCCGTTATTTTGTGTTTTCCAATGTTTCGATTAACATCTTTGCTCCCAAATTTCACATCCTTATTTGGTTATGCCGTGCTGATGAGGCAAAATGAGCCAGAAACATGCATGTCCACGGTTACCACTCTATTTCAGTAGCCCTTTATTTTGCGTGAATTACCCATGAATATCTTTGTTGTTGTTGTTAACATATCACGCGATATTCCTACATCTCTTATATATATATATATATATATATATATATATATATATATATATATATATATATAACAACACTTTGCGTGAATTACCCATGAATCTCTTTGTTATATATATATATATATATATATATATACAGGGTGTCCCGGGACTAATGGGAAAAACGTCAGGAGAGTATAATATGAGCCAAAATAATGTTAGTACTTCATATAAACTTTTACTATGCAGGCCCTCGTTTTCGAGTTATAGGCCTCCAAAGTTTTAATTTTGAATTTGGTTTTTATTTTTATTTTTTGTACTAGTTATTTGATCTTCATAAAATTTACGGCAAAGCTATAATGTAATTGTATGTTTATTTTGGTAAGGTAAACAGATTTACAGTAGTGCATTGAAGCCAGGGACGGACTACTCGCAATGGTTAGTGATCCAAAAATTTTGCAGGTATGGCACACCCTGTATGAAATTATCGAAATTCACTTCCCCACACATTAAGCTAACGAAAAGGTACTCTTGTTGGAATTCGATAAAATAAGCCGTTTGGCTAATATTTACAGTTTTATTAATGCACTACGTACAAATCTACCTAACTAACTTATTAATACGATGTCCAGAATTTACTTGCTTTTAATCAAAATTACGAATATAACATTATTAAACCATTAAGAAAACCTCAAAAAACACAAGTTATAAAACATTAGACTAAAACTAATTCCTAAACAACAACAAAAACTAACGTTATTCTAATAAATGTTCAATATGAGCTCCTCCCACTTCCACGCACATTCTAAGTCTACGAAGGTTGTTTCTTTGCACTTGAAAGAGCAATTTCACACTATTTCTAATAACATTGCAGTGTAACACAATTCTGTCTATTAAATCTTGCCTTGTTTGCACAGGTGTTGCGTATACCTTACTTTTGAGATAACCCTAGAGAAAGAAATCCATAGGATTAACGTCTCCTGATCGCGGTGGCCATTGAAAAGGGCCTCCACGACCAATCCATCTATTAGGAAGCCTTGTGTGTAAATGCTGTCGTACATCTAAACTGAAATGAGGAGGGGCCCCATCATGCATGAACCATAAATTCCTACGAGTTTGTAGTAGCACATCATCAAACAGGTTCCATAACTCATTTTGCAAAGAACTCCAAATATCTCTGACCGGTCAAAGTACCGTCAATAGAGTATGGCTGTATCAAATTATTGCCAACTATTCCTGCCAAACATTAACCATGAATCTATGCTGGATCCTAGTTTGGATAATGCCATGTGGATTCACATCATCCCATAAATGCATATTATGAGAATTTATGATTCCATCTCTGGTGAAACCCGGTTCGTTCGTAAAGAGAACGTTACTAATAAATGTGTTGTCTGCTTGTTGTTGTCGCAGAAACCACTGGCTATACTCAAGTCGAGCAGGATAATCAGCCACTGTCATACGGTGTACTTTTTTCATGTGAAAAGGATATAACAGCTGTTCTTTTAGGACGCGATGAACAACTGATTTCGAGACGTTATGTTCTCTTGATAATTTTCTAAAACTCGATGGTTCATTATCAACTGCATTTAACAAGTCTTGTTCAACTGCCACAGTACGTATGCTTCGTACTGGACCTTCTCCAGCTTTTTCTGGCGAAGATCTTCCTAAAATTTAAAATTTTGATTTGTATACATGGAAAATTACATTTACTTATTCATACCTGTTTCTCGTAACCTGAGATCAATACGCCCAAACATTCGTCTGTCTGGCAATGCTCTGTTTGCAAAATGTTCTTCATAAAGCCTTTTGGCCTCTAAACAGTTTCCAAAAGCCAGTCCATACATTAGATGTTTATCTGCGTACTCAATAAAAGCGAATTCTGCTATTGTAACTGTTAAATTGAGGACTTATGAATTATTGACAAGTACTGACTACGAACTATTCTACACAACGTTTGACAACTAATCCTATGGTAACTTGATAAACGGTAAAAACACTTATAAAAAGTTTTTACCAACTTTCGCATTAATAAGTCGTTAATGTTTTTCATCTTCTGCTATCGTTAAATTATTTTTTTGTAGTACTCTAGGTAAATTTTGGACATCTATTAAAAGTTAGTTTTACCTCGTTGTGTACTTATAAAAATGGTGAATGCGTAAACTGGTATGTAGTGCATTAATAAAACTGTAAATATTAGCCAAACGGCTTATTTTATCGAATTCCAACAAGAGTACTTTTTCGTTATCTTAATGTGTGGGGAAGTGAATTTCGATAATTTCATACAGGGTGTGCCATACCTGCAACATTTTTGGATCACTAACCATAGCGAGTAGTCCGTCCCTGGCTTCAATGCACTACTGTAAATCTGTTTACCTTACCAAAATAAACATACACATACATTATAGCTTTGCCGTAAATTTTATAAAGATCAAATAACTAGTACAAAAAATACAAATAAAAACCAAATTCAAAATTAAAACTTTGGAGGCCTATAACTCGAAAACGAGGGCCTGCATAGTAAAAGTTTATATGAAGTACTAACATTATTTTAGCTCATATTATACTCTCCTGACTTTTTTCCCATTATTTCCGGGACACCCTGTATATATATATATATATATATATATATATATATATATATATATATATATATATATATATATATATATATATATATATATTTAGTTAACATACAAGGTGGGCTCCTCCCATGTTAAATCTGAGGTATAAGTGAGCTCCGCGGTAAAATGGGCTCCGGTATACGAAGCCCAGTTTACCAAGTCCTAAAAAAAGCACCAGCTACCTTATATTTATGTCTTGATTGATTTGGCATAGTTTTTAGAAGGAGCTAATTTTGGCCGTTTTCGTGAATTTGTATATTTTTGTAGTGCGCGTGTATATTTCTAGATGGCGATATGCTGAAAACTTGATATACATTTTATGTTATATTTGTAGGTATAAGTAGGATCCTATAACTTTGGCACCACTGCAGTTGAGTACCCCATCACTGTAGCGGTCAGAGTGAGCCCCTTCTAGTATTATTCTACTAAATTGGTCAAGAATTACATCATCGGTTATTTCTTGTTACAGTTAAAGTATTATTCAAGAAAATCAAAGCTACGAGTCTATTTTTAAATATATGTTTAGGAATGAGATACGTATACCATGCAAGGGCTCTCAAGTAATTTGACATTTTAAACGATTCGGTAACGGGAGCTTTGGAGTTGGCTGTTTTTTGTTTTAGATATGAATGCAAATTATAATTACTTTAATTCATTCAGATAACATAACTCTGTCATTTTGAATCTTGAAAGTAATTTTAATAAAAATATTCAAAACGCTTCAATTACATTGTAGATCTTATTGACTCGAGGCTATAACAATTTTTGTTATATTGTAAATAGAAAGTGTGAAATTACTAATCTACTTTTTCGGCTTATAATTTTACTGATTTAATACATAAGTTCTTCTTGAATTTAAAAATGGCTGGGTAATCACGACGTTTATTTCATTGGCTTTTTGTTCCTATTTAGGTTTGAGTTCAATTTGGCATATAGATTCTGGTTTTTTTTCTTATGTTTATAGATTATATCTAACAGCTTTAATTTTATGGCAAGATAGACTGAATGAATATAACCAAATATTACGTTATATACATATAGAGACTGTTGGACGATACCAAAGAAGAGGGACAATTACCTAATCTGAAGCCTTCGGATATCCTAAAAATTTTCTTAGAAATACTCTAGTCTCTCAGACTTTCCTCAGGAACTAAGTAGAAAAAAGGAGGCATAATAGATCTCTTATGTCTCAGTGAATGTCACCCCAGTAAACATTCATACATACACGATACCAAAAATTATTTACTAAATATATCTAGTTTTCGTCCTAATTGAGCTAGAGTTTTTTCCACCTCTAGCTTTTATTTCTTGTACACATACGATGTAAACATCAAAAGTCTTTTACGCGATTTTCGTTTTTTTCATATAATTTTCATGCTAACATTTTAAGTTGGCGTCCTGAAATTATGAGAATTTTAAGTGTTCAAACACAACAAAAATTCAATTTGATTATAAATACCATAACAAACATTATACTTGTTCAGCCCCAGTGTATTTTAAGAGCTAAAAACTTATCATGCTTAGCTACACTGATTCTTAAAATGGGAAATACTAAGAACAAATTATTAATTTCTGAAGGTTAGCATCCAAATTATAGCATGATCTTGATAAACACTCTTCTGTTTTTGTTGATTCGACATAATTTTGGGAATACTAATCTAAATAAAAATCGAGAGCTTCCGTTCGAAGGCTTTGATAAATTGACTATTAATATAACATTCCATTGACCAATGAAATTTCATAAATTTTAAATTAAACCAATCGGAAATAATTAATAGCGACTATTGCACTTGAGCAAATATTAGCGACTACAGAAATAGTAACTTTCTTTTGGAAACGTTGAATATAACTTCAAATGATTCTGACAATTTTGGCAGTAATTAAATTGTCATATCATGATTGAATTTGTCCACGGCTGTTTGATAATTGATAATGTTTACATTTTACGTTTGGATCTTCCTAAGAATGATGACGTTCGTTATTCACTACTCAATAATAAGTATTGATGATCAACAAATCCCAGACAGGCCGTCGCAGGGTGAGTTGCCGCGATTACAATACAGCTGATAGCTACTATTTTAATTATTATACTAAATTAAAATTACTAGAAAGTTTAATATGAAAAACGAATCAGACGGTGAAATGAATGTTACCCCGCCGAACATAAGGGAAGGAGCACAAATATGTAGACTCATTAGCTTGTACCCGCGACTTCGTCGACGTAGATTGTCAAATTAAATATTATGCTGATATGTAACTTATCTTGCTACAAAAAATTCGTTTTTTTCTTTTAATTCAAACAAATTCAATATTTAAAACTAAGCAAAGTGGTATTTTATTATTATATATTATTGTGAATTTAAATAAATTTTTGCAATTATACATATCCACACGTGTAGTAGTGTGTGTGCGCAACATAAATTTAGTTCAGCTCGTAAGTTTAAAAAACTTCCGAACTGTTTACTTCTTTTACCTTTACTACTTCATATCTAGCAAACTAGTGTGAATATACCATACCAAAGTCCCAAAAAATGGACGCCTCTTTGCATAAAACAGCGCGATATCTTTTCAGTATATATAGCAGTTATTTCGGGCTCCAGTGTACAAGCATGTACTGTACAAGGCACGTGGTTAGAAACATTTATTGTATAATTGTTCTGTATTGTGTCAGAATGTCCACGATGAGATTTCGATTTAAGAGAATATTAAATTTGGCTTTAAATCGGGTTTCAGATTGTAAGTATATTTACAAAGTTTAATTTATATGATAGTGTGTGATGACAAATAATGTTATTGTTTCTTGTAGAAAATAAGTCAATTTTTCTGAAACATTCTTACATTGTTTTCAAGCTAAACAAAAGCCATCATATAACACATCCACAATGTTTTTGAAAAAGTATTATTTTTGTGGAAGATTAAAGTACCATATAAAATCTGCTATTACAAAGCTGGTCAGAATTAAATACATTGATAAAATATCCAATAATATCCAATGAAAAACAAAGTATTTTACTTTTTAAAACTTTTCCACATCGAGTCTACAACTAAGATAGGACGGCTGGCTGTATCTGCGGAGCCGATAATCGTTGATAGAGAAATTACTGAAAATTGGATTTATATTAAAGTATTATGTATTAGGGAATATCAACAATACCTCTTTGGTTATCATCAATAAATTCTAAATTATTTTGAATAAAAAATCCTCAAATAATGGGTGTACGGAAGGACAAAATAAATGACTGATTATAACCCGTGTATTTCAATAGAATTTGACAAAATTGGTTGATTTTTTTACCAAATGAATAACAAATCGGATAGTTTCAAATCTCTTTACGAAGATATTCAAAAATTTCATCATTTCAGTTCAAAAGGTTTAACAATGTATTTAATTTCTATAGTGCTAAAGTGAAACAGAATTTTAATTTTTCTTACGAGCACGAGATACTTTTAACAAATTATGTAGCATCTGTATATGCTTTTTATGGGGTGTTCCATTCAGAATTGTCTATATGGTAACTGGAGGTACCTACACCTCCTTACCGATACCAAGAAAGTTTTATTATAAATATTATAAAACGCTTTAGTCCCGTTGTTTTGACACCTTCCAATATTTTTGTGCGTACTTGGCAAACAATTGACATATGCATTTAGTGGTAACATATTTCCGCTATAACCAGAGGCGTCCAGTAGGATAGAATAAAAATAATAGTTTTTAATGTATATCATCTTAGAGTGAAACTTTGATAAACATCAATATGAAAAGATCATTCGAGATGGAATCAACTAAAACTTATAAATTTCATAACCAAATTAGCAAAATAGTGTTGACTAGTGCGAAATAAGAGATAAAATAAAATTAAGTATTATAAACATTCCATTTAATCTCGAATAACTTGAAAACTTCGTACTGTATCGCATAGAGACAGGAGGTTAATACTTACGTAGAAAGTAACGGAGTATCGAAAAAACATGCTGAAATCATTTTTACGATATTGGCGTAGATTGTAGGGGGGAAAAGAAGTATTTATCCCTACCGCATACCTCTAGTGATAGAGGAAAATTATATTATACCACTAATTGAAGTATCCCAATATATAAAAAGTAGAAGGTGTAAAAACAATGGGCTACAATCATTTAAAATATTTATGATATAACACCCTAGATCTCAGTAAGAAGGAATATTTTACTGAAGTGTTCTCGAATCTTTATATTTTGTGCTAAGGTTTCTCCAGTTACTATATGGACAATTATTAATGAACCACTCTGTATAAATATGACTGTTGTTCAAGTGAAAAACACCATTTTTTACGATAACGTCAAAATTTCACTAAACTATGTTAAATCTGACGTTTTTACGTAGATGTGAGAGGTTCTGTGTTTGCCTGTATTTAGTTTATGTAGCTTTAGTTACCTAGAAAGATCGGAATAAATAATTTAGTAAAAAAAATGAAAAACTGTTCCCTGAACTTTTATAAGTGAGAATGATGAAAAGGTTTATGGTAACCCAGAAAAATATGGTGGGTTAAGGGTTGATGTATGCGGTTGGAAAGGAATGAAAAATGGTATTCCTGCTATTTACAGTGAAAGGTAAAGTCGTACGAATAAATATCCAGTGGAATAATTGTAGATACTAAAAAAGTCTACAATTCTTCAAACATATGCTTAAATCTTCTTTTTTTGTGTTTTTTCAGTTTTTGAATTTACTTTTTATTCCGTATGCGATTACATCCTCTGGCGGTTACTTTCAATATACTTTTTTAATTTTTAAATGTAGAGTCATGGGTTATCTGTTTACAGAATACAGCAGGCATCTTTTAAATTTGCACACCGACTAAAGTTGTGCAGATTAATTATGAGTAATTAATCTCGGGTACTGACAAGAAGTGTGAATACTAAAACAATCGTTAAAATTCATAAAATTTAAAAATGGAAACTCAATTGACATAAAACATAAAATTGGTAGTTTTGACAAAAGTTTGATACTGTATTATTTTCATAAATGATTTAAATTGTCTAATTTCATAAAAGACATTGTTCGTTAGCACTGGACAATATCTCAGTAACACAGAAACATCTGGTTATGAATATTTACCACCTGAGGAAAGTTTTTTTCTAATAATTCAAATAGAGAAAACAATCTTTTTGACTCATCAGAGCTTATCACGATCCCACAAAATAAGGTGCCGTTGACAGCCTATGCCGTTTTACAAAACTCTTCCTTGGATTTCCACTACAATTTCAAAAATGTAGTCGTAACACGTGATTTAAAACTGGGAGATTCTACGTTTTAAAAAAATAACGATTCACATATAGAACAGATGTCGTTTTCATTTGAATTTGATCCAGTATGTTCTTACATATCCGAAAATAATTCATCACTTAAAAAGTAAAACATACAGCACTGGATAGTTCAACAGAATAAACCAAACCTCTTGGTTCTGATTAATTTGATGTTCAATGTTTTTTATTCTTAGACAAGAGTTCAAAACTACGAAAGCACGCTTTGGATCAAATTTGACGTCATGGAGATTTTGTAACGATATAATTCCGATTAACGAAAACAAGAAAAGCAATGTGAACCGTAGTATTTCTTGTAAATTTTGCAAAGGGTATTATACCAAAAAGTCTTCAAGGTGGCACGTAAAAAAATGCCCTTCTAATCCTGATCTCAAAAAACCTTTAAGATCACATATCGAAGATGAAACGGTTATGGCTGGTCCTTTATGCCTAAGACTGAGCGGAGTTCTAAACACGTTGACAGATATTTATTATTATTGCTAAAATAGACCTAACAATATGTACGATACAAGCCGATAAATTGGAAAGTAGCGGTTTATCGAAGGTACTATTTCGTTTTGGTAAGCCTTTTTATTATTAATACTTTGCAGGGCTGTTAATCCTTACCCATGCGGCATTAGTTTTAGACTGATTTTGACCCAAAAATATGGATAGTTATAGGGTTAGTGAAAAAATATTTGAAATGGAATTCTTACTAGCTCTTATTTTTTGCTATTTTCTGCAATACTATTTCATACAGTGTGAGACAAAAAATAGAGGACGGTAAATATTCCGAAGTTGCGATTATCTTATAAATGATCCTATATTTAGAAATTCCGTCGGTATATTTCTGCATTTTTGTGTTATTACTGTTAGTATTGTTACTTGTTAAATTCTTCTATTTTCGAGATATACATTTTTAAAGTTAGTGCCAATCAATATTTTACTCACGTCAATAATTACCGTGTAATACAAAATACATAGTATACTTAACTTCTTGTATATTATACAACTGTATATATAAATAAAAAGAGGCAGGTATTTAATGGATATTTTTAAAATAACATGCTAAATACATACAGTGGCTTTTTAATTTTTTTATACTATATAAGTGATATTTAATAGCTATGTGTAAAGCAATTCTGCGGTGTTTTTCATTCACGATTTTAGCCACAATTCTTAAATGTTCTAGTTTTTGACACAGGAGCTATTGAGAACTTATTTATTCCACAGTTGATCACTCATACGAAGAAAACAATTTAAAAAGCGGTTAATTAATTCAATAATGGATTTCAATCACTGAATATTACTTAAAAAAATACCTTTGTTATGTGTTGAGCATGTTAATTTAAAAAATACCCATTAATTACTTATATAATATATTTAAGAACACTCTGTATAAATAAGTATATTTTTATATCATTGTGTGATCTACAATAACTGCATCTAAAATATATTTTCTATGTTGTATTACACGGGGAATTATCATAAAAAAATCTTAATTGTTCATGACTTTAAAAATGTATATTTTAAAAACTGATCATAGGCAAATCTTAAGAATTCAACACTTTCATTGAGTACTAAAACTAATAACAAAAACTTACAGACATTAACCACCAGTCTTAGAATTAAGCTGAGCCTGTCAGCAATTTAAGTAACTAGATCTTGTACAAATGCATATCAAGTTTCCAAGGAAAGATCCCAGTCACCACTTTCCATAAAAAGTGCAGGGTCCATATTCGGATCAACTATTAATATAAAAAGAATTAGGTGTGCATAAAATGGGAAGGAGAAAGTAGAATATTCTTGTAAATGCATCAATCAATAATGTAAATGTATATTCCCATGAAATTATATAATATAAGCTAGACTATTGAGCTTATTTTCGTCAACAGGTTTTTATATGATATGCAAATATTATAATTTATAGGTATCATTACTTTTTAAATCTCTCATGTTATAAACAATCTTAGTCTCTTTAATATAAGTTAATTGTTTTCAATTTATAATTTTTTTTTCTCATAGTTGTTGTTTCAAATTAACAATTGCAGTCTCAGATTGAAATTTCTTACGAAGAAAGCCGATTGCAATCGTTTTATAGCATGTCAATACCTAACTGGCAATTACACTTTTGATTGTATGTATTAACTGGCCGATAGTATATGTGGCATCGCCGCAAGGAGTCCATATTACCTGAAATGTACATTGCTTTTGAAGTATGGAAATATACACCAACGGAGCCTACCGTAACCGCCACATATAACGGATCCCAATACGACGTCAACTTATATAGTGCTATACATGAAATATACGCTAGGAGCCCAAATTAGACTACAGGTATAACGGAGTTCACAATAGCCTGCAACAGTATATATATATATATATATATATATATATATATATATATATATATATATATTTATACGATATATATACATATCGACAGAATCTCCAACTTTATTTTTTCCTGGTCGCAGTGAAGTTAGTTTTGTACTCACGATTTCATAGTTTTTGAAAAACGTGTAGTCGACTACACGGATATTGTAAGGTTGAGCCGGACGACCTACTCTCATTTTGGCAATATAATCTGCGGGAGAGTTTATTGGAGGTTTAAAATATTTTCAAGAGTAGAGTGCACAGTGCCAGCCTTTATCATTGTATGGCTTTTTTCGAGATTGAGTTGTTCGACAGTAATCTGCAATCGAACAGTTAAATCACTGAGGGCACTTGATAGGACCTTATTTCTGTTTTGGTGAGCGCATCCATCTGAGATCAAAACAAAATGGTTATCATTTCCAGGCACGTTTGAAATAAAATTTACGACACATGATATAAATGCATTACATCTAACCCCACCATTTGCCTCGTGCCAAACGTATAGAGTCACGTCCTTATTGTTTAGTACATAAATACATAAATAGTGTAGTTGTGTATTTGAAGCATCCACTTATAATACAATTTAGAGGCGAGTGTCTTTGGACATAATTGAACGCTTTGTAAGTCCATCGTTAAGACAGGCTTGCTATCACTAGCGCTCTCTATAGCCTCATTTCTTGCTGCACAGGCATCATCCTTTTTTTAATGTGATGCAATAATCTTCTTCGGAAATTTGTTTGGTTTTATAACTGCAACACGTATCTATCTTATTGATCGTTTCGTGGTGTGTGGATAACCACATTTTGAGCTTCTAGAAACTGTCTGATGTATGTTTTACCGGCCGCTTTTATATTTCGTTCTTCAAGCCACATTTTGTACACTTCAAGTACATGCTTCGCAGATCTAAATGTTGGCTCCAAGCGGATTTTCTTGGATGTAGAACGACAATAGTGACTTGAAACTTTAGGAAATTCATTTAACCAAGTCTTAAGGTTTTTGAGGAGGTCATGTTTGTCTTTTTCAATAGTTTTTTCTATCTTCGTTTTGATCTCTTCAGTGAAGTTTTCCCCTCGAGTTTCCCTTGTTCTTCTCCTTCAGAATGTTCACTTGCCTCTGATGAAAAAGATGTACTGAACAACTTACTTTTTCTTTTCACCCACCTCTTAAATGTATCTTCACTTATATCTATAGTATTAATGAAGAAAGTTCGGCACACTTTTACTTTGGTACCATCTGCTTTTAGCATGAAAATGTCGTGGAATTCCCCTTTGTTGCTTTTTTTTCATTTCTTAATTATCGTCTTCGCAATATCCTCCTAGTAGAAACTAATCCCTTTACGAACATTTTTTTTTCATTCCAGTATTTATTTCCCATATTTTTTCAAAAATTGCTTGTTTCTCTCTTTTACGAATTTGACCACATAAAAAAGATCTTTCAGATTTTTTTTCTGTTTGCTGATGTGAACATCGTTCTCTGATGTGTGTGGCTGATTTTGTTTCATTTCTTGTAACCCCTTATAAGTAAGACCATGAACACGACACTGTTTTTCAGAAGTAGAAGTGCATATTAACGACTTTTCTACTTCTGAATCATAATCATTTCCAGACATTTTTTCCTGTACCTCTCCAGTTTCTCTGTATACTGGAATAACTCCATATTGCTCTATATTGTCAGTAATTAACTTTGCCTCTGACTGTTTCATAATTTCATTGTTGCGCACTATATTTTCTTTGTCTTGTTAAAACTTTCCATAGTTTTCCGCGACTTCAATAGTAGCTTGGCTAGGAAGCTCTTCCATTTTTTTTCTTCAGTGGAATTTACACTAACATCATTCTCGGATAGCCGAAGAAAGTTCGTCATCGGGAGTATAATCTGTTAAATTATTGCTATTTGTCCAGTCTTCTTTGTTGACGGTTGTAATTATTGTTTTATACAACAACTGATACATATTCGAAATAAATAAACTAAGAAATTGATAATTGCCTTTTACCCCTTAATAGAACAACAAACTGCATAAAGTGACGCATAAACTGACTTGTCTGTCTTTGCTTGAACACTGAACTATAGGTATCTGAGATTGCTGGAGGGTGGGGTGAAATCTTCCATGTGAATCACAGTTGTCGCTTTAAAATCTCCTATGTGTTGAAAGGTACACATAAGAAATTACGTGCAGCCATAGTTGCCGCTTAACATCTCCTATGTGTTGATAGCTGTACAGCAGAGGTTTCGTGAGGGCTATTAGATGAGCGTTCCACATAGGAGATGTAATAAATTACGTTTCTAAAATAACCCTATTATGCAAGATATAAGAGGATTCCGCAACAAACGCAGATATTGTTATTGTATCTGATGCCGAGAAAAAGTGGATACGGTATATTTTGTCACATAGGAGGTTTCATTGCTGCAACGACCAAAGTGATTTAAGAAAAGCGATGCGACAGCAGAGGCTACAGAAATTATCCGTTCTCTTCAATACAACAAGCCATAGTATATTTGAAACTTCGCAATACATTTGGCAACATTCCAATGAAATTTTCTGACAAGAAAAAGAGTTCCAGTATTTTGTCGACAGTAAAGACACTAGAGTATTTTTTAATCTGATAAATTCCTTTTTGTAACGAAATAATTTCGCAAATCAGTAATTTCACAAGAAAAACTGACATGGTGAAATAGCGAGACTGAAGGTCCTATTGAGTGGAATATCAGTTTTCCGAGCAAAATACTGATGGAAAAATTTTCATGCAAAAAAAAAATTAAGCTTAAAATAAAAGCTAGAGTGGTTTTTGGAAAGATAAATTGACGACATTATATATATATATATATATATATATATATATATATATAACAAAATATGTTCATCAAGAACTGGGTGTAGCAGTCAACAGTGGGGCTGGTGAGAAATCAAACAATTTTATTATTCATCAAGCTTTCAACCCTTGTTTGGGGTCTTCCTCAGGATGACTACAAATATTATATATTTAAAAACAATACGTTACAAAACATAGTCGTACTTACTAAAATGGATTGGATGGATCAGTCAAACGTACCAATACTTTTATATATATATATATATATATATATATATATATATATATATATATATGAACAATAATTATCTTTATTAATACAATTGAATTATTTGAATGAACAGTTACTTTAATCACATAATTGTTTGGTTTAGTGTACATATTTCAAAATTTTCTCCTCTGGTATTCACACAATATTAATTTTGATCTTTCTTATTCGAGATTGGAAAGGAACTAATACGAATTTCGTGATGTTCAGGGTCAATTTGGAGGTAGGACGTAATAGAAGATGATTATGATGAGTAGGTATCCCGTTATCGTTATGAGTTGTTGGACACTTATTCCTGCTTTTTTTTCTGTAGAGGGGAAGCCGCTTGACGAATGATGCTTGGCTCGGTATTATCGCATCGAACAGTTTCGGGTGCAACCCCAACTAAAGCCCCTCCGTTTGCCTTAGTGGGCTCTGCTCGGAACAACCGTCGGCATCACTTCGATCAAGGCGGCTATTGATATCTCCGTCTATCCTTTCCCATTTTGGAGTATCAGTTAGGTATTTATATCTTTCCATTTGAGCGTTAGGATCTATTTTGCCAACTCCTTTACTGTGTTCCAGTTTTTTTGACTATCTAGCATCTTGTTTATTATAGTCTCAGGGCTAGTAGGACTTAGCAAGTTTTCTATTTTCCTCATTTCTTCCGTCCATCTCAAGCATTTCAAAAAGGTGTGCTCCATTATATCTGGCTACTTGCAGTAGATGCAATCATTAGTGGTACTTATTTTGAAGCTTTCCATGTACGTATGATAGTGTCAGTATCGGTAGTTGTGTTAAGAAGTAGTTTACCTGTCCATGCGTTCGGTTGTTCCATGTTCTCAAGTCTGGTATATTTTTTGTGTCCACTCTCCGTTACCTTCCTCCATTTTCCACCTTTCTCGCCATTTATTCAGAATTAATCTGCGAGCTTCTCTTTTAGTTTCTCCCTGTTCTATAAGCATTCTTTCTTCTACCAGTAGGTCTATTGGCAGCAGTCTAGCTATGGGCTGCAATGCTTTCGTTGAGGTTGTTCTATAGGCGCTCACGACCCCGATAGACATTCTCCTTTGGATACTAATCAGTATGTTTCTATATCTTTGTTCCCTCAATACCCTTTCTCATGTGGCCGCTTCGTACAGTACTATGGAGCTTACGGTTCCAAATAATATTCTTCTCGTTGATTCCTTCGGTCCTCCGATGTTTGGTATTAGTCTTGTTAGGTTCCCAATTGCCTTATTTGCCTTTTCAATGATTTTACGGATGTGGTAGCCCATATACATATTGCGGTGTAAATGAATCCTTAGATACTTTACTGCTTCTTGGCTGGTGACACGTGTATTTTCTATCTTGATTGTGATTTTCTTTATCTTTCGTTCGGCTGCGAGTAAGACTACTTCGGCTTTCTATACAGCTATTTTCAGCTTTTTCCTCTACATTCTGTCTGTAATATACTTTAAAACTCCCTTGGATATCGTTACTAATGTTTGAGCGTCCTGTTACCACCACTGCGAAATCGTCAGCGTATCCAACAAGTGTACAACAGCGTATTGGTAGTATTAATACCTCGTCAGAGTACAGATTCCAGAATGTGGGTCCCAGCATCGAGCATTGCGGGACTCCGCACGTTACCGTAATTTCCGCAAAGTTTCCCACAAACCAAATCCGGCTTTCCAAGTAACTGGGTATTATATATGTGAGTAGCAACGTGTCTTCTATTTAACTAGTTTAGGATGCACTCCCATGATCCGTTATTAACCGCAATTTGCACAGCAAGTGTAACTAGTGCGCATTCCTTTATTCCTGCTCTTTCGTTGGTTTCGTCCGCTATTTCTTCCACTCGTTTAATCGCATGTGTCATCGAACTCCCCTCTCTGAAATGATATTGTTCTTCTTTAGTCTGTCTAGAATTATTTGCTTAAATAGCTTCCCCATAACATTTAAAACATATATTGGTCTGTACGCCTTATAACTTTTCCGCAAACCCTATCTACGATGCCAAAAAAGTATTGGCATACTCCAAAAAAAGTTGGAATTTTCGATTTTTTTAAAGTTATTTTTACGTTTTAGAAAACAAGAAACAGTGGTTTTTCTAAAAAAAATCCTGTGTGTACGTCGTCGTCGTCGGCCACTTTTTATAATTATATCTTGTAAGCACGGGGACTCCAATTTTATGATAGAGTATTGTTCAGAGCATCTCACAGATGAACCCTATTGCTCGCCAGATCCAGTACAACGGGTACTTTGGTACATTTTTGGTCATTTTTGGAGGAGTGTCGGTTGTTAGCACGATACAGCCTCCAGGGTGTATATAAGTGACCTATTTTATGATTGGATATTTTTAAGGGCGTCTCACAGATGAACTCTATTGATTTTGAGTTCACCAGAGCTAGTACAACTGGGCCTATAAATCCATATATACTACATTTTTGGTCGATTTTGGAGAGATTTCGGTTTGTTATACAGCCCCCGGGGTGTATATAAGTGACTAATTTTATAATTGGATATTATTCAGGGCATCTCACAGATGAACCCTATTGATTTTCTATATTCCGGACACTTCATTACTTCTGCATTGTGGCCATCTAAATTACATAGATAGCACTGCTCTTCTTTAGTGCATTCTCTTTTTTTGTGTCCCGCATCTCCACATTTGTGGCAATTGATTCGGTCCTCTTCTCTGTATTTACACTGTTCTGCAATGTGGCTAATTTTGTAATACTTGCGACATATTTGTAGGGGTCAAGCTCTCTTACCCTCCATCTGTTCCACCCATCTCCAATCCTTTTCTTGTTTGTTTATAGCCATCTGCCACTCGCTGCATGGTTACGAACATTATTATATCCTTTTTTATTGTGTGTGTCAGCAATTTTAATATGGGATTCGTCCATGAAACTTCCCTTGTTGTTGTTTCCTTTTTAGAATCTCCTATATCTCCTGTTTAGAGTTTAGTGCCGACGTAAAATTCTTCCTCCCAAAACAAAACAACGTTTTGGTAAAATTGACTGATTCTCGCTACAAAGTTTAAAAAAAAGGAACTAAATTTCACCTCGAGTGTATAAACAGTGCATCATGATTAATTATATATGTACTAATTGATAATGGGTATTTTATTTGGTGATTGATTGGTCATAATTGGTACTACTGAGTATGCATGCAGTAATACACCTTAAAAGTATGTTGTGTTGTAGTTTGGGTTTAGTTCTGAATAAATAACTACATATTTCAGTTGGTAGAGTCAACTTATTTCATTCGGATTTGACAATAACAAATGTCAAAGATAGCGTTTTTTTTTGTGAGCAACTTTCACTCGTGTAGGTCGTTTTGGCTTCCTTTTTAAAAGAGAGTATGTATTTTTAATCATCCTCGCGAATTTAGCAGTATTATCAGAAATTAATTAATTTTAAGATTTATAAGAGCCTGCTAGACAAATGGTTGGAAGTATTATTCTTTAAACTTAACTTGGAATACATAAATGTCCGAGTTAGGATTTCCTTGTTAGTCACTGGGCGAAGCCAGCTTTTTCTATGATGCTTTTGAGGATTTTATAACATTATAACTTCCTATAAGTTTTGGGGTTTCGGGACCAAACCAGTAAGATGTTTTTTTACATGCATCTGAGCTGAACCATGAACTTAATTTTTCTACAAGAAGATTGTTTGCAGGAGAAGAGCCACACATTGTCGGATGGTAGATGGTGTCATCGCTTTGTGCTTGTCATCCAGATAACTTTTTGTCCTCAATGTTGGACGTAAGCCAACTCCTTTTATGCTTGGACCTGCCGGACCTAAGGACGACCATTTCTCCTAAGAGGTGCCTCTTTGTTGAGGAATTCCTTACCTGATGGGCAGTGTCGAGTACTCACCGAACCTTCATCGTATAGAAAACAACTTTCAGTTTTGAGATTTCGATTGATAGTGTCGTTACTACAAGGTGAAATTTAAAAATTGTCACTATACTAAGCTTTGTCTGACCTGGGACTCTCCTCAGATGGTGAATTCGGCCTCAGTTACAGGATTTTTTATTACCTCAATTGGGATAAGGTGAATCAACAAACAAAATTTCGGGACAAATGGATTTATTTGACACAAAAATAAATTTACATAAGCCGTATATTCTCAATATAATACGAACAAAAATCAGTTATTACGATGAAAATTTCCAACTCAATATTTTAATATTTTATATTTACCAATAATAAGTTAGGGACTTATCTTGGGAAGACTCGGGAAGTACAGCTCTCAGCGGTTTCGACCGGTTCATGTGCTGTTGGTGGCTGGACGACTCTAGAATCTGACCGTTTGGTGTGTTAGAGCTGAATGGTGTAGTGGAGCTATACGGTCCGGTAGAGCTGGATGGTGCGGTAGACTGAATGGTGCGGTAGACTGAATGGTGCGGTAGACGCTGCAAAGCTGTAGGGAAAAAAGTAAAAAAAACAGGAGAAACAATAGGAAAAATTGAGAATTGAAAAGGAGGAATAAAATGAACAGATTAGGAGCTTATACTCCAATACATACAAAAATTGAATTTAATTTTAAAAATAAAACCACAGAAATCTCTTCATTCTTATCCGTCCTGTTCCCAAAATAATTAGAAAATGTAAATTTAGATAATAGAGAAATAACCATAAGAATCCGTTATAAATTCGCTTCATAAAATAAATTTGGACGCCACAAATTTTTTAAAGAATGATAATAACGGGGAAATAAACTGGAAACGCCATAACAAAAATAGTGTTTTTTAAAAAACGAAATATTTCAACTGAATAGAAAAATAGAAATAGAATGATTTGTAACCACACAATTACAATTTGAAAAGATATAGAGAACTTACCAACAACAAAAATTAAAATCACACACAAAGTATTGTTTAAAAACTTAATATTGAAATTGCTTCTCAGCGAAGAATGAACAAGCGACCGATTCGACTTGAATCATCGTCTAAATAGATATTTTACGATGGTAAAAACGATCACCGACGCGTTCTTAATATTTGACATAAAAGTATTTGGAATTAGAGGTGGGAGTAGCCGACGAATAAGTAACGCTCCAAAATAATTAATAAAAATAGAAACATGTCTCAGCGACATGTTACAAAATAATGAACATAAGGTTAGTGTAAATATTTTTCAGTATTTTTGGGCTACATTTAAAAAATATTATCTTTAAATAATTAGATACACGTCAAATTTGTTTGATTATATTTCATGGCTACTTATAACTATCGACTGGTATTATTTTCATAACTTTGGGTTTAACATTTATTAAAGACCGTTTTTCAAGTTCTTTTTGTAAGTTATTACTCAATGTTTTCCTAGAAAATATCCTAAGAAGGTCTTTAAGATTAATAAATTTATTTTGCTGTAAGTACATCGCTACTACTGGTTATGATCAATTTTTCATTTATAAAACCATACCATTGTGTATGAAGCTACATAGTGTTTACATAAGTATAACATTAATAAAATTTTGGATACTTTTAACAATCCGTTATTGGTTTGAACTCTGTATTTATTTAGACTTGTATGTTTATGGTAAATTTCTCTTTTTTGTTGTATTTTAATGCACTGTTTGTCAGCCTCTGCATCCCGCTACATATTTTGATCAATGATGTCTGGCAATTAAATTATACATATGTGTAAATCTAAAAAAACTCAACCATTGATAATGAAATATCCTACCAATAATTATTATTTTATTTTCCTAGTATTAAAGGTTAGGTTACGAATTATATTTGATATCAAATTTAATTCTATTATGATCATAGCCTGTATTTAAATGTTTTAGCTTACAATGATACTTTTAAAACCGTTGAAAGATTCTAGTTCTTTCGACTTATATTTTCCCTATTTTTCTAACTTTAATCAAAATCAGGGTGGCGCCCTTTTAGCCTTAAGTTCAATTAAAACAAAAGTATCCCCCCAGAATTCATATTAGCTCTCCGACGAAGACCTGCCATTTTACAGTTTGCAAAGGGATGTTAATAATCTAGATCCCCTAACAAGAACACATTTAAATCAAAGAAAAACTTGTTAAACTGTATTTTTTTCTATCGTTTAGCAACAAAATCAGTAACGCGTTTTAGTTTCTCTCTTCCTCTGATTTTCAGTTGTATGTTTCCACTGTCTGTTTTTTTGATTTTTTTGTATCTTAATTCCTTCAGTACTTATGTCTATATCTATGCACCAATTCATCAAAAGACTAGTCGACAAGTAATGCAAACCCGCTACAAATCCATTCCATATTGTTTACCATATGAATGAGAAAATGCTGACTTAATCGGAATTATTTTAATAAAAAAAAGATTAGATATCAACGTACTCATTCAGTATTTAAGTAAAATGATAACGCTTATTCTAACAATACTATGAATAAAAAACAATGAGTATGGAAAATCGTATCATATCATAACACAACAACCTAAACCTTGGTATTTTATTGGGTAAATACGACACATAAGGTTGGCAGTTCAACCACAAAAATTCGTATGATATCAGTGGGCGACGACGCATGACCTCAGACGCGGCTACAGTGAACAAGAACAAGGAAAAAAAAAACTTGATTTTAAATATGGAACTTTAGTAAACGTTCACATTGTTCGAGAGCTGGCTAATAATTATAACCATATGAATATTAAATTGGCAATACATGGTATAAATAAACAAGTTATCATTCCAGTTAATGATAATGAATGTTAAGCCAAGACGTCACTATTCTAATGTAATTTATCTATGCCGGAAACATACGAAATAAATGAAATAAAAATAATAAGAAAATAAGAATAGATTGCTAAACGTTATTATATAAAAAAATAAACATTTGAAAATTGAACTAAACTTGCGTGTATCCACTCAGGTAAAGTCTGTAATTCATAACAGAAGGCGAATTTACATGGGGATAGTAAATAAAGCAAGCAACTAAAGCCAGTTACTAAAATTTGGTTACTTTCCATTTATCATTTTTCTACGCGACATTTTAGCTCGCTCTGTTCATTCACTGAGTGAAAATGGCGTAAAAGAGTGTATAGTTTTATTATGCGAGGAAATTAGTAAAGTAACGTGAACAAAAGAAAAAGAAGCGTATATGGATAAGAAAATGGTTAACTCGTAGAAATACTCATGGGTTTTCTCGTATGTTGTTCAAGGAACTGGCTAATGAAGGCCTCGAGGAAACTAGAAACTGCATGAGAATGTCCAAGCAACAATTCGACATACCGCTACATAAGGTTGGTCCTTTTATAATGAAGTCTGACACCCTTATGAGGGAGGCTATTCCGGCAAGAATAAAATTAGAAATAACTTTATCGTATTTAGCAACTGGAAATAGCTTTAGAACTTTATAAACACAATTTTTTCGTATATAGTTTTCTAAAATATGTCAAAAACTATTATATTCCATAAGAGATTTTCACACTGTATGTTTTGTTATATTTCACTATAATGACTATAATTGTATTTATTTGGATTTTATAGGTGCCTGAGAATCATACCGAATGGAAAAAAAATGAAATGGGTTTTCGCCAAAGATGGAATTTCCCCAACTGTTACGGAGCACTTGATGGCAAGCATTTCGGGATCCGAGCACCCGCAAATTGTGGTAGTGACTATTTTAATTATTCGTATTCATATGGCGACCGACTAAACACGTTTTGTGGGAGCTCCTGATAGTTTTATGCCAGATTGAGGTAAAATTTAAGTGAAATTATCTGAAAAGTGGTTATGTGCATCTGTAGTTCGAGGTGAATTAAGTACAGAAAAATCAAATAAAAAACTAATTACTTGCAAAGAAATTTTGAAAAATACAAATAAAGTGAACCATACACGTAATTATAATCAAGAAAATTAAAGTAGACAATAAATAATGGATGACAAATTAATCGAACAACTGATAACTAAAATTTGTCAGAAACTTATAAATAGAATAGAAGATAAACTCTGCAAGAAATTTAATAGAATTGAAACCAAGATTAATGAGATATGCGACAAACTTAACAAAATGGAGTCTAAGATGTCACTATTAGTAATAGATTGGAAGACTTACAAGAGTGCATAAACAAAAAAGAAATTATTGCCATATCAGAAAGATTAGATGAAACTGGAATCTACCAAAGGCTTAATTTGCTAAGATTTGATGGATTTAATGAGGCAGATAATGAAAATTTGATCTCGCTATTTACAACTCTGGTCAACAACACAATGAAAATTAAATGTACAAATCTGGACATATCCAATATTTACAGATTAGGCAAACTAAATGTACAACAAGGTAGGCCTAGAACAATAATCATTGAATTTGCATCTATCCTCAAGAGAAATGAAGTATTCAAATCTAAGGGTACCCTTAAGCAGACGGGTATCTATGTAAATGAATTTCGAACGAAAAATAGATATGATTTATTAAGAAAATGTCAACAAAACTATGGCAAAAAAGAATCTTGGAGTTTGAATGGAAAAATATTTGCCAGAATAAATAACAATGTCAAGAAAATCTCTACGGAAGCTGACTTTGCCTAATAGTATATGGACACCTTTAAGCAGTAGAGTATTAGTTGGCTATTTAAACTTTATGTTTGCCTTTTTTCTTCTTTTTCATTGTTGGAACTCTTTTTTGCTTTATCGATTCGATAACAATAATTGTACTGTAGGTATTTAATCAATTTTTATCTTTATTATTAAGGTGGAATTCTTTTCGATTTGTAATCGAATATTTATAAAGTACATGACAGATTATATCTTTGCACTATCGATTATTTTTAATTTAAATCAGATACTGAATTGCCAATAATGTTGAGTATTTTAATCTAGTCTTATTGGTAATCGAACATTAGTTATATTATAGTTAGTTAGCTTAGTTATATTTTTTGTGCAATATTAATTTGATTATTTCATGTCACAATATTTTAATGTATATTTATGCGTACAGGATAACTCTCACGTGACATGCATATACAGTACGTTCCATCTATCTATAATATATCAAAACTATAGAGGACTGAGCACAAAAACATCAGAAAAATATACGAATAGCTTGGAAGGTAATAACGATGTAATAATAGTAACAGAATCATGGCTAAAGGACGGGATATGCAATGGGGAATTAATAGATACCGACACCTACGACGTCTTTAGGGCAGAAAATTTGAACTTACAGGTAAAACTAATTAAGAAAAAAATTTAAATGTAACTCGGGAAGTTTCCATGTGCGATGTGTTAGTTTTGGATATTAAATTTTCAAAAAACAATATTTATACCATTATAGGGGCTTACATACCCCCTAGTGCCACTTTAAATGAATATAGTGATTGTTTTCAATTTTTTCAAACTTGTATAAAAAACATTGATAAAGCGTTAATAGTGGTGGACTTTAATTTACCTGAAATAAAGGGTTGCAAAAGTTTAGATTCAAGAAATGTTAGTGCTAAAACGCTGACACTAAAAGATTTTTTCAATTTTAATACATTAGAATTACAATGGTATCAAAAATATTCAAGGAAAGACACTAGATCTAGTTATCACGTCACAATTACATAGTACTAATTTCACTGTAGGAAGAGAACAATTTCCTTTGGTACAGGAAGACGCTCTTCACCCCACTTTAATGATTAATATAAATTTAAAACAACGAGAAGAGTTAATTGCAAATAACTTCACCGATAACAAATATAATTTGAAAAAGGTTAATTTCAATTTATTATATGAACTAGTGAGGGATTTGAAGTGGGAAAATGTAACAAATGAGAATGATTACATTTGTCTGTGGATAATTTTTATATGAATCTCAATAATATATTCAGTAGTATTATTTATAAAACGCATAAGTATTTTGGAAAATTTCCACCGTGGTTTGATGCTGAAATTGTTAATTTGTTAAAAGCAAAAAATAACTACAGGAAAATGAAACGTGTCTCTACGTACTATGATGATAAATATTTTGAAGTTAGAAGGTAATTAAAGTCATTGATAAGACGTAAACATAAGGAATATTTAAGTAATTTTGAACAGAATATAACGGCGGATATAAATAATTTCTGGAATTATATTGGGCAAAAAAGATAATAGATCAGAAATACATTCATATACTTTAGGTGGTGATGCGGTGACAGATGAAAATGCTGAGGAAAAATTTTCAGAATTTTTTGCTTCTGTTCATTCATCTGAAAAATCTCATTTTAGTACAGATTATGTGAATACAAATATATGTCAATTCAATACATATAACTTAAATGAAATAGATTCTGATGATTATGAAGAGGCCGTAAAAATATTAAAACCAAAGAAATCGATCATTTACCGCCCTACATTTTAAAGGGTGGTCAATAATTGCCTAAAAAACCTTTGCTGCACATATTTAACTTAATTATTTAACAATCAGAATATCCTACACAATACACACCAATTTATAAGACAGGAAACAGAAATGAAATTGAAAATTACAGAGGAATTGCAATCTTATTTGCTTCTCCAAATTATCAGAATTTATAATTCACAACAAATTATATAACCACATAGGAAATGTTTTCGCAGAGGAACAGCATGGGTTCGTAAACGGTAGGTCGATAAATACAAATCTATTAATATGTATGGAGCAGGCGAATGACACTTTAAATGAGAAATTGCAGCTGGATACTGTCTATACAGACATTAGTAAAGCATTCGATCGGGTGAAACATGACATTTTACTACGAAAATTACACAATTTTGGAATTTCAGCTAATTTGTTAGAATTACTTAAAAGTTACCTAGAAAATAGAATGTTTCTGGTGCAGTATAACGGTAATATCTCCACAAAAAAAGATGCGAATTCTGGAGTGCCACAGGGCTCCAATCTTGGACCGTCGCTGTTTTTGATTTTTGTAAATGACATTCCGTCAAATGTGAAGTATTCGATTTGTCTAATATTCGCTGCCGACTTTAAAATGTTCAGAAGAATCCAAACGGTGAGAGACTGTGTGCTACTCCAGAAGGATATTAATAGTCTATATACGTGGAGTATTAATAATAAATTGTATCTATACATTAAAAAATGTTACGTCATGTCTATCACGAAAAAAAAGAGCCACTTATTTTTGATTATATCATATACGCAGATACTTTAAGGCGAACTAATGAGGTGCGAGATCTCGGAGTTGTTTATAATAATCAACTATCATTTGCTACACATATAGAAAACACTGTAAATAGCTGCAATAGAATCTTAGGCTTCAATCTGAGACAAAGCTCAACATTCTCTAATTTGGATACAGTAAAATTACTATACAATACCTTTGTTTTGCCAAAATTAGATTTTGCATCTATTATTTGGGAACAACAACCACAAATTTACTTGAATTATCTTTAAAAAATTTTTTGCGCCATCTCTATTTTAAAAAATTTCACCAATGGCCCGATTACAACGTCATGAGAAGCGAAATGCTAAGAAAAGAATTTAAAATAAAATCATTGCATGTTAGACGAAAGATAACAATGATGAAATTTTTGTTCAAACTGATGACTAACCAAGTCTCATCAAATAATCTACTGTCTCTTCTACCTATAAATGTACTACCTAAACGCACTCGTTCTTCTTTGATGTTTAGAATACAACAATCATCGTCAAATTCCCCATTGCATGCAGTGCTACAGCTAGCAAATAATATAAACGCAATGCAAGACATAGATTGGACCCTTGCATTTAACGAGTTTATGAGAAAAATAGAGAGCTATTTCGAGAATTTTCATCTCTAACATTCCCAACTCACGAAAGTTCTTGTGTTTTTATGTTCATGCCTTTACATTAACTTTTCTTTGCCTTCACTTTTGCTTTCCTTTAGTACAGTTGTATTAGTATAGATTTAAGATGTTTATAGTCACCAGATTAACTCTAAAAAACATATTCATATCCATGTAAAAAGGCTAGAGTGCCTGTTTGGATTTATTGTAAATAAATAAATAAAGGTGCTAACAGTATTATTTTGTTAGCTGTTGTGAATGACAACTATTGCTTTTCCTACATAAATGTCGGATGTAATGGCAGACAATCGGATGGTGGGGTCTTTCAACATTCATCATTATTTGGAGCCTTAGAAAATGGCCTACTTCCACCTGACGGGTTTTTAGTGGCCGATGATGCTTTTACCCTGAAGACGTATCTGTTAAAACCCTATTCACGAACGTCACTTTCCAAAGAACAAAAGATTTTTAATTGTCGGTTGTCTCGAGCGCGTCGTATAATTGAAAATGCATTCGGAATTCTTGTGAGCAGATTTCGTGTTGTATTTATACTCTGTTAAATTGAGAAATAGATCAGGATTAAATCATAGCAATAACGATTAATAAAAAAACCTATTTAATGAAATAACCAGGGAAAAATCCACTTTTTGATTTAAAAGTAGTACCTACTATAATATTTTATGAAGCAAGGCAATTAT
Source organism: Galeruca laticollis (assembly GCA_963921935.1). Classification (NCBI taxonomy): domain Eukaryota; kingdom Metazoa; phylum Arthropoda; class Insecta; order Coleoptera; family Chrysomelidae; genus Galeruca; species Galeruca laticollis. The sequence continues at coordinate 56,849,300 of OY998180.1, forward strand.
TTCTTGGAATTCAGATTAAGTTTTGACAACTTGCAACAATGCAATCCAAAAATTATATTTAAGTATCAAATAATTTTTAATATACAAAAAAAACAAAATCAAGTTTTTAATTTATAGACTTATATAAAAACGATATTCAACATACCCTACTTGGTCAGGGATCCTTGGGATTTTTGTTGTCCAGACAGCTGAGTAAGTAATTTAAGACCTAGTATCCAGTTAGAAAATGAACCATATTGACTCCCTATAGCTACAATTTCACCAGAGGCGAGTAAAATCCTCCACGGAGATGTTCTTGGGAAAACCGCTACCAATGTTACACTACCAATTGTAGCTTTTCCCTAAACGATTATGTGGAACTTTAGAAATTATCCCTCAGGATGGACACAAAATTCCAGACGAAATCAAAAGTTCCTTACACACCTGGTGATTCTGCTATTTACAAAATGGCCGAGCCTCGAGGTACTCGTTCTCGATTACTTATTTTTAAAACCCTCCCGGAAAAGACCAAAGGCCAGTATACTATCTCAAATCATAAATTATGGAAATGGAAATGACAAAATCATTATTACAATACAATAAAATTAGTACACCACGTAATAAAATACTTTTATTATAGTTTTATTTCTTCCTCAATTATAATGGCAAATAAATAGATATTATTAGGAACTGTAAATAAGCAATAATAAAATATTTTGTGTCAAACTAATTTGGCAACACCTATCAATTCATGCGCGATATACAATTTAATCGACAAAATAAATACCTTCTCGATTCGTATTGTCATCAAAACCCATTGTGTAGACTAGTAGCTGGTCACTTTTTAATAACTAATTAACAATAAATAATTTAACGTTATAACCTGCCTACATGACAAATAGGAGGTTTTCTTTTATATCTGTACCTACTTCACTGCATGTTTGACATTTTTTTGTAAGCCTCCTCTGGCCACTGTTCCTCCAACCCTTTTAGGAATTCCCTGTCGTGTAGCTCTCGGTCAATTACTTTTTCAATATTCCACTGTTGGTTACTGATTATTTGTGGGCCAATTTCTCTTACTTCCTCCTTCGTAGTTCCAGTACTGCCTGTAGAGGCATATTGGCCATTCTATTAACTCTTTTATGAAACCAATTTGCATTGACATTTGCTGGACAAAATCTTCCGTTCTGCTTTTTTAAATTTCGGTTTTCGTAACTAGTGTTCTTAGTTGCTTAGTTTGGTCTGCCACTTTTCTAATAAGGTCGTTTAGTTTCACTGAAAGGAATTTCCATTAACCGTTAGCAAAAATTGAATAACAGTTATTAGAAACTTGCATGAAATAGGCATCAAGTAAGTTCACGATTATGGTTATTAAAGTCACTTTGTTGGACACCACTGAGTAATTGTTAATAGATATAATTTTTAAGAATTTCGTATAACCGTTATCAAGTGCACTTAATAAGTATTATAAGATTTTGTAATAGCAATCATACTGTCCTATAGTAAACGTTACTAGATGTTCAAATAAAAACAGAATTTCGTATAACCGCTATCGAGTGCACTTAATAGATATTAGAGGATTTTCTAATAGCAACCATATTGTCATATAGTGAAGGTTACTAGATTTTCAAATAAAAAACATAATTTCATATAATTGTTATTGAGTGTACTTAATAAATATTATCGGCTTTTCTAGTCACAATTGTACTGTCATATAGTAAAGGTTATTAGATTTTCAAATAACAAACGGAATTTTGTACAATCGGAATCGAAGGCACTTAATTTAGATTATGGGATTTTCTAGTAACAATTATACTAGTAAAAAGTAAACGTTATAAGATTTTTTTAAGAATATGATATGTCATATAACCGATATCGAGTGCACTTTTATAAGTATTATAAACTTTTCTAATAGCGGTTAGACTATAATACAATAAAGATTACTATATTTTCGAATAAAACTAAATTTGCTATATTACATTTATATTAACAAAATATTTAAATTATTGGATCTAACTATAAAAAACTACAAAAATACAACATGATAGGTACAAAATCAAATAAACGTATTTTCCAGTTTAGATATCAAAGCTCCCAAAAATTCTTAGATTGAAGAAGCTTATAACAAAAATACAACAATTCAAATAAAAATTTTTTCCACAAAATAAACTTTAAGAAAGATGGGAGACGTAATTTTTAAATACTTATAAATGTTTTAGTATTTCGATTGATTGGTGTATAAGAATCGTGAACATAGTCAGATATATAGTCACTTAATCGCCACTGTATTAATAGGTTTTTGAACGCCATTCATATACTCAACCCAATTTAACACTGTCGGCGTATTCAACCTAACCTCACAGTTAATTGCAAAAACTGCAAATAATCACCTACACCGCACACAAACTTTCAACACTCAATACTCCCAAACCAAATATGAAAGTGTTCCAAGTTCCAAGGTTCCAACCACAAATAACCAATAAGACGAGATCGACAATCACATCGGTAATGTTCGGACCAGAAAAAACTGCAGCCGTTTCTTTTCAAAAAATTATTGGATATCTTAATAACCGTTATACGAGGACTGCATAATTGTAAGTAGGTAATCTATTTTGTTGGTACTGAATAGTGTTAAGTGGGTACCTAATTAGGACTAGTAGGTGCTGAATTGAAACAATTCAATGAGGTCTATAACGAAATGACTATATAATAACAACAATTAGATTTCCAGTTAACTACATCATTTTATCGAATAACTGTTATAAAAATGTTTCAACAAAGTCAACATACTTGTGATAATTATGCACATGCTAGTAATCACTTGAATTGTTTTAACCACTATTTGATTTTTTGTACCAGTTATTAAGGGCATCTTAAGAAAGAAATCTAATAAGGGCATTTTGCCCAGTGTTCATTTCTTCATTTTTCAACCTCTTGAAACCCCCGTCATTTTCCTCTTTTGTTTTCACTGGGGTCTCTATCCGTTTTCGTTTGTTGTCTTTGCTATGACATCCTAACTCCACAGAGTGCGCTCTCGGTTGCGAACGTGACCTGATAACTGGGCCTTTATTCATGAAGATGGTCACTACAGGAGTCGTATCAGTAGCTCTCTTCCAAAGATTCCTTGTTTCCACCTGTTTTCTAGATCAATATTCAATTCTTCTGTTACCATTTCTTTTTTTGTGTAGTTTCTTCCTTGTGTGTTCCTACGAGCAGTTAAGGAAATTTCAGTCCGCAGATGTAGAGCCCCGCTTACATTTGTAAGGCTACTTACTCCTGGATGTCACTAATTATAGCGGATGGACCGTTCGGGACCACGTCCGTGTGGCCACGCATCCATCGGCACGGTTACTGAACACCTTGGCTTCCAACTTTTTTACAGCTGGTTTTCTCCATCTGTACTCGTCTGTCCAGGCTTCCATACCATAGCCGCAGGGTCCCAGTTTTACGGCGCAGAGAACTCTTTGATTTTCAACTGGTTTTTGCTGGTGCTACTTTTCCGGCAAGGGTAGCCGCACCAGTGTCCCACTGTTTTTTAGCTTCCTGTCCTTTCGGCTCCTGCTTTGAGTAATTGGGAAACTGTACTAGCACGGTTTGAATGATTGGTAATTTTATTATTTGGGATGTCGAGTCCAATTTTAGTTGCAGAATATTTGGTCCAAGTAGAAATCGTATTAATACTCAGTGGAACATTTTTGTACCAACCGCTAGAATTTGTATTTTTCCAAAAGGGCCTTGGTCTTAAAAAAGTCGTTTAGATTTTATGTTTTCATTTCGTTTTTATAACAATAAAATTAACAATGCAACCGGACAAATACCTTCATCCATTTCATTTTTTGTTCTCCATTTGCTGCCAATTTTTTCGTATTTGAAAATATTGAATTGTATTTAAATCTCCCTGTTGGAGTTCCATTTTTTTTTCTTATGTAAAATGATAAATTGTACAGTTTACAGCTTCTTTTCCTCTCCAAGCTAATCCATAAGAAGTTGTAAGGAAGCTTTTTTGTAATCCCTCTGGTTCGTCAATATTCCACAATTTCGCCATTTTTAGTTTAAATTAAATTCGTAGTTTATAAAAGCTACTTTTTGAAAAATAACTTCTATTTCTACAAACTAAAAATGAGACTTTACAACTAGGAAGCTATATAAAATCTGAATGTGATAATGAAAAACGTTATAAAGAAAACAATCCGTGAGATTGCAATTCAGCAGTCTAGCGGTGTCCTATTACCATATGCGTTCTCATAACTCCTCCGCCATTAGACAGAAATTAAAGGAATTTGTTGAATTTCAGAGTTCCAAATTTTGGGTTCCATTCTGGATTTCTTGGCCTTGGCTTCTTCTTCGGGTTCTTCTTATTAGAATGAATTTTACAGTCCAATACAAGATAATTATTAATATGATGAAATAAATAAAAATTGTCCAAATATTAAAATTTGCAGATCTTATTGGAGACGAAATGTTGACGATTTTTTGTTTTTGAATGTCAAAAGCACTTTGAACATATTTAAAGTCGTCTAAATTGATAGAATTTAATTGGATTCGTTCCATTTGAAAATTTGCTATTTCACTTGAAAATGTTAAATTTGGAAGGTTTATTAGTTTCAGTTCGGTTTGATAATTTTCAAAATGTTTAATTTTAATACCATCAATGTCCCCTTCGCACAACGAATCAAGTTCTAGAATAAAAGTTACCTGAATTGGAAAATTGTCTTTGTTAGATCCGCACTTTTGATTAATTACACTTATTTCAGGAGATATTAGAATCCATTGATTCTTCTCCAATTTTTGGATTCGTAATTTAGGCATTCGAATAGTTAATTGCTGGCATGATGAGACGTTCTTGAAATAGCGAAGCATTTGGATTTCACATGGGATTTTTTCTTGGATGATAACGGGTCCATTCTGGTAGCAAATGTACTGCTCAGATGAAACTTCTTGACAATTCTGCTACACTGTTAGATTCGTGATGTCCTACAGTGCCAAAATGTATTTTTATTTTATGTAAATTCAAAATTTCTGTTACAGTATCATTATTAAATCATCAAGAGAACAAAAGTATTTTATTAATCCTTTACTTACATGAATTGCCGTTTTGGCTTCGACTTGGTGTGCGTCGATAATAATTAAATATATTTTATTGTTGTAACGAAATAAATCTATGTGAACAATTTGAAAAGGTTTTGATGCTGTTTCAGTTATTACCAGAGGTGCGTATGGAGGATGTCTGCAATATTTTGTTCGTTGACAAATATCACACGAGTTTATATATTCAGTAATGGTAGTTTTCATATTTTTCCAATAATAGTTCCGTTTTAAATATTCATACGTTTCTACAATACCACGATGGTTAGTTTTGCCAACGTGATGATGTTTTATTAGCATTATTTGTTCTTCCTTTTCCTTGATTGTGTTTACTTGTTTTAAGCATCTAATTAATTTTGGGCCTTTTTTCGAAAAGTGTTCTAAATATATTTTATTGAAATCGTTATAAAGAGAATCATTGTGAAAATACATGCAGTAACAACGTTTCATAATTGTGTAGTCTTTTAAAAATTCGAGTATAGAATTTTCATTATTTTGGGTCGGAATTTTAACATTTATTATTTTATGATTTTCGTAGGATTCCTGTTCAACTATTAATTAAGGATATGGATGGGGTGTGATTATAATTTGATTAACTTTATTATTAATTATTTCGTCATATATTCGTATACCGTCATTTGTTGTTTCATTAAAAGTGGTGTGTTGTGTATTTGAGTCGGTGTCAATTGTGTCAGCTGTTTGCAAATTGGCATCGGTTATATTGTCATTCATTTGTGCGTCTATAAGGTCATTCAAAAATTGGTCAAATTCATGAGGATCTCTAATTTCGTCAGGATTATTAATCATTGAATCATTTCCGAATGCGTTAATAACTACTCATGAAAGTGTTTCATAGTCAAATTCTTCTTTATAAATTTCGGGGTAACAATATGTCTTAGTAAATATTAGGGTATCGTCTGTTAAATTTATTTTGTGTTTTACTTGATTAGTGAAAAAGAGCGGTATCTCTTCACAATAAAAAATGTCACGATAGTCACAACATAGTCTTTTGATAACGTCTTTATCTTCTGGATTGCAATGATTTAGATCAATATTTGTTAAATTTGTTTTTAAAATATTGTCATGTTCTTCACTAATTTTGTAATAAATACGAATACCAAAGAGATGAATTTATTGTAGAAAATTTCAGAACACACGGTAAAACATATTTTATTTTAAATCAAAATAAAAAAATAGAATGCGACCCACATTTTGTTTAGAAAAATGATACGAAATCAAAACAGCTTGGAACAAATCAAATATTTTACTGGGTCAAAGCGAAATAATTGTTTTGAATACAATTATTTGATAACGAAAAATTAGCACGCTTCAAAACATAAAAAGTTGATTTTGCAATTCAACAAAAGTACCCCAAACCTAATTCGGGGGAAGAGCAAAAACGAAGTGCGTAGTGCGGCAGCAGACAGACAGTGCCGGGCCGAAGACGCGGAGGGAAAAGTCCTTTCCCAGTCACGGTAACGGGTAGCGGTTTTTTTAGTATTAGCGGTATCAGAGGTAAAGTTATCTCCGTTGTGTCAGGGTGTAATAGGGATACTGAGATATCCTTGCATGTGAACACTGTCCCCCGTTCGAGACACAAAACGGTAAGAATAACCCTCTACGCTAAGTTCTTTCCAACATAGCTCGATACCTGTTATTGGCACTACACGCGGTGGCTAAAAAGATAGCGAAGAATAAGCAGTAGCCAGGCCAGAGAAGGGAAGTTTTCCAACGCCGTAAGTTTTTGAACAAATTGAGATTTAAACTTTGTTTTTTTTTATGAGACATCATTTTGCGCTCGATTCTGAACCTGGAAGTTATAATTCAAATGGTATACGTAGGGAGTAGCGATAACAAATATATTTAGTTGATTGTCTGTTCTTTTAAGGGGACTGGACACACCTGGTCGTTTTCAGTTAACTATAGCATGTCCAGGCTCACAATTTTGGGGGCATAGCTCGTTCTGTAATATATAAAATTTACCGTGTGTGATGATATAATCAAATTTTGCAGAGTTTCGCCAACCTGACAATAGTTAGGTTTTTTTTTCTAATTAGTAGTTATTATTTTGTTGCACCACATAATTCGCTTCCACCTCGTAGGTAGGACGGAGATAGAAATATATGCAAGGTTAATTTGTACGTGGTATCAAAAAAAGGCCGTAGCGATGATTTCCCATTTTCCTTAGGTTTCAGCGAACTTGTTCAAATGATCTAAAAAAATTGTTTTCTTTTGTTCAGACGTGATCAGAAATTTCTTAGTTATTAGTAAAATAAATAAATATTGTAGGTGATTCAAAGACTTGGAATTTTGCAACTCGAAACGCCAGTGTCGATAAATATTGTATTGTCAGTAGATCAGCAGTATTTTGTTACGATTTAATTTTTACTTTCATATTCATATCAAGGTCAATGGCGCAAAACCATCGTAAGCAGGCATAACATTTCGGTTTAAAAAGTAAATACATATGATATTTTATTTTGCGCCATGACACCGGTGAATATCAAATTTAGGAGAAAAAAACATACGCCTCTCATGCACTTTTGAAATACCAAAGCGATAAGGGGTTAGTTTAATTGTTCTAGCTCAAGGCGAGGGCTTTATTATAATTTTGTTTTGTGGGATAGTTACATGTTATACAGGGGTAGGTTAGGATGCACAATTTATAGATAAATGTATAGGTAGTCTTATACCGGGGGATTTTATTTATTTGGGTAATATTGGAATTTTGTTTTATATTTACATATATATATATATATATATATATATATATATACTCAGAGAAACTCTTATAATACTTTTTTATATACAACTTTGTGGTTCCACCATATTTTATTTATCATCCCTACCCCGTAATTCCCCCTAGAGTGTGTAACAACCTTGATGTGAGACAGAAACGGGAGAACAATCCTGTCCTGGCAAAGGAGTATCAGACCGTTTTAAGACCAGGCGTACCCAGCTCAACTCGGACTGGATTTGCCTTACACGCTCAGCCGCACAATTGGTGACCCGAAGGTCGGGATCAATATAGAGAAAAAGAAAAGGTAGGATTTTTATTAGGGGTTTGCGAACCATTTTCAGACTGAAACAAAACCCCACCCAAGGAGGGTGAGATATTACCTCTGGTGACAGCAATTACTAGAGTGGTGACAGCGTTTTTTTATTAATAAAAAGTTAAGTTGAAGGTGGTAAAAAGAGCAATTTGTTACAATTTCATGATCAGTTTCCATTTTTTCAATGAAATTAATTTCGTTTATATTTAAAATTTCAATATCGATTGGTTCGAAAAATTGGATTTTTTCAGATTTAGTGTTAGAGTTTATGATCGTAGTAAGAGCAAAGTAATTTTCTACATTTACTACAGCGACCGGCATCTCGATATGAGGTGCAAACTTTTTATATTCTAAAAGTCCGGTGCCTTGTTTCATTTTTACTGGTATTTTAACTTTTTGTTGAGTTCTAGGCGGTATTGTCAAGTGGTATGTTTGATATTTAGGATTTTGAATATTCGATATTTCATTCTCAATTTCGTATATTATTGGAATTTTTGCAAATGGAGTTACAATAAATTTTGAGTTCATATCTATTGAAGCTTTTATTTGTTTCAAGAAATCAACGCCTATTAATCCGTCATATTTATCGCTAAAGTTAAAGAGATAGAATTTGTGATATTCTGAAACTCTAAAAATTTTAAAAATTGGTATTTCTATTACTTCGTCATATTATGAGCACTTTGTATTTGAAAATCTTCTTTAAAAATTTCATTTGGATGAAATTGATAAGCTAAATCAGGTTTAATTAAACTATGAGTACTACCTGTATCGATTAAAAAATTTGCTTTCAGTTCGGGGATGTAAATATGTGGTAAATTTGCTCTGGATATATTGAACGTTATTAAGGGGGATTGTTCTGTGAGGCTTCTTGTTGAAAATTTTCATTTGGGTCTTGAGAAATTTGATAAGGATCATCTAATTGATATTGATTAGAATGGTCACATTCTGGATATGTTTCATCGGTTTCATGTGGATTAAAATAATCAGAATTTTGGACATCATGGGTTTGGTATGAGCATTCACCTTGTATTTGAGTCTCAAACGGGTTATCGAGTTCATTATTTTGATGATTTACATCATGTGCGAACAGTTCTGTGGACGTAAATTTCCCCTGAGGTGCTAACATTGTATTACCTGATGGTGTGTCCATTGGAGTGGGTTGGTATGGTTTGTTGGGATTTGATTGATTTCTGCTTTGATTTGAGGGTGCTCTCAATATCTGGCTTTGCCTGGGTTGATTGGAAAATGGTTGTCTCTGAGAAAATTATTATTGTTCCTCCACTGGGGTTGTGAATTTTGGATGAAAGGACGATTGCAATTATTAAAATTCTGTTGTGGTTGCGAGAATTGCTTATTAGATATACCTGGATTTGAATTTTGATCAATTGGAATAATGGGTTGAGAAGGTGGCGAATTGAAATGTTGGTAATTAGCATTACTATTCTTGAAAAAATTGGGATGATGATTAGTTTGTCTGGATGGAGTGATTCTCGGTATTGAATTGTAAGATTGATTATTTAGAGTATTATTTCTATTCTGACTATACATAAAATTCTCTTCTTCTATAACTAAAGACATAGCTACTTCTAAACTATCTGGGTTTCGCAAACGTATATTATTTTGCAATTGAGCAGTTAAATCACTAATAAAAGTTTTAAGTGCTAAATCGTTATAATTTTTGATTTTAATAGTTTGCTCTGCAATTGGGTCATTTGAAGCACTTAATTTTGAAATTACGAAGCTACGTGCTTCCTGACATTGCATACCGAAATTGTATGGTGCTTCATTTTTTAATGGTCTCGAAACAATTAAATCTTGCACTAATCAATCTATATTTCTCTGATCTCCGGAGCATAATTGAAGAGCTTGTTTTATTTCTGCCCATGTTCGTAATTCAGTTCTTGAACCTATAAGCATTAACGCTCTACCTACTAATTTACTTAACAATGCGCGTAATAAAAAACTATTTAATTGTGGATTTGTTGTATCTAAAATTGTGTTACAGTTATCTAGAAAAACATTTAAAGTATGAGGATTACCCTCGTATTGTGGGATAGTATAAATATATAATTTTAATAATTGATAGTTTGGATTAGCCATTGCTTCAATTTCTGGTATATTACTTTTTTCTTCCAAAGTTATACTAGAATTAAATAAATTTGCTAATTCTTCTACGATTGAGTCATTCATCAACTAATCTAAATTATATTACTTATGTTAAAAAAAATGTTTCACTTTTCTAAAAATAAATAAAACGTAAAAAAAAGCGAAAGTTTATTTGAAAAAGGAAAAATGGAATGTTTTTCGACTTACAGTACTATGAAGAAAATGTTCATTCTTCTCCACTAGGATCTGGGCGATGTGGTCCCTCTTCCCTGGACTGGATTCTTGAATAAAACAATCCATGAGATTGCAATTCAGCAGTCTAGCGGTGTCCTATTACCATATGCGTTCCTTTATCTTTCCTGTTCAATGCTACAGAACATACTTTCTCCATGACTATGTAATAATATATACATTCCTGTTAGATATTAAGTTGAAGATTGATATAAATTCTACACCCCGTGGATTCCAGTCTGGAATGCTACAGAACATACTTTCTCCATGACTATGTAATAATATATACATTCCTGTTAGATATTAAATTGAAGATTGATATAAATTCCACACCTCCGTGGATTCCAGTCTGGAATCCACGGCCTGCAGGCCAATCGCATCCTTCGTATTTTCGGAATCCACTGGCCTTCTACGGGCAGATCGTAAGAATCAGATTACCTTGCTAAAAGAAAGTCACACGTCACATTGCAACCGCTAGTCACACAAGCCACAATTTAAAACGTCAAATATTAATTGCTGATATCTCGCATTATGAATGCATGTGGAGATATTTCTGCTCTTAAGCGACACGGTGACTGGAAGAGCACGTTGGTAGCAGAAAGCAACGTGGATGATTCTATAACAAACAACATGAATACCAGAACTCTTAATAATATTCAACAAACATCATCAAATACTCATACTTTAAATGCAATCGAGGTTCGGCTCTGACAGAACAAGTGACTAGTCTAGTTTTGTGCAGTTCTCGAAATATTACAAATCTAGTTAGTTTAAACCTTTTTTAATTAGTTTTGATCAGTGAGAAGTACTTTCAGAAATTGTAAGTTCACTTTACTTATATTGTTCTTCAAATTATTTAAACTTCACATCATAAACACGGTCAATTCAAGTAATACATCACCTATAAAAAGCAACAAACTAGTTTCGCATGATACTATTTACTAATAGCGGCCAGGGACGTATTCCAAATTCCGGCCAAATATAATCAAATATTAATGATGTCTTCTATCAATGATTCACATTCAAATACTCCTACAACAGTTATCAAAAGTTATTCATCAGCAGTCAACCAAGCTGTTTTTCCAAGCAAGCAACAAGCAATCGTTTTTTGCGCTATCAACAATGCCAAATTACAGGATTACCTTATCCCATTAGGATCAATCATTCAACCAAAAAATATTATTTTTTCATCAAGGCTTTCGAACAATCGTGTTTGTATGTACTTAGCAAACAAATCAGTAGTTGATAACTTCATGAACAATTATGGCTCCATAACCGTCAACGGCGAAAAACTAGTAGCTCGTCGACTCATAACTCCGGCTGATATAATCATACTTTCCAATGTAAGTCCAACCATCCCACATTAACTGCTAACAGATGAAATATCAAAAATAGGTCTAAATCCAGTTTCTCCCATGACGTTTCTAAGAATCGGTACCTGAGTATAGTCACATCCTGAGTTTCAGAAGACAAATTTACGTGAGCCCTTATACTCAACAGCTTCCAGACTCCATGTTGATTGAATTCGAACAAACCAGCTACCGAGTTTTCCTCCAAAAAGATGGACTAACATGCTACAAATGCAAAGCTGATGGTCATATATCCTCACAATGTATCAATAGTTCCAACTAATCAGAACCTAATACATATAGTTCAACGTCAAATAATGAACCGCTTACGACTTCCCAAACTCTTCTCACAACCCCAATCCAAACTCTCCCACCATCTTTGTCAACAAATACCATTAATACACAAAAATTGACTTCTGATCCAGTAACAGAAGACTCTCCACTTAGTCAAGAGACGTCCACAACTTCAATGAATATGGAAGCAGAAACGGAAGCAACAGATATCCCCAATATGGTCAAAATCACAAGCAAAAGACCTATGGAAGATACCCCCACACCCGATAGCGATAATAACATAACGCCAGAAAAAATATTCCCTAAACCAAAACCAACTCTAAAAAAGAATAAATTGAGCAAGAAACAATCAACCATCTCCTGCAAAGAGTACATCGAAAATCATTCGCCACCTTTCATTCTGGACTACGACCAATTAATGGTTTTATTAGATAACGTAACCGGCTCACCCCAACCTGTAAATATAGCTCTAGATTTCACATCTGATCTCCTTGCGCTTACTAATATGTTAACCGAAGTATATCCCCACATAAATGACAAGGCAACAAAAACGAGAATCACCAAACTTAAAAAAAAAGATATTCACTCACCTTGGCCAAGACTTAATTGACTCTGAATCGGATTCATTTACTAATAATTAATTTGTCGCCCATAACCCTCTCAAATTACTTCAAAATTCAACTCCATTCTTCAATGGAACATAGATGGTTTCTACCATCGACTTGATATGCTACAAGTTATCATTAAAGAATACTCTCCGGACATCATTTGCCTTCAAGAATCCAATCTCAAACCAGATAGCAGCTTTTCAAACAGTCAATTTCAATTTTTCTCCAAAACTCGTAACAACACCAAACGTGCCAGTGGAGGAGTGGTAACTTTAATAAGTAAATCTTTTCAAGCAGATTACTTCCATGTAAACTCAGATATCGAAGCTCTTGTTGTAAAACTCACCAGCCATGAAACATTTTACATTTGTAATATATATATTGCTCCCGATTCCACAATAAAATACATAGACTTAGAAAACTTATTAAATCAGATACCAAGTCCAAGAATTATCATTGGAGATTTTAACGCACATAACATAATATGGGGCAGTAAATCGACAAACCCAAGAGGACACATACTAGAGAAACTCATTGCCGACATTCCACTGAATTTTCTGAACGATGGAAGCCATACTAGGTTTAACATATCCACCGGAGAAACCTCTGCTATCGATTTAAGCCTCTATAACCCAGCATTATCTGCCAATCTATCATGGGAGGCTCTCTCGTACTCCTATAGAAGTGATCACTTTCCAATTATTATCGAGAATCGTTCCTCTCCAGGAAAATATTCACCAAAATACTCGCCTAAATGGAGAATTAAATCAGCAGATTGGACATCCTTCAGAAATCAGATTGAACTAAATATGGATAGCTGCGATATTACCAACGATATCCGGAAATGTGTATTGAACTTCAATGAAATCATCTTGGATAGTGCCAACCAGCACATTGGCCAAACAAAAGATATAAAAGGCCATACTCCAGTCCCCTGGTGGAATCAAGAGTGCGAAAAAGCTATCAGGGAAGCAAAAGCAGCGTTGAACAAGTACAGGAAACACAAAACTCTCCAAAATCGCGTAGAGCTAAAGAAATACAAGGCAAACGCACAACTTGTAATCAAACAATCCAAGAAAAAATCTTGGCAGGAATATGTTTCTGGAATAAACTCTTCCACTCCAATAAGCCAAGTCTGGACCAAAATAAGAAAAATGAATGGACATAGTTCAAAAAGCACTATTCGTAGCATTAAACACAATGATCACTACTACTCATCCACAATAGATATTGCCAATATTTTGGGCCAATCCTATCAAGAACAATCGTCAACTTCAAATTTCACACGCGACATTCTCAATTACAAGGCTCAAATCGAATAAACTCCCATCAGTTTTGAAGATACACTCGATAACCCTTTAAATCATCCTATCACCAAAGAAGAACTTGAAAGCTCCTTAGACAAAATGAAAAATTCTAGTCCAGGCCCAGACAATATTCCAGTCATATTTCTCAAATATCTACCACATTCAGCAAGACGGCATCTACTGAACCTTTTCAACAAGATATGGGAAGACAAAGTATTTCCTTCTTTATGATCTGAAGCTATTATTCTACCATTTTTGAAATCTAAAAACCCAAACAAGAAACCAACTCGTACAGACCAATATCTCTAACTTGCTCAATGGGAAAATTGCTAGAGAAAATTGTCAACCAAAGACTCATGTGGCATCTCGAAACTTCTAACCTCCTTATCAAAGAACAAACTGGATTTAGACCAAACCGCTCAACTCTGGACAATATTGTGGATTTGGAAAGTGAGATCAATGAGGCTTCTGCCATCAAACAGGTATGCGTAGCCATTTTCTTTAATAACTCAAAAGCATTTGATACCTACTGGACTCCAAACATCCTGATGCAACTACAAAGATGGAATATCACAGGAAATTGCCTAGCTTTTATCAACAACTTTCTTGCCAACAGAACATTCAAAGTTCGGGTTGATGACGAACTATCTGATACTTACCGCCAAGCAAATGGAACCCCACAACGCTCAGTTATCTGCCCTACTTTATTTTTGATTGCCATTCACAACATTCTTAACAACTTGAAAAAACCACTGAAAGCAAGAGTTTTCGCAGATGACCTAGTGGTTTACATAAAAGGAAAAAATATAAATACAATATCTCTATTTATGCAACAATTCATCACAAATTTGGAACTATGGTCACGTCAATCCGGCTTCAGGTTTTCCGTTACCAAAACAACAGGTGTGGTATTTAGCAGGAAACGTTCATATACTACTCCAAAATTGAAGCTTTATAACCAAAATATTAACTTCAAATCATCAGCAAAATTTCTAGGAATGATCTTTGACCATAAGCTTACCTGGAAAGATCACATAGAGAAGTTGGTCCAAATATGTATGCAGCGGCTTAATATTATGA
Organism: Galeruca laticollis; assembly: GCA_963921935.1. NCBI lineage: Eukaryota > Metazoa > Arthropoda > Insecta > Coleoptera > Chrysomelidae > Galeruca > Galeruca laticollis. The sequence continues at coordinate 56,864,392 of OY998180.1, forward strand.
AAAGCCTAGGAAATATAAATTGGGGATCAGACCAAGCAACGCTACTGCTTATATATAAAACGCTCATCAGGTCAAAAATAGATTACGGCTCCATAGCTTATGCATCTGCCAGAAAAACTGTACTTCGCAAACTTGATGTTATCCATAATACAGCATTAAGAATAGCTTCAGGCTCGTTTGAAACATCCCCTAATACCAGCATCCAAAGTCTTCTTGGTGAACCATCATTAAGTTACAGGCGCTCTACATTGAGCTTGAGTTACGCGGCTGATATATCCACTAATGCTGAAAAACCAGTTTACAGTAACACATTCAACAACAGATATAGGGATCTTTTTGATAAAAAACCGCATCTATCTAAGCCATTTTACGCCAGAGTTAGAAAACTTTTTCAGAAGTTTAATTTAGAGCTCCCAACAATGTTTACATCCACTGTCGAACATCCAGCTCCGTGGACAATTTCTACCCCTCGATGCCGTACTAACCTGACTGGGCTTGATAGGGATACAAATCGCCATGAAATCTTCGCAGAACTCAACAAGATACTGCATGACTACAATGACTTTAAGTTAGTCTACACGGATGCTTCGAAATCGGAGGCTGGAGTGGGTGCTGCAATAGTGACTACAACTGAATCATACAGCATAAAATTCTCCCCTCACACTAGCATATTTACGTCAGAACTCTATGCTATCTTTCATGCCCTTAAAGTAATTACATCCTTTCCAAATCCCAAAACCCTAATTTTAACGGATTCCTTAACCCAAGTAGCAAAGTGACCTAAGATGACGTCATATTGACGTTCATTTTTCGTCATATTTGGTCCACGACGTCTCGGACCAATATATGACCTATAAAGAACGTCACAATATATGACTTATATAAGACGTCATTAATTTTGACGTCTATCAGACGTCAAATGGTCTGATGAAATTTTTATTACCTATATTTCAAATGTTATCTCTTATATTGCTTCGACATTTTTCCAAAAACTATACTATACAAAAAGTACACTTTATGGAAAAGTTCAACAGATCGTACCATGACGTGAAACATCACTTTTCATATGATACATTAGAAAAAGAAAGTAAATATGCAATATAGTCTTCAGGTTTATTATCGTAATCGACGATGAAATATAAAAGGATATATATTAATGTTGAAATCATCAATTTTTATATTATAAATCGTCGCAAACATCATATACTCTCTTATATCAGTACTGATATTACTATACTGAAATATAATTGAGATATTTACAAGTATATCCGTGTGTATATAATCTTTTAAAAGTATATATAAACAAATGCAGATTCGTCATGAGGTGTTCTCAACTTTATGTCCCATGTTTGTTCACCGCCATGGTGTATTCTTTGATGATCATGACAAGACTCACTTCACTCACTACTTTTCCTCCAAGCTAACTAAGCGTGTTAATTTGTGGTTAGGAAACGTGAGCAGTCGACAATTTAAAGTTTAAATGAGATAAAACCAAATTTTATAGAAATGGCGTACGTCGTAATAGAATTTAAAGAAATCAATGACGCCGGGGTTAACAGTGTGGCGATTGTTCGGAAAAGCTGGCTTTCACCACGGAAACAAGATGTTTTCTGGCCACCAATAAAAAACCAGAAGGTCTTTGATAGAACCCTTCAAAGCGAAACTAATGAGGATATTGAAAAATGGAAATTGTATCCTGTATCAAGGTGCTTGTATGAAACTGGTTAGTATATACTCATTTAAACACTATTTTATTAAATATTCCACTATATTTTTCTGTAAGTAGCTTTTTTAAAATTATAAGTGCATTCCTGATATGTCTATGAGACATATGACATATGTCATGCTTCATTCTTCAACATGAAAACGTCGATGCTTTTTTATATATCAGTATGATCACCTATTTTTAGATGATTTAGAAAAAGCTAAGCATAAACTAAAATTATCAGAAGTTACATCTGATCTAACAGATGATGAGAGTGCTAACCGGAATATTAATAAAAAAAGGAAAGTAGTTACACCACGTCGATACATTTCCAGTGATGAAGATGATGAGGAATCTGATATCAATCGTCCTCCCCAACTTAATAAGAGGTTGAAGAATATTTTGAAGGAATCCCAGTTTCAAGGTGCATATAGATATTTGCAGTTTCATAACTTTTTGGAATTACTGTTACCGAGCACCATTTTCAATTATTGTCATGTTTTTTAGAAACTACTGTGGAAATATCTCGAGGTATAAACACACAAAACCATCAAAAGGAGCATGAAACATCTCCAGATATCGTACATGTAACAGGTGACTTCAATTTACTTCTTATGAAACAATATTTAATTTATTGTGATATTTTTTAGAAACTGCCCTGGGAATATTTCGAAGGGAACAGAACACACACAGCAATCGAAAACAGTCAGAAACACCATTTCAAACAAGTGCTCAGGCAATTGTCCATGTAACAGGTAACTCAACTTTTATTTACATAATATCTACCCTCTTGATTTCACATAGATGCTAAGATCCAAAAATTAGTCATTGCTTACACATTGATATTTATTAGATAATAGGAATACTTTCAGATCCTCCTGTGGCTGTACAGAATAATGCACATGGAATTAATCTGCAGAATTATTTGAAGGTACAAAGAGCAGATATTGCTGGTAACACTTTACCTGAGTCATCAGGTCAGTTCTAATTTATTTCTAATAATATATCACATTTCACATTATCAATATGGTTATCATAGTTGATTGCTCGTTAACATAACATGAATATTTATGCAACTGACCCTAAACATTTAATATTCAATTGTATTTGATAATTACGCATTTTACAGGTTTTCATGAAACTATCGTAAATCTTCTGTCACATATAAAAATCCAGAATGCTCAGATATTAGCACTATTACAAAACAAGGAAGAGGCAAAAATAAAAGACTTTCCCTTCACATTTCCAATGAAATCTTTGGATGATATTCAAGAACTTGAAAAACTCCTTGAAGATCAAAAACAAGTGGATGTTCTTGTAAGTAATTTGTACTTAATATTTTAATCGGAATGCTCAACTTTCATCCTTCAATTATGGTTTTAGCAGTGTGTGTTATTTTAGACTTCCTATTTGTCAACAATTGGTGGACGAGATCTTTCCTGTAAAATATCTAGAATATTAAAACATCTGGTTTTGGATACACTAGCAGCCAAATATAGTTTTTATGGGAAACGTTCTAATAAGAGACCATTCTCAGAGCTACGTCTGAAAACTGCAGTTTTGAGTAAGTAGAATAATTTTTTAGCATTGTGTTTATTTCAGTTACTATAGTTGTTTGATCAGAACTTATCTGCTCTTCCATTTCTTATACATAGTCAAATTCAAGAAGTATGTAGCAAAATACATAAAAATAATCAGAAAAGCTCCAATGTATATATTATGATCTGAGTTGCCATATATCTTCAGTAGGCCTGAAATTAAGAGGAATCTTCAGTAACTTCTCTAGAAATATATTAATGAGTCTGTTAATTCCACTTTTTTTTTATTAATAGGCTTTACCGAAAGTTTTGTGGCGTTTGGGTATACTTTCTTGTTTTTGTGTATTGAAATATATTTCTAAATGAAACTAACTATTTCTAATTGATTCAACAATATATTGAAAAAATGTGATATTTGAAAAATAATTGACAATTATTTAGATATTTGGAATATATCATCATTAGGATGACAGATTACATTGATTTGATGTCTACTTGATATATATTTGGCTAGTCCAAATAGTGCCCTATCTAGTGATTGCCTTAATATATGAAAAAAAGATTTGACAAATAGTCGCTTGGATATTATTAGCCCTATGGGGATGTCCTGGCTCATATTTTTTTTTCAATATATTATGGAATCAATTAGAAACAGTTAGTTTCATTTAAAAACATAACATGAGTAGTTTCCATGAAGTAAGAGTTTTTACAGTAAATTCAATAAAATATAAAATCTTCTCTTTATCTTGTGTTACTTTTAATTAATATGAATTTTGCAGTGTTGTGTAAAGCATATTATCATGAAATATATTTTTCAGACTCTGTTAAGAAGAGTTGTCCCAAATCAACTGAGAAGGAGATTGAGGACTGTATTAAAATATGGCTAAAGCATGCTCCAGATAGAGAAAAAAGTAAAATAAAAAGATCATCTGTTCTTGAAGTTAACTGAAGGGTCAATTGGCCACCTTTTTGTATAACTAATTTCAATATAACTGGAAATAGTTCTTGATTCACAGTAGGAATAGGCTTTATATCTGTTTGATTCAACAAATACTTTTTATGCTCCAGTTTGACAATTCAATTTTTTAAAATGACAGAAAAATTCAAACACCAGAAAAAGTCCATTGTAGGTCTTCGTCAAATGTATCGTAGGGCAGCTACAGTTAAACGAGATATATTACAAAAAATGTGCCAGTCAGGCAATATGAGTTCAGATAGTTACAACACTAAAATTATTATAACTGATATGTCAGAGGATATCTCTAATGATTATGAAAGTGTTCAGAACACTATACATCAAAATATGTTCCCCAATATCAATGAAAACCCTGTAATTGGTCAATCTGGTGAAGAAAATATTCTCAATGAAAATAATCATGACACCAAATCTCAAGACAGTAATAATTTGGCATGTCAGTTAAGACATTGGGCTACTATTCAACACAAAGTCGCCCGAGCTGCCGTTGATGATCTTTTGAAAATTCTTTCCCCACTGCACCCAGAATTACCATTAGATAGCCGAACTTTGTTGCGAACTCCTTCATCTATGCAAAGTAAAGAATTGGATCATGGAGAGCTATGTTATATGGGTTTATTGCAGCCTCTCAAGGAAGCTGTGTTAAGGTGTTCTTCGTCACAATTATTAAATAATGAAATTAATGTCTGCTTCAATGTAGATGGGCTTCCTCTCTTTAAAAGCACCAATATCCAATTATGGCCCATTTTGGGATTAGTGAAAAATCGTTCCGATGAGAAGCCATTTGTTATATCTATGTATTGTGGTAATTCTAAACCATCACCACTTTCTGTTTTTCTAGAAGATTTTATAAATGAACTGCTTAAATTACTACATGAAGGATTCATCTTTGAAAGTCAACACTATACTGTGAATGTTCACAGCTTCATTTGTGATGCCCCAGCTAGGGCTTATTTTAAAGGAATAAAGTCACATGGGGGATACTCTTCTTGCGAAAAATGCACTGAAAGTGGGGAATACATTCAAGGTAGGGTTATCTTGGAAAATATACGTGCTCCTAGAAGAACTGACTTGCAGTTTCAATTACTTATTGATGAGGATCATCATGTTAGTGTTACGCCTCTTTCAAAATTGCCAGTTGGTTTAGTAACACAATTTCCAATAGACTACATGCATGCTGTATGCCTAGGTGTCATGCGAAAATTACTCAATATGTGGGTAAGTGGTAGCTTATTAGTACGTTTATCTTGCAATTCAGTCAATCTTATATCTGAAAGGCTAGTTAAATTTAGCAAATTTATTCCTGTAGAATTCAATAGACGATCTCGCAGCTTGAACGAATTGGCACGTTGGAAAGCTACTGAGTTTAGAACATTTCTTTTATATTTGGGTCCTATGGCATTAAACGGTATTTTACCTAGAGGAATTTATGAACACTTTCTATTATTTCACTGTGCAATTGTTTTGCTTTGTTCAAAAAACCACATTGATCGACTTGGATGTGAATTTGCTGGTGAACTCTTGAACATGTTTATTGAACATTCTAAAAAAATCTATGGGCGTCAATTTCTTATATACAACGTACATATACTATGCCATTTGAGTCATGATGTTCAGAAATATGGACCGCTTGATAATTTCTCAGCATTTCCCTTTGAAAATTACCTGAAGAGTCTCAAAGATTTGGTCAGATCACCACATAAACCTTTACAACAATTATTTAGACGTTTGAAGGAGATGGATGAAGGACTCATTCAAAATAATAATTTTAAAAATATTCCTGTTTCCCTGGAATATCACTTGGGGCCAGTTCCTCCTGATGGCTGTACATACAAAATGTTCAAAAAGATACAATATAGAAACATAATTTTCATGGTGTTATTGCACCGTAACGCAGATTGTTATTGTTATTTAAAAGGGAAAAAATTAGTTCAGATTCATAATATTTTATTAAGGTGTAATGACAATTCTGTATTATTATATGGTAAATAATTTTTAACTTACAATTCATATTACACTTACCCTTATAATTCCGAGGTTACAGATATTTTTGTTGTGAAGGACTTGTCTGATGATTTGATGACATTTTCATTAGACGATATACTCGCAAAATGTATTGTAATTCCCATCGAAAATAATTTTTGGTTTCTGTCCCTTTGATAAATACATTTTAAAATATTTGTTTTGTCTGATGTAATGGTGAAATCAAAGAAGTATGTTTTCTATACGGTTTACGATTTACTTTTTTTTCTATGTGTTGACATTGTCATTAGACAATATATTCAGATAATGCATAGTAATTTCCATTGAAAATAATACTCTCTCTCTTTTTACTTTTTGAATGTTTAGTTTTCGACTGATGTAACTAATGTTGAAATCAAACGAGTATATGTTTCTATAATGTTTAGCAATTATTTTTATTTCTATGTGTTGACATTTTCTTTATTCTTGGGTCTACTCGTTTGATAAATAAATATTTGTTTTTTGGCTAATGTAATGTTGAATTGAGCAGGTATGTTTTCCATTCTGTTTATGATTTATTTATTTTTCTATATGTTTGGGGCCGTAAGTGATATTTTTTTATTATTGTGAATTACTTTTGTCAGTTTTTAGCAAAATAAAGAAAACTTTTTAGTGTAAGATCTTTTATTACATAAAAAACTTTCTATAATAAAAATAATCGGTGATTTTGTATGTTTCTATGTCAAAATACAAATGCTTTTGGAATCTCCTTTGCAATACCACACATACACCCAGATGAGAACTTTTGTGGTCCATCAAAATGACGACTTTTGTTTGAAACTTATTGACAATGTCTAGTTGCAAGGAGTTTTGAACTTTCTGTCTGAAGTTATGAAGATTTGAATAAAAAAGAAAGATTAGTTTTACTAAAATAAATAAAGAAATTAAAACCGTTTAAAGAAATTGAAACCGTTGTTGAAATAAACATAGATAAAAATAAAGACAATGCAATGAATAAAAAATGCTGGAAATTAAAGATTTGATTTCTTGCTCAAATCAATGATTTGTAGCTTATTTCAGATTTGTGTTTTTATTTCTTACCACCTTTATTCTTCTATTTCTACTTTTCATTTATTTTTATTCACCATTGTTTTTCTTTCTTTTAATCTTTGTAATTTTTCAATAACATACACTGTGGTCTCAATTCTTATCTTTTTCAGTATGACTAATGTTTCCTTAGGTTTCAAATTTTCATTCCTTAGACAATGGATATCCAAAACTCCACCCTGCAATATGGACGTCTTTTAGAAATTTAATTATGACGTCTTTTAGGCTTATAAATATGACGTCTTTTGGACGTATAAATATGACGTCTTTTTGGCTTATAAATAAGACGTCTTTTGGACGTATAAATATGACGTCTTATGGATGTGACATGTAGACGTCTTTTTCGGGTCTTTTTGGACGTCATTCGATGACGTCCATTTCGACATTTTGTGACCAGAAATCGACGTCAACTGGACGTCACTATGCTGCCTGGGAAGTAGCATTCATTTCTTGAAACATCCTTATCCCAAGCACCCAATACTACAATCAATTAAATCACAGCTTCATAATATCCAGAACAACAATTAATCTGTCGATTTCATGTGGATTCCTGCTCACATTGGCATCAGAGGCAACGAAGAAGCGGACCTATGTTCGCGTAACGCAATCGTAAACGTTAATGCCGAACTCATAACAAAGTGCGTAGTGAGTGACTTGAGAACACTTATTCGGGAAAAAGTTCACAACCACTGGCAACAAGACTGGCAGCGATCGCAAGACAAACTTCGCGAGTTTAAGTCAACAGTCAGGCGGTGGAAGCATCCAACCACAACACGCAGAGCCCAAGTGATTGTCACTAGACTTAGAATAGGGCATTGCAAATTTACGCATACTTATCTTTTCAATAAAGACAATGCTCCTATATGTGATCTATGTCAAGAACATTTAACAGTGAAACATGTCCTGATTAATTCCACTAAGTTTGACACGAACCGGCTAAAATATAGACTACCTACAGATTTAAATATACTCTTAGGTGTAAATTGCCCAGTTGAAAAATTGATGGGATTCTTAAAGGACATTAATTTACTAAACAAAATTCAATATTGTATATTGTTTTACACCGCTAATCACCCTGGGTGGAAGCGGATTAGTTTCAATAAAAAAAAATGCAATCAATTTTGATCAAGAGTCAACAGCATCAGTAGTAAATATTACTAACAGCACTAATGTAACGATTAATTATGTCAGAAGGTAAATTTAAATTATAGGCACCTATTCATTATACGCTCGTTGAAGAGTATACTATTCTATTTCTCTGGAATTGCCTGTAATTTTTCCCGTTTCATATTATAGGCCCAATCGTTTAAAATATCTGCTACTTCTAGTAACGGAGTTATTTCCCACACATCGTAATTTCGGACATGACAAACTCCATAAATTTTCTTCATGCTTTAGTGTTTTTTTTAAATTGTGGATTTGATTTTTCTATATTTTTTGTTATTTGTTGTGTCGACTCATGTTGTATATTTCAGTATCAAGTATCAACAATATATCTGACATGACAGACAATAATACGTGTGTTGTAAGAAGCATTTTATGCACGAACGGAAAAGTTACGCACGAAGCCGCGTAGCGGCGAGTGCATAATTCCTTGAGTCCGTAAAATTCGTTACAGCACGTGTTACGTAGGTACTATACTTTAACTACGACCTACTTGTACTTCTATTAATAATCTTATTAAGGGATTTAAAATACAAATAAGAACGTACATCCTCGATGCTTAGACAAGCATTTTCGAAGTCCGTTCTCGATGCCCAGCCAAGTTTCTTAAAAGTCCCTTCTCGATGCCTAGCCAAGCATCTTAGAAGTCCGTCCTCGATTCCCAGCCAAGTTTCATAAGTCCATCCTAAGTAGTATTTATTTTTATTAAAAATGTATGTAGAATTACCGGCATTGCAAAAAATAACGTATACACCTCTCGGCTAAAGTGACATCAATCCCTTAGGTGGATACTTCCCTCGGGAATCAAACATCAGCCGCGGGATAAAATGGGTCACTTTAGTCGCTTGGTGTATTGTTTACTAATATGATACATTCAGACAGCTAAAATATGCGGATTGAGTGAAACGGAATCAATTATTATATAATTTCAAATAAATCTTACTATTAAATGCAATATCATATCTAATAACTGTTATCTACCATAAATGTTCTACCATTTATATATAGAATAAAATTCAACGTCCAATATCTAAATAATAAATTTTTAATAAAATGGCAACGTCTATTGACAGTTGCGAATTGATTGCTAGGGATGCCGTGCGATTTACTTTCAGTCGTGCGTTTTGTTTTACCGTGCGTAATAGACGTCTTACATTGATTGCTGACTGTGTGTTTTTGACTACTTACAGGGGTGGTCGTAGGTAAAATAATTTAAGCGTACTAGATGTAGTTTGGTTATGAGGAACAGGCAAATTATGCACCTTTTTTGATGAACAATACTGTCATAATTGAATAACACATTTTATATAGTTAATTTATCGTCTATAATTTCTACATATACATTTTCTGGATATTCAGTGTCGGAATCACGAATCTAATATGGATTGTTACGTCAGAAGTATGTATCTAAAATTATGCTGATTTACGTTCTCATTAATATGAAAACATCATATAATAAATTTGAATCCTTTGTATTGTTATAATCTCTTCACATCTATCAACTATATTTTGAGCCAACTTGAACTTGGATGAAGTTATTATTATCACGTGAAATTAAGGATTTTCCTAGATATTCACCTACTACGAGCGTGAATCGTTTTCATACAGTTCCGCCCCGTTTTCGCTAATTATGTTACTGTACCAGATTGGTTACTGTTTCACCAAGTTTCTTTTTTCACATATCACCATCATTAAAGTTTGAATTCGATCTCTTGCAGATCTACTCTAACTTTTAATAAACACCAACAATAATATTCTATTGACACGACAAACATGTTACTGTTGTTCTGTACTATTGTTACAAGTTGAGATGAAAAGAGAACAATAGTTTATTTATAAAAATGAAAACATTTGAATGTTGTGCCCCTTTTTCACAAAACAACTTCTTCAACCTGCAATTACAAAAAATAGTGAAATCAGTTAAATGCTATTTTTTAACACAAATGTTAAGAAAGTTAACCATTGCGCTAATAATTTGACATGCACAAAACGACTCTTTAAACACTAGTGTTTAAAATGCGAAAAGTCACATCTCGTTTATCTTTTGTTATTTAAACGTCAAATCAAGTGTATCTTTTGTATGTTAAATTTCATGTCACGTGATAATTTTGTTATTCTGCGTCATTTGATTTGTCAGTCAGCTGTCAGCTATCGTCCGTTATGTAATGAATATAATTCAAATATAATATAATTTTTTCATTCCCGCGGACGAAGAAAAAGTATAGTAAGCACCTCGTGTTAAAAACGTCTTTAGTCACTCGTTTTACAAGGAACTCGTTCCGCTTCGCTCCACTCTTGCCTAGTAAATCTCATGACTAAAGTAACCTTTTTGACACTCTGTACTTAATATACTATTAAATACACACACGTTAAAAAAAAATTTCTTAGTAGATTTATGTCCCTTACCGTGTATTTTTTTTAAACCATATCTCGCAATAGCTGCTCACTTTCCTGTTAAAAAAGACTTCCGTGATTTTGTTTTTTTGTTAAGGACTAGTTCTGTGGCAGGCGTGATGCTAGTCTTGTGACGTCTTTAAGTCGTAATAATTTTTTCAAAATTGGTGTTCACGTGACATCTGTCGAAATATTGATTTATTGATGAACTAACCTAACCTAATAATTGTATTAGAACTTTCAATATGCAGAAACGATCCCAGATGAACTATATTTTGTAGCTCTGATAAATTTGTTCCCATATGCTAGAAACATTATGGCCCACACTGTATCTTATGATTATTATATTCAATACTCACTCTCACTATATGCGTTCTTCCCAACGAATTCAATTATTGAATTGATTTGTTTGAAAGTGGTTGACAATGTATCAGTATGAGTTGAATTTTTCTGTACTTCCATTATCTAGAAAACAAAGGAAATCAATTCTCTGCAAATATTGAGTCACGATGTTTCAACAGTTAATATACTGTCGTTATCAAGTGTGTGAATGCGAGAAAATATCTAGGAGAGATGTTACCTATTGAAACGTCGTGATTTAAACACATGCAGAGAAATAAGTTTCTTTGTTTTCTAGACAATCGAATCCAGAAAAATTCTACTGAAATCATTTGAGTTTATGTTCAGTCTCAATAAGAGAACTCGTACCTAATTATTAATTTGTCATGAGGCTGCGAGACATAACCTATGATGAAAGTAAACGAGAACGTTTAAACCGATTACTGCGAATACGGTTGTCAATTCTGATATCACTATGGCAATAATCGATCACAATGGGTGAAACTTGAAATGAATTTAGAATTCAAGTAGGTACGTGTTTTGTAAAATATCAATGAAATTGTTTCCGTAAACAAATATCTAGAATTAATTTCTGAAAGTGTCGACATAATAGGTAATATAAAATCGACACCACCAGAAATTATTGAAGCCGCTAATTACCTCAACGCATCCTGATGACAACGCAGTGTAAACGCCAAGTCAGCAGAGTGCGGAACCGAGGACATAAAAACAGTTGTAAAGAGTTTTTTGTTGTTGTTGTTAATTTGAATTTAAAGTAAACGTAATAATTGTCAGAGAATATATTTGTAACTTGAAAATAAAGTTTTTAAAAATAGAATTTAATGCTTGAAGCAGTTAATTGGCGCAGTCAGTAGGATATCGTGGGATTGATTTGTATCGAACAAACCAATTTCGTGTCGACGATTAGCCCGATATCGAACCGTATAAACTGTCAGTAGTGGTGACGCCGACGGATACGTTAAAAAGTGAACTTTAAGTGAAGAAGTTTGAGAATTGGAATCATATCGTCCACTTCTGCGAGGGACCAGTGTTTCGGAGAAGACAAGATTGCTGAACCGGACCTCTATCTCATAATTGGAATGCTGAGAGTCATTTATTTACTGTAAGTGCAATTTATGTCTGATATACTTGAAATTTTAACAAATAGTTCACAAAATTTGTCTATTGAGAATTCTTTAATTGACTCTTCGGTGACGAATACAAACTCAAATACAACTAATATTGACAACAACCAAAGTAATAATATAATGGCAGAAAATTTTAAATCTGAATATTTGAAATGTATTCCACAATTCGATGGAAATCCGAATGACTTAAATCAATTTTTATCAGTTTGTGATAGTCTTATTACCAATTTTTATGATAGGGTAAACCGAAATAATTTTCATAATGTATACTTGCTGCAGTCTATAATAAGTAAATTAGTAGGTAGTGCAAGAACTGTAGTTAATATTCAAAATGTCGATACTTGGGATCAGTTGAAATCTGTCTTAAGACGAAATTTTGCAGATCAACGGGATGAGACTTGTTTGAATAGAGACTTGGTAGTAATGAGGCAAATGCCTAATGAAAAAGCCCAAAATTTCTATGATAGAATTTTAAATATATTAAATTTATTATGCAGTTATGTAGAAATTCACGAAAATATACAAGCTTCAAGGGATTTAAAGAAAAAATTATACAATGATCTAGCACTCAAAACATTTCTTTGTGGACTAAGGGAACCTTTAGGCACTACAATTCGATGTATGCGTCCTGAAAATTTGGCTGTAGCATTACAATTTGTGACTGAGGAAGAAAATACTCACTATTTTCAAAATTCAACAAATAAAAATCAATTTAAACCAAATAACTCAACAAACAGATCATTTCAACAAAATGTTCCAAATCGTAATTTCAATAACCCTCAGTATGTATCACAAAATAGAAATTTCTTTTCAAATCACAATTTTAATAGAAACAATAATCAATTCCCAACAGGTCCAATTCAATTTAGACAAAATGTTCCGAGCCAAAATGTTTCCTCTAATGCACGAACTTTCCGAAATACATCAGTAGAAAATGTTTTCAAACCAAATCCAAATAGAACATTTCCAAAACCGACACCAATGTCATCATCAACAAGGTATACTGGAAGAATAAATAATAATTATAATAATAACAATCAATCTTTTAATAATCAAAATAGAAGTAATCATTTTGCACAGCCTAACCACTCTAACTATAGACCGCAACAAAACTATATAGCCGAAGAATTATATAATACTGAAATAGAAAATACTAATAGAAACTTTTGCGAGGAAAGTGAAATTAATGAAAGAACTCATGAAGAAAATCTTGAAACAATTAAAAATTTTCATATCACCTCCGATCCAATGCCGGAGATTTGACACCTCTTACTATTTCGTTAAATAACGTAGATTGTAGTGAATTAGCATATATAACTTTTCCGGAATATAACATTAAACTTCTTGTCGATTCTGGGTCGACAAAATCATTTTTAGATCCAAATATTGCTAGGAAATTATTTCCAAAATTAATTAAATATGACCCATTTATTGTATCCACTGTATTCCAAAAATCATCTCATAAACATAGTGTAGAAATACCAGCGTCAGAAATTTTTCGCTTGACAAATAAACACTTATTAAAATTTTATTTATTTAAGTTTCATAATATTTTTGATGGTTTGATAGGATTAGATAATCTCAAATTACTGAAAGCTTCAATAGATTTTAATAATGCATGTCTAATCACACCTCATGCAAAAATAAAGCTTAAATTTCAAAAAATTAGTAACACGAATAATTCACATGTAATTAATATAGAACCTCGTACAGAGAAAGTAATTCAAGTAAAAACTACAATAAAAAACGGAGAGATTGTAATTCCTTATCAAAAGATAAAAACTGCGAAATTCCAGAATGCCTGACGGTTGCTCGTAATGGCCTTGCTATTACAACAATAATAAACAACACTACAAGCCCCTTAACACTTGATTTCTCGGAACCGTTGACAGTAGAAAAATTTGATGTCGACAATATCTCAGAGTTCAACATGCATAATTTTGATGACTCGGATAAATGCGAATTGGATTTATCTCAGATTCGGACCGACCATCTGAATAAAGAAGAAAAGGATGCAATTTTAAATTTATGTTATAAATATTCAGATATTTTTTATAGAGAAAATGAGCCTTTAAGTTTTACAAGTAAAATTAAACATTGTATTAAAACTACGGACGAGGTGCCAATTTATTCAAAATCATATCGTTATCCATTTATCTATAGACAAGAAGTAAAAAATCAAATTCAGAGTATGCTCAATCAAAATATAATTAAACCGAGCAGTAGCCCATGGTCGAGTAATATCTGGGTGGTACCGAAGCGAAAGGATGCATCAGGCAAACAAAAATTCCGCGTTGTGATCGACTATCGTAAGTTAAACGAAAAGACGATAGACGATAAATACCCTCTCTCAAATATAACTGATTTACTAGATAAACTCGGCAAATGCCAGTATTTTACTACTCTCGATTTGGCCAGCGGATATCACCAAATTGAAATGAATGAAGCTGACATAGAAAAGACGGCGTTTAGTACAGAACAAGGACATTGGGAATTCCTGAGACTTCCCTTCGGTCTAAAAAACGGTCCATCAACGTTTCAACGCGTCATGGATAACATACTAAGGGGCATCCAAAATGAGAAATGTCTAGTCTACCTTGATGACATTATAATTTTTTCCACGTCACTTCAAGAACATCTAGAAAGACTTAAAGCCGTATTTGAAAGATTAAGAGAAGCCAACTTTAAAATACAACTAAACAAATCTGAATTTTTGAGTAAGGAAGTGGCCTATCTTGGACACGTCGTAACTCCGGAAGGTGTTCGACCTAACCCGGACAAAATTAAGGCAATAAAAGAATACCCGTTACCAAAAACTACAAAACAAATAAAAGGATTTCTTGGTTTAGTGGGTTATTATAGACGGTTTATAAATAATTTCGCAAAAATAACTAAACCATTGACTCAGTGTCTAAAAAAGGGTGCAAAAATTGAGCATAATGCAGAATTTTTAAATAGTTTTGAAACTTGTAAACAGTTACTGACGAACGAGCCTATATTACAATACCCTGACTTCTCAAAACCGTTCAATTTAACAACCGACGCCAGTAATGTAGCATTGGGAGCTGTCCTATCACAGGGACAAATCGGTAAAGACTTACCGGTCGCATATGCATCGAGAACGTTAAATGATTCTGAAAGGAATTACTCTACGATTGAAAGAGAATTGTTGTGTATTGTTTGGGCTACTAAATATTTCAGGCCATATTTATATGGACGTAAATTTTTCATAATAACTGACCACAAACCATTACAATGGTTGTTTTCGTTAAAAGATCCCAATTCAAAACTCTTAAGGTGGAGAATTAAACTTGAAGAATACGACTACACTATAATTTATCGGAAAGGATCATTAATAGCTCATGCCGACAATCTGAGCCGAATTGAAATTCACGTAAAAGAAACACAAAGCGACATTTGGGACGAAATAGATATAATCACAGAAGAAGTTGAAAATAACAGAGACGAATTAATTACACCGGATATTGAAGATATTTTTAAACCGATAACTGTTACCACGTCAAAATCTCCTAGTCTGGACCTGGACAATATTTCACTCATAGTTCACCCAGAGTCTGACATAGAACAAGAAAACGAAGGACAAACTATTCACTCAAATGCGTAGGAAAATCCCGTAGTTGGCATTCCTATCAGCGAAACACCTGTTAATCATGGTCAAAACCAAATAATTATACAATCTGTTTATCACTCACCATCAGAACCAATAATTACGAAATTGTTTGACAATAAACAGAGAATAACGTTGCAAATTTCAGACAATAATTTCGAAAACGATATAATTAATTTCATAAAAGAATATATTGCCCCCGGAGTATCATATTACTTGTATTTTGTAAAAACTGAAATGTTTGAACCGTTCTGCGAAGTTGTAAGAAAAAACTTTAAATGGCCGTCATTAAAATTTCGTAGATGTACAGAAAGGTTAATAGATGTAACTAGTAAAGCCGAAATAGCCGAAATAATACAAACCTATCACGAATCAAAAAGCAACCATAGGGGAATCGACGAAACACTTAATAGAATCAAAAAGATTTATTATTGGCCGAATTTAAAACAATCTATTCAAACTTATATAAATAATTGTGAAATTTGCCAACAATGCAAATATGAAAGGAACCCTATTAAAATGCAAATGAATATTACACCCACAGCAAATAAACCATTCGAAATAATTCATATGGATACATATACAATAGAAAAAGCTAAATTTCTCACTATAATCGACACATTTTCTAAGTATGCTCAAGCTTATCATCTAAATTCAGTAAATTCAACAGACATAACGAATCACCTGGTGACCTTCTTCTCTCATCATGGTGTCCCTAAACAGATAATTACGGATAACGGTACAGAATTCAAAAACTCGGTAATCTCTGAATTGTTAGCTCTACATAAGATAAAAATCCATTTTTGTTCCCCAAATCACCCCCAATCTAATTCGCCTGTAGAAAGAGTTCATTCCACATTTAACGAACATGTCAGATTACTTAATACCAGAGGGTTTTTGAAAACACCTATACAAGTTAAAATGAAATATGTTATTTTAGCATATAATCACACCATACACTCATCAACCAAATTCAAACCCATAGACATAATTAACGGTCATTTAGATGCCGAAAATCCATTTGATTTAAATATGGATATGATTTTAACAAGTAATTTTATAAACGAACATAAAGAAATAACTCGCGAATTGTATTCTAAAATTAATGAAGCTTTGGCCAGACAAAAGCAAAACGTAATTCAAAAAATTAATGAGAATAGAGACACACCAGATACTTTTAAAATCGGTGATAAAACTTATATAAAAGATAATCGGCGACCTAAAACTGCGAATAAATTTTCGAAATCAACAGAAATAATTGATATAAATGAACAAAGAAAAACAGTGAGTACAGATCGTGGTGAGAAGGTCCATATGGACAATCTCAAGAGACCGCGAAAGAAAACATACTTATTTTAAAAATTTTTACAGGTTTCCCATTACGCTCGGGCTTCGGGAACAAATAAAGATAAACCCATTGGACAATAATTTAGGATTAATACCACTTAGGTTAGGAACCGCTAGAATAGAAAAATATTCCTATAAGATGATACATTATTACGATTTAACCTCAATTATCTCGGAAATTGAAAAACTACAGCGAAAATCACGATATATAATAAAAGTAGTATGCACAAACAAAAACTATTCTTGGGACGTTTCAAACGATATGAAAGTATTAGAATATATTGAAGAAAAGGTGGAATATAAAATTTTAAATATACTACCACATAAAAAACGAGTAAGAAGGGGTCTAATTAATGGCTTAGGTTCAATCTTCAAATCAATATCAGGTAATCTAGATGCAGAAGATGGTGAAAGATATGAAAATTTAATTAATAATTTACAAAAAAATCAAGAGAGGATTGCCTCGACATTAAAATCTCAAATTTCACTTTCAATCAACACTATCACAAATTTTAACCAGACAATTGAGAAAATTAAACATAATGAGAAACTATTGGAATCAAAAATATATGAAGTTATCAAAATGGTTAACTCCGTAGATGATAGAGAGAACTTGATTTCCATTAAAGATATTATTAATCAAATTATAAATATGTTCGAAATTATTCATTCCACACTTCAAGATATAGAGACTTCTTTAACCTTTGCAAAAATAAAAGTAATGCATCCCAGTATAATTAAATCTACAGATTTGTATACAGAACTAAAAGCAATAGGAAAACAAATACCAAGTTCACAGCTACCATTTGATGTTTCTTTGGAAAACATTTCACGATATGAAAGTATCATGAAAATTCAGTGTTACATTTATAATAATAAAATAGTTTATATCCTTCATTTACCAATAATGTACATAGATAGTTTTGAAATATACCGTTTGTATTTGACTCCGATTCCATACAAGAGTCAGTTCAAGGTTATAATTACCGAAAATAATTACTTGATAAAAAATAAATTGCACTACATCCTTCGTAATGACCTATGCACCGAAGTTTTGCCTCAATACTACTTATGTGAGAATCAGACGCCCAAGGAAATACAATCGCATCCACCTTGTGAAGTGAAGATTTTCAACGCAGCAGACGCGTCAGAATGCAAACAATTCCTCATCACCCTCACAGAATCAAGGTTCCACCATCTAGGAGACACAAATAATTGGTTAGCTATAATCCCAGGAAAAAAGAGTATTACGTTTGACTGTCAAGATCAGCATGAAGTAAAACAACTCAAGGGTACTTATATTATGGAAGTTCCCTTAGGATGTAAAATCAAAACTGATATAGAAACCATAATAAACAAAGAAAGTGTTATTCAAGGACAACCAACATTATTCCCAGAAATAAGTTTGGAGAATGATACGTTACCAACACTAACATCGGAAATAAACTTAGAAGATATAAGCCTTGAACACTACTCAGAAGCTATACGTCATCTGTCACTAGAACAAACTCAGTTCAACAACGAAATTTCCTATACTCCTAGTGTTTGGACAATATTATTGTATACCCTGATAATTGGAGTAATAGCCACTATAATCTACAAGAAATTCCGCCCAAGGGATAATCCAGATTCCAGTTCAAGTACACAAGTTCCAGTAGTCCAACTCCCTCGTCTACCCTCATGAGTTGGAGCTTCGGGGGGAGGAATTACCTCAACGCATCCTGATGACAACGCAGTGTAAACGCCAAGTCAGCAGAGTGCGGAACCGAGGACATAAAAACAGTTGTAAAGAGTTTTTTGTTGTTGTTGTTAATTTGAATTTAAAGTAAACGTAATAATTGTCAGAGAATATATTTGTAACTTGAAAATAAAGTTTTTAAAAATAGAATTTAATGCTTGAAGCAGTTAATTCGCTCAAGCAACGTCAACTAAATCGAAGTTGAAAGACGATACGAGCATGTTGGAAATTTTCATTTGTCTTATACTTACCTAACTATTAGAAATAGTTTGGTATATTTTTACTGATGTTGAATATGACTGGAAACATTATAATAATTATATACTCATAATTCACATAATTTATGGTCGTAGGAAAAATAGAGTACATAAGTCGTTAGAAAGTGGATTTCCTGCACTCGTGCGAAATATGTCATTCTCCACACTTGTTATACAGTGCTATTCAAATTCGAGTCTACGCATTGGCATCGGTAACGGTAACGGTAAGAGATATAGGAATGGTTAAATGGGGCAAAGTTGTGTATTTCAGAGGTCATTTATTTGATTCAAAACAACCTGATCTAGCTTCTTTAGTTTTGGTGTTGTACCGGAAAAATACAAAAATTTGATATTCTTCTCTTGTCTATATCTTTTTATTTTGCGAAGACTTTCCAAAACTTTGCCATAGCAACTTTTTGTAGACTATCCAAACATGTGAATAAAAATTATATACAAAGTATCCTACAAATTGGGCGACCCTCAACATTTTATTTTCAAATACGGACCTGTATTTTTCATTACATTTTTTTAAATGCCTAGAGTCATGTAACATATCGGCGTAGTATTTTCATCTGAACTATAGAGTCTTTTGCAAATATTGAACTATTTCCAGTACAATTTTAACATTTTTTAAAATTCCAGCTGTAATTGAAAAATATCAGTGAGTAAGAAGTGAATCAATGCCAAGTTCATCACACAATAAGAACTTGTCTAAATATTGAAGAATTGGAAGTTTGCCGGTAATAGTTCAATATTTCCAAAACACTCTGTAGTTCAGATGAAAATACTACGCCGATATGAATCATGACTCTTGCAATTTGAAACAATGATATTGAATATATAGATCCGTATTTGAAAATGAAAAGTAGTATATACTCGTAATTACCGCAAACAATTGTCAGTTCGAATACAAAAGCGGCAAGCTTTTCAATATGTAACCTACAGAATAATCCACATTATACATCCAAAGAAATTATTTTTTACTTTTTAGCGCATTTGAATAAAAGCTTGTCTTTAAAAAGCCTTTTCAATACTTTAGTTGGTGCTCTTTAGTTTAATCATTAATCTATGCATTTTTGATACAGCATCGTTATTGTAAGGTACTTTTTCTGTGAGTTTTGAGCTATTATTATGATTAACTGGTCTGCCATCGTGGAGACCCGATATTGAATTTCGACAATCTCCGGCTAAATTCGTAACCTCAATCCACACATACAAGTGTTGAACAGAATTGGACCACAAATCTCTCCGCCATTTTGGAGCCCCCATCTTGAATTTATTAATTTTGACATTGAATTTATAATCTTCTACCCCGAAAAACACCACATACCAATTTTTGAATCGAATCCGACCATAACCACAAAGCTCGGCCCCCTTCTTGCCGATGCCATCTTGGAGTCAAGAATTTCAATAAAAAATTCACAGTCTCTGCCCCCAAAAGCCCCAACATATCAATTTTGAATTGAATCGACTATAATCACAAATTTCGTCCGCCATATTCAATTTAATAATTTTGGCAAAAAAATCATAATCCCCGACCACAAAAACTACCAAACCCCAGTTTTGAATAGAATCGGAACATAATCACGAAACTCGTCCGCCAGCTTGAAGCTACCATTTTATTTTCTTTCTCTAACAAAAATTTCATGATATATTGTCACCGGATTTATTAATTTACAATAACAAGTCAAACTAAATGAATGCTTGCAATAAAACTGAAATAAAAACAATCTGACAAACGGCAAAAAAAGGTCCCGCCTGCCGCGAGAAAATTGCCAACTCCGACCACCTGTTAGTTGTTTATACGTAATACCATAGTGGTCTAGAATACCATAGGATCTGTGTTAGAGTTACACCTAAGTCTAGCAATTCTAGTCTATTTAAATTCGATTTCTAAATTTTTCTTCAAAATTCAGAGCCCAACCTTATGGGTTTCGAATTATTCAAGAAAAGAAAAAATCATTCATCAGCCTCACACGGCTCAATGGTGCATGTTAGTATGAAGGTAAGTTGATTTCAATCGTCCTATTTTGAGCTCTAGTTCACTATGTAGGATTAATTATATGTTGTTCTGGGACACCCTGTATACAGACATCACACCAGTAGAAACATTTGCACATGTTTGAGTTTGCATTTATCGGACACCCTGTATATTGGAACATAGCTTTCATTTTTGCATTGCACTGTTTGGAACCGTTGGTGTAGTAATGAATAGACTAGAGTATTTTCCCAACGCCAAACCGCTGTGGAATAATCGTTGATACACCCTGTACGTGCCAGAGAGAGTTTCACCGTCTTGATAAATTCAATTAATGTTCCCTTTAGAATTTAGAATTTCAGAATTTAATCGCCAGCATTATTCATTTTTATTGCCAGTAGTGTTTTATTTTGCCTCAAAATCTGATATGAATCAATTGTAGAATGAAAATATAATTTTTCGATTAATAACGGTATATCTTCCGCAATAACTAACATCCTCCGCACTGTTAACAATGGTATCAGAAAATTAAAACTTCAAAAATGAGAGGAATCAGATGGAAATCATGACCTTCAATGTTAAAAGCTTTCTGTAACCAGAAGTAAGTTGGGCAACAATGCCAGGATGCCACTTTGCAAGAAAAATACATATACAGACGCCAAACTATACCGTTCTATGATATGTATACTCAGGAATGCGTAAGATTTATAATAAATATATAAGTGTGCTACTATAACGCCGCGTACGGAGACCCTGTGAACCTTGGTGTTTAGGTTTATACAAATAACGACCAAAGTGACGTCTTGTTGATTTCATTTGCAATAGATTCCCAAGCATTCATTGAACCGTTTGCGATATTTTGGAGTTCGATGCACTGTGACGTCCGTATTGAGGTATTGAGGTTATGTTCTCTACACGCTCAAATTACAAAAATTGAGAGCGTTCCCCCTCTCTCTGTCTCACACTCTTTCTCCCTCTTCCTCTATTCGAAAACAATACATCTTCTTATTAAATCAATTGTTGGCCCTACAGCAGAGTCCATTACTAAAATGGTGGCATTGTCCCACAGCTCACTGATTTGACTGTTGGCAGCACTGGTTGTCTCTTGTTACATCCCATTTGGAGGCTAATTATATCATTTCCTTGCCGGCGTTCAACATGGTTACGCATGAAGATGAAATTATTTATTTTATTTTATAAAATGTTGTGACATTTTCATTTGGTGCTATGATGCGGTTGGTTGCCCTTCCGTTAACTCAATTCCTGTAAAACATTTCACAATTTACGATCTGTAGTTTACGAATTTACAACTTTATGGAGTCTAACCTCACTTCGGAGGTAAGTACACACGTGGTTGTGAACTTCATTTCTAATTATTCTTTATTGACCACAGTATTAACTGTTGTTTTCCATTTTAGTCTCCCTGATGATGAGGACAAACATCCTCGAAAGCTTGGACATTTTCCGCTGTTACTTACTAATAACTTCCTAATAGTGAGATTATTTAGTGTTAGAAACATAAGAAATATTACTTGACTCTTCAACGTAAATTTAAGGGATATTAAAAGATTGCATAAAGAGCTGTTGTTTTTGTAAGTAATCAAATATTCCTGTAGTTAGGTTTTATAAAACGAGTAATTTGAGAAAAATTCGGTTTATCATATCTTTATCTTTATCAACAAAGATCTTATACAAGCTAGTGACAATAGAAAAATTCTTTAAAAGATCAAAATAAAGCGGTTGAAATTATGAACGTGAAGACGTATACGGCATTAAGTTTTGGAGGATGAATGTATGCAAAAAATTCTTTTTGGTTTAAATTAAGTGTAACCAATAAAAATGTTAAATCTATATTAAGATATTGAAAGCATAAATTTATTGAGAATGTAAAATTATTATCAAGAAAATGATTTTTTTTAAAAGTATATAAATAAAAGGTGAAACTAAATGTGAGTTAACTTAATAGTGATTCGAAATTTTTAGAATGTAGGAGTATATGGAGCTTAAGTAATCAATGTCACTTCTTTTATTCATACAGTTATCATGTCTATAATTTCAATAATTTCCATAAAAGTTCTTTTTTGTGGGTTCTTTTCTACTCTAACGACACTTGCATTATTATAGTCAATAATGTGATCATTTATTATTACATGTTCTGCTAATGCACAAGACTATAGTTTTAGGTTAAGAATATAATGAATTAACAGCGGAAATATTTCTTTTGCTATTTTTATTATATATATATATATATATATATATATATATATATATATATATATATATATATATATATATATGTATGTATGACGATAAAATATGTACGTTAACATCAACACAATTGTAAAAAAAATTGATAAATTTAGATTAATACTGCAATTCTTGCAAGAATCTACTCCCTGAAGATAAGACATATTGTACAGAGCCGCAGCAAATATATTTACATTTATTTATGATAACAAGTTCTGAATAATATTATTAAATTTTACTTACCTTTTAAATGGTAGGTTGGCGCCCAGAAATTCTTTAAAATTATAATAACAAATCTTATTAATCTAAATCAATAAAAAAATTATACTTACCTTATTTAAAAATACTAAAATTGGTCGAACCCAACGAGGGGCAGTATAAATTCATTAGTATAGGGTGGTTGTTTTAAGTAGTGTTTTCTTAATAATTGAATCAAAAATTGAAAAGGAGTCTGTAGAAGAGGTTGAAACACAATATGAAATATCACTGGATAATGTGTACACAAGCAACACAAATGTGGAAGAACAAATAAATTCAAGTAGAGGGGATGGAAATTAAAAAGCTTTACAAGGAAGACCTGTTGATTGGACAGTAATATTAAGACATATCCAGAATATAGGACAACGAATGAAAAAGATGAAGTAAGATCTGAAACAGGATAATAATAACAAGTTTGAAGGCATTCAAGCTAAGTTGGAAAATATGAAACTAGATCTGAAACGGGATAATCAAAATATGAAGGAGGAGATGACCAAGAAATTGGAAGAGCAAGGAAAAGAAATTCGTAAGATTAAGAATGATACGATTCAGACATAACAGAACGAGAGAAGAAATTGGGTTAAGATATTGTAGAAATAGGGTAAAAACCAGGAACGAAATGGAGAAAATAACGATGGAAATAAGACAAGATTTAGAAGGACAAATCAACTATACTCAAGTCAAAATCGGTGACATACATAAAGAAGTAGAAACAATAG
Source organism: Galeruca laticollis (assembly GCA_963921935.1). Taxonomy (NCBI): domain Eukaryota; kingdom Metazoa; phylum Arthropoda; class Insecta; order Coleoptera; family Chrysomelidae; genus Galeruca; species Galeruca laticollis. The sequence goes on from OY998180.1 coordinate 56,888,897, forward strand.
CCTTTAAAGTGTATGTTGAGTCCCAGGAAACAAATGAGAAAATACGAGAAATAAAAAATGGAATAGAGTTGGTAAAACAAACATTAAGGAATGGATTGAAAGAAAACAAACAAGAACTAGCAAACAACGTAGAGGAGGTGACCAGAGAAAACAAACACCAAATGGAGAGATTAAGGAAAAATTGCTGACAATGGGAAGAAAATTAATGTGTTGTAGAGAGAATACACCGGAGAACAACTAAGAGAAGAAATATTAGTAAGGACAGAGGACAGAATGTAACAAATTGAAGAAAAACTAAGAAGAGAATTGGAGAATCTAGTAATAAGGGAAGAGAAGATAAAGAAGTTTATAAAACGAAGGGAAAATCGAGTAATAAGTGAAAAGAAGAAAAGGAAATTTAGAAATCGAAGGGAGAATCGAGTACTAAGAGAAGAGAAGAAAAAGAAGTTTAGGAAAAGGAAATCGAATGGTAAGAGAAGAGAATAAAATCAATCTAATAGGTGCAAATAACTAAAAATTATGTCTAGTATTAATAGAGTTGTTAATATTAAAATAAATTTAAACAATGAACAAAATATTGATTTACAGGTGTTAATTGTACCAGTTATGAAGGTTTACATTGTCTTAGGAGCTGATGAATTGAGTAAAAATTAAACATTAGTTGATTATGAACACAGAAACATTAAATTAAATGAGAAGTGGATAAGTTTTGATTCATGGGAAAGCAACACAAATGTTATGAAATATGTTAAGTACAATCATAAAAAAATACGGCACTGTTCCACCGGCATTACAAACCGAGTTATAAAACATCAAATTTGAAATAAAACAATTCAACGCCCTTTATCTCATTAACGACAAGACTTATCACAAATGTTTATAAGAACTTTTCGTCTTAAAATGGAGTGACGAGGGCCCAACTACAATATTTTAGATTACTTAGGAAACACCTTGTATCTGTTTATATTTAGGGTAAACTTTTATTGTGGAGATTGCGGCAATATGAGAAAGAAAACTCTGATTATTTTTAAGCTTTCGGTTATTTACTGTAACCATTTTCAAAGAAACTACAAGAGATACACATTATAGATATTTAAAATAAAAAATCTTACTTACACTAATTGAGGTTGTTTACATATCTATAATTTTTCTCCATTTAAGTTAATATTATAGATATGTGAACAACGTCAATTAGTGTAAGATTTTTTACTTTACGCTTGTTTACATATCTATAATTTTTCTCCATTTAAGTTAATATTATAGATATGTGAACAACGTCAATTAGTGTAAGATTTTTTACTTTAAACTTATTTCAAATATCTATAATGTGTATCTTTGAAAATGCTTACAATAAATAACCAAAAGCTTAGAAATAACAGAGTTTTCCTTCTCACATTGCCGCATTCCCCACAATAAAAGTTTACCCTAACTAATATATTGTCCTGCTGTCTCATAAATTAGACAAGATTACTAAAATACCTTATTTGAAATAATCTTTAGCTGACAAAAAAGTAGCTTAACTATCAACAGCCCACAGCGGTTATATAAATAAAGTTTGACAAACCTTTATAGATCAATATACTTCAAAGATCTAAGCATTTAGATTGTTTATTTAAAGACATTAGATTCTCCATTGAACGACCTTAAATTATTCTTCGCAAAATCGGAAACTCATTTATTGGTAGACGTTTGCCAATTTCCTTCCACTTTTAAAATGATCTCCCCATCGTCGCAAAGCTATAAACTAATTATTCTAGTCTGACAAACTTCCTTTAAAAATTCAAGGAAATATTAAAAATGTGAAGGGTATACCTCTACCCTCCATAATTAGAAATATGAATAGTGACTTACAGCGCCATCTGTAACATTTACGAAAAAGTAAGGGACGTGTAAAGGCTTCTGCTATCAAGCCCTAACTCGCAGATGGCACCATCGTCGGATTATAGTGGTCTCTATCCGTTAATAAGTTTGATTCAAATGGTTATAGCCGTCCACACACTATTGGATTTTGTAAGTAAGAACCAAAGTAATCAATATTAGCAGCTCAAATAATTTCTACGAAGTAAACTTACTGACAGTATAAAATAAAGTAAAATGTCTACAACTCAATGAAAATAATAATGTAATTTCAAGCAAATTGATATCGCGAAAAATATGTATTCTTAAGGAGCCGTTGTTGTGTATATAACGGTAATAAATTATATCAGCTGTGAGGAAAACTATTATGGTAAATACGAAAAAACTTGAGTTTGTTTCTCAATTATCATAAAAAAAGAGATAAATCGAAAAAATAATTCAAAAAGTAAATATTGAGTAGAAACTATTTTATTCATTATCCATTTACAAGGGAAACAATAACTACTCACCTGACTATAGTTGTGGTTTGCAATTGAAAGAAGAAATGTATAACTTGAAGACTGGCTTTGGCGTCGTCGCAACTTTTTAATACAAGGTAATGTCTGTTGAGGACAGTTGTTGTTTTTCCTTCGGTAATGATGTATTAGTAATATTGGAACAATTATTGTAAATGATTTTTATAATAAATCTTCAAATGACACACTTTTATGATAAGAATAGACTTATGGATTACATATGTTATTGGAAATAAATGATAGCATATAAGGGAATAGATAGATCAAAATTGAAAACTTTTAACTCCGGTACCGTATTTTTAACGGATTTAAGCCAATTTAGACAATCTAACATAAATTAATAAAGTAATTTTTTCAAAATTACTTGTCTAATTTACATAATAAAAATGTTTAATTTCTTACATCAATCAACAAGATTGCAGAATCATATAAATCATCTAGGTGCCTGATAATAAATTTCATATTTTGTTAGAAAGACAAAGTTGAGTATAGTCATTCCAATATCTTTTATAAATTCGAAAATTGTGAAATAATTTTTTTTGTAATGTAATTGTCCATAACAATTACCCAGTTTAGCGGAATATTAGGCAAAAGCTATTCATCAAAACATTTTTCAAATAAATCGGCTGTCATATTTTGTTGATAATCGGTAGAAGACTGTAATATTTTTGGCCGACAATAGCAACGCATTACGAACAACCCCATATTTACTTCCCGCATGAAGAATAAATAAAGCGCTTTCCTCTCGAACACGGCGTATTTAAAGAATAGTTTTTTATTTCGTCCATCCAACTGTATTTGACAACATCATGTGTATCAAACCAAGTTTCGTCTAAATATATTAAAGTCATGTTTCAATCACGGTACCTTTTATTTTGCGTAAATTCTCCTGTCTAAGTTCAACAATTCGTTGAAATTCCATTATAACAATTCGATTTTCTAACTTCTTATATTTAAATCCACAATGAAACTAAGCCGCGCGAAGATTTCCCAAACATTCATAATTATATTCAGGAACATCCCGCAATTTAGCACGAATCAGTTCTAAAGTTGGTAATATATTGTCCTTGTTAAACCCGTAAACACTCCGTTGAATAACATATTTGGTAACATTGTCAACCCTACTTAGTTTTGAATTTGGCCGTTTTCGCTTTAAATAATGATCCGTAACAGTCTGAATTAATTACTTTATAAACCATCGCCAATCCGATTTTCGTTAATTCGTGAATTTATTGTCAATTCATATGACGGAGGCGCTAAATCAAAAGACTCGTGGGATAGATCATCTCGAACTGTCATTGCAAATGGCTTTCAAACGACCATACTAATTAATTACTAATACATTATATTTATAAAACTTACCCGTCTTCCAGCAAATAGTTATAATAAAAACTATTTGAAATAAATGTACTGCTGTATATGACACAAGTCTCGACGACAGTGGTAGAAAAGGTCAACCTCATAATAAGTCATACAAACCTTCCTTTGAGAAAGCTTGTGAATGCCGACATGTTGCCAGGTCTTCAAAATTATACTAATATACACAAAGTTGTTTCAATTTGGGTAAGCAACATAGTTATTGGACGTGATACAGTTATTGGGGATTCTAGTCCCAAATCCCCAAAACAGGCGTTCTAGCATTTTAAGATTAAACCATGCATTGGTAGATGTCAAGTTCCCTCCACTCAAGTAGGCGCGTAAATATTCCATCCTGATTTGAGAGTATTGTATAAGTGTTAAAACTGCACTTGGTGATTTTTTCAAATGTGATTTTGTCCATATTTGACAGTTTATTTATATGTTATTGAAAATTTTCAATAACTTTTATTATATTGTGGAATTAACTAGAAACCGTGAATTTCATTTAAAACACTAATATGAGCAGATTCCACGAAGTAAGGGTCGAGACAGTTAATTTCGTTTATTTAAATGTTCAGCTATAGGTATAGGTAGATAATGTTATGAAGAATAAATTGTTCGAAAGTATTTTGATTTGATTTTAATATTGTAACCAAAAAATTGGGTGTACAATAACTGAATCAAAACCGTACGTTAATTTCCATTGATGGACAAGCGTCCAATAACGGTAAATGTATCAATAATTATCGCTTTTTTCTAGACTTAATTCATAATGTTCACTGTATTTTTGAATTTGCTTTCCGGTTATCATAAAGAGTTTTTGGATACGTGTCCAATAACTATAACCCTAGTGTCCTATAACCGTATTCTTTTATTTATAGGAAAAAAGTATGCCTAAAATTAAAGAGCTGAACGGAAATATGGTATACCTAAATCAACGATCGAATTTAGAATTAAACATACAGAGCATAAGAATACTTATATACCTTGTTCGATTTTGAAACCCTGTGTTTCAGGGACATACGAGTCGAAAATGCTAGGGTGTGATATTTTTATATAAGGAACAAAGTAACTCTCTCAAATGAGAAGAATTGAATAATGCTCGTAGCAAGAAGTCATGCCGTTCTCCAGACTAACACAGGGGTAGCTGGATTTGCCCGACCATCGGCCACCGAAGATGAGAGAGCTAATAGTTCAATAGATTTAGATGCAATTCATTATCCTTCACCTGAGAGATCAGCGTCATCAACTTCATCCAGGAGTAATCCAATTAATATAATGTAGATGCTTAAGTTCACGCACCAATAGAAAAAGAATTATCACTAATAAATACGATTGAAGATGTTCAACAAAATAGGATTGAAAATACTACGGACAATATTCTAAAAGATATGACAATGATATGTTGTATTTACTCACCGTTATTTGTACAATATTTGACATCTCCAGAAAGTCCCAAAGAGGACACAAGTGATGTTGATAGTTCTACAAAATCTGAACATAATTTACATTCCGAGTCAGAGGCGGAAATTGATGAACATTACAATTATTATAGAACTTCCTTACACAAAAATAAGTAAATTTATGAAAATACATATCCAATAACCTTTGTAAAATATTTTTCAAGAAATAAAAATAAGATTAATTAAAAGTTTTGTAATTATTTAATCAGCTGATACTGGCTGTCCAATAACTGTTATAATAATGTCCAATCTCTATCAAAATCGTCCAATAACTATATTTTTCTGATTATCTTGAAAAATTTATTCATCTGTTTAAATTGAAACTATTACAACTAATTTCAAACGTAGGGTGCTACAGGGTAGTAACTGGACATGAGGGGAAAAAATGATCAAAAAATATGAAAACTAACCAATTTACAGACATTTTAAGAAAGAAAATTCTTAACTGCCCCATAACTGTATGTTTTACCCCAATTATGTTTCCAGCAATTTTAAGCGAGTTGCTAACAACAAATTTATAGCATTTATTTTTTTAAATATATATATATAATAACTATCTTCCTAAGAACGTCACAAACTAACAGTTTATTGAATAAATGAGATCAGTGAGCTCAGTAATTTCAGAAAATATATCTAACGACCTTGCTTTTTTATGGCTTCACATTGATATTAGTTGGAATTCCATGTCCTTTGTAGTAGCTAAGTAAATGTTAAGAAACATTTCAATATTAGTTACAATGGTAAGTACAGGATGCTCCATAATGCCTCCCAGACATGAATATAATTAAAGTGGAGCAGGCTGAGGCATTGTGTAACCTACCTTTCACATTAATTATTAAACATTTTTATAGTTGTAAAAATGACAAAAAATATTTTGGGCATATCTTATTTTTGCTGTAAATTTATGTGTTTTGTGCATATCAGTCTAGTCTAGGAGCAGCCTGCAGTGAAAATACCAACAAATGATGAACATATTAAATTACTATAATTAGATTTAATTGATTGGGGTCTCTTATTATTGAAATAAATAATTAAAAATCATAACCATCAAAAGTAAGAATTTTTCATATTTTTGGCCTCTTTCTCCTCCTATAGAAAGTCCTGGCTACGCCCATGGGGCCAGATCATAGTTACATTTTTTTATATGAAGTGGACCTTTATATAACCATTTAAAAATTAAAATAGAAAAAATAATACTTTTCCGCATTTTTAATAATAATATAGTGGTGACCAATTAAAAAGAAACTGAAGAATTGATGAACATAAATTTGGGTTTATACTTCATTTCCGTCAAGTGATAGCAAATTAGGTATGCAAATTCTGGTTTATCTGTACTGGGTGGTTATAACAAGTTTGGAAATTTGTGACCAGTTTTGTACGATCATTAATAAACAAATTTTACCTTGAGTAGGGCTGCCCAGGTATACAGCAGGATACCACTGTTGTCAAGGTTCGTTACTTATTGTCCTGATGTGTATAACTTTGAAATATCACTGTCATGGAGGGAGTTTTCGCTTTTTACGGAAGAACCGATTCAAGTTGTGATTTATATAATATAAATTTCAAAATGTTTTTAACGGGAAGCAGTCAATGAGTGTACTAGGTACTGGTATGTTGTTTATTAATTTATTTGTTGAGTTTATAGCTCAACTAGGAAAATAGCACTGTGTCTTTTAATAGAATGTATATAAAGGAACGACATGATATTAAGATAATAATAGTAAATTAACATAAAAAATAAGTTGTAGCCCTAAAAATGGCTGATTTGTTCCAAACTGGTAGATGGTGTAATTAAAGTTCCAATTCACTTTCAATTGTTATATCGGAATCTGATGTATCTTCAGTTCCAATGTTAAATATTATCAATCCAAAAACCACTTGACGACGTAAAAATAGGCAATACGCAAGTACACCCCTTATAAAGGATGTGATATCAAATCATACAATGTATGGAGTGACACAAGTAATCTACTTATAATCTTTTTAAAATGAAGGTAAGCTAATGGCTACATATTCATATTTTTTTCCTTATTAATTTGAAAGTTACTAATAATTGATGAACTTGCGTTTAGCCCTGTCTAAATAATGTTAATATTTGATTGTGTTCTTCCAGTTTCATTTCAATGTATTTTGTTTTTCAACCGGTCTTATTGTAGTACAGATAAAAAACGCTTTTTGTTTGTTTTGTAGTCCTGACAACCAAAGCGATACCTTTACTTTGTAATGAGTTTCGATAGTATAATTCGGATGGGGCCCTTTCTTTCTAATGTGTTTTAATAGTATCAGTTGGATGGGAACATTCTTTCTTTGTTATGTCATATTATAGTGGAATTCGGATGGGGTCCATCCTTTGTTATGTGTTTTTACAGTACCTATAAATCGAATGGAGCCTTTCTTTGTACTATATTTTGGAAGTAGATACTGATTGAATAGAGAATTTTCTATACATTGTATTTTTTGTAGTATGAACTGAAGGAATATATAGAAATTTTAATGATTTTCGGTAAAATTTAAAGAAAGAAAAAAGTTAGTTGCAAACAAACACTAACAATATTTAAACAGGGATGAACGCAAGTACATCAATTATTTGAAACTTTCAAATTAATTAGGTATAAAGTGTGAGTATGTAGCCATAGCGTACCTTTATTTTAAAAAGATTATAAGTAGATATACTACTTGTGTCACCCTATACATCGTATGATTTGATATCACATCTTTTATAAGGGGTGTTACTTGCGTCACCTATTTTTAACTAAATATCATATATAAGCAAAAGATGTGAATGTATAAGCAAAAGATGTGAAGTATCTTAGTCCAGGATTGATCCTGATAATTTATTTTTCGATTGGATTATGTCAGGGTGTTCTGAATATAAAACCAAGTTTGCGTCGTCCGAAACCTCGAGTGTTAGCCGCCATCTAGAAAAATCCCTTTCTCCAAATATCTCGGAAACCGTGAGATTTACGTTAAACATATTTTTTATTTGAAACTTTTTTTGGTAATATTTTCCTAGACGTGATAAAAATTTTGTTTTTGGAAAATATCTCGATAATTTTTGTAGATACGAAAAAAATGTGTTGATCAAAATAAATTTATGATGACGTCACTAAGGGTTTACTGGGTGTCGAAGATTTAGTTGTATTTCGGGACAGCCCTGGCTGAAGTCGATCGGTAAAGGAGAACACGAAGCTTTTGTAAAAATCCGACGGTATGCTCAGACAGCTATCATAAGTAAACATAACCTAGCCCGCTTTTAGTTATAGTTCAAGCACGTTTCAAGTTAGGTAGTTTCCGCAGAATCCTTGGTTACAAAACTAAAATTTCCATAAATGACGTCAATAAGGGTTCGCGGCAAAATTTGAGTGCATTTTCAAACGTAATTTTTGATTTTACAACACAGTGCTGCTGTTCACTGAGAATGCTTATTACATCATACTAAACCGTAGTTACTCGCTAAATTTGTGGGTTTCACAATCCCCCATTGTAGAACATAAAATTTTCTTCAGTTTATGTATTGAACTTATTTTTGTTAAATCGATAGTTGCTGAGTTCTAGCGCAATGAAAGTTGCCGTCAGGTAAATAAAGACAGCGATTAGTGATAATACGTTATTCTAGCATGCCAAAAAAAAATGTTATCGCAGAATTTTATACTAGAGACGGCAACAATAATGCGTATGATGTTTTTGTCTGCAAGCTAGAGTAACGTATATTTTTTCGTATTTCCAAAAATTATAGAGATATTTTCCAAACACCAAGATTTGGTTTTTTCAATCGTCTACTTTCCGGCAAATATTAACAATAGAGAAAAAAGTTTCAAATAAAAAAGATGGTAATTTTTATCCTTACAATTTATAACATAAAACTCTCCGTCTTCGAGATATTTCCAAAAATGCGTTTTTAAAGATAGCGGTTAACGTTCGCGGTTTCGAACTTGGTTTTATACTCACCTTCGGACATAAACCATAAAATTAATTATCAGGATTTTTTGCGGAGCGAACCCGTTTTTGGGGCTAAAATTTCTGGACTGCCTATTATATAATAGTTATTTGTAAAACAAGTGCTACAATGAATCGTTTTGTAGTACGAGTGAAGTTTGCGCAACGAACCGCGAAGCGTAGAGTTGCGCAAATCACGAGTACTACAGAAAGTCATTGTGGCACAAGTTTTATACAATATTTTTTATAATTCGCATTTATTTAATTTTTTAAATAAAATAGAATTACATATAATCCCTGTTTTTAAACTAGGAGGAGTGGTTTGAATTTAAGTTGGCAATTCTGTAGATTCCTGATTGGCAGATCACAGATGGTTTCATTCAGCACTTCTGACTTTTGACATATTATAACCGAATAATGGTGTAAATTGTAAACAAACTTTCATTTAAGCAAACATAGGATGATTATTTGTTTAAAAAGAGCTTCTTCGTATACGCTCTTGCGATCTGTTTATATTATATCATGAACAGAATTGTTTCTGTAATACATCTTCACATAGATATCTGGTAATTTATCTTAAAGATCGAACGATATGTATACCTATATATTGATCCTATACAATATAAAAATAAACAATTGGACAAATCATTGATAAATAAACGTTAGCGTACTTGATTCATTAATATTGTTAATATACAAATCATTCTAATTTACCTTTAGGAACATTTAATATGATAATTTGCTAGCTAGAACAACGCTAGACCATTTTATTTATAATTGGTGTCAAGGTTAAAGTCATAGATTAGGGAGGTCAAATCTCAAATAAAAATATAACTAAATACAATAACCAACTGTACACTAAAAATTACTAAAACATTGTTCAAAGAGCTTCATTGTAAACAATGTTATAATGAAGTCTCTTTTATACGCGTATTATAAAAACTAAATTGTAGTACGTAAAAAAATACGTAATATTGAACAAACCTTGCTAAAAAGGTATGTCGATAAAAACATTTCAATCCATTCTGTAGTTTCTGTGGAATTCTTTAAAAGACGTAGTACATTGTAAACTTACAAACATAAAAACAGTCATCAACTTCCGTATAGGTACTTCTTCAGATTGCTCAAGAAACTGACTCGACTGTTATAGGTATAATCCCAACAATATCATATATCTTATGTACTTATATACTTAACATCCCCCAACATAACAAGCTCATGACTTATATGGTGTTAGCGCATGTAAAGGGCGGCAAAAATTATTTTTGCCCGGAGCGGCTAAATAGCTAGAACGGGCCCTGATACAGACTTTTTTATTAAAATAAGTATAACATTGATCTGGCATTGCATTATTGAACGCCCTGTAACGTAATTAATTTTAAAATGTGAAAATTAATTATGGGTACCTACATCCTCCTTATGTTTGATACATTATAGGACGTAGAAGTTACTGAACCTTATCATATTAATCAATCACCCTGTATCTATAGATTTATTTATTTATTTTTTGTCACAGAATAGTCTAACAATAACTGTCATGGTCTGTTACAATTATAACACATAATGGTTAAATCTATCTTCCTCCATTACACATTTGCCATTGCGTTTTTAGACTCTTTATGCATATATCTATAATTTAAAGAAAATATGAGTTCGTTGAAAATAAAGCACCCGAGCTGTTTCGTAAATAAGTTTTATTAATAGTAATCTTCAAAAATGATGTTACAAACGTTTTCGAAATTGAATTGTCAAGTTGAAGTTTATTATATATCTGTCAGTTTACATTTATTTTTTTAATGTCACTTGATATTTTTGACATTCTCCCGCGACGGAGAATCTTCAACTTCTAACGGAAAAAGAAGTTGCACTGGTCTACGAAGTCTACACCCGTCACTCAATTGCACTTCACAAGCCCACACTCGACCATCGCGCCCTACAAACACATCGATGACTTTAACCATCTTCGACTGTAGCCTGGGCGTATGTTCTTGATGCAATAGTACGATGTCACCTATTCTTAAGCTCCTAGAATTAGGACGAGGATTATGGTGAAACGTACGCAGCTGCTGAAGATATTCCGTTGTCCATTTTTTCCAAAACTTGGAAACCAATTGTTCCCTCGATTTCCATTGTTTAAGTATATCGTTTCGGTTGATTTCAGGCAATTTTAAATTTAGGGAAAAACCAACATTTTTTGCTCCCACTAGGAAATGCGTTGGGGATAAAATCAATAAATTGGTGTCGTCGTCATCAGTATACGTTAATGGTCTTGAGTTGACCGTTGATTCTACTTTAAGCCAGGAGGGCCCGTGCTTCCACAAACTAGATTCAACCAAAAATTTCGCTGAAATCCCTCTCGTTAGCAAATCCGAAGGATTTTCCTTTCCAGGGCAGTGTCTCCAAACACCCTTGCTTAGCTTTTGTATTGCTTCCACTCGGTTGCGCACGTACGATTTCCATTTCTGTGATTTGCCACGGATCCAATACAAGGCTATTTTAGAATCGGACCATAAAATAACTCTTTTGATTTTCAATTTGGAATTTTCTAAAATATATGCCTGTAGTCTAGCGGCACATAATACTGCAGTAAGCTCTAACTTGGGTAAGGTTAATTCTTTGTTACCCTTTTGGTTAAGAGGTGCTACACGATTTTTCGACAATAGAAAATTTATTTCGTTAGTTTCTAGACATTTCGCGTATGCCACTGTACCGTAAGCTTGGATACTAGCATCAGCAAACACGTGAAGTTCGATGTCGTTGGATTTATTTGAAGTTATACTTCTGGGGATTTGTAGTTCATCCATAGTAGGTAGTTCCGAACACCATATAAACCAGATTGTCAGATACTTTTCGGGTAAAATAGTGTCCCAATCTAATTTTTGTTTCCAAATATATTGTAACAAAATTTTTATTCTAATTGTAAATGGGCCTAATATACCTAATGGGTCATAAATCCTTGCAATATTTTGAAGTAATGTTCGTTTTGTTGTTACCGCTTTATTGTTATTGGCTACGGATTTCAAGTCAACTGCAAGTTCATCTGTAGCTGTGTGCCATAAAATACCCAATACCTTTTTTGTTTCGTGCTTTTTGGGATTTTTTATGACCGTTTTCATAACTTCTTTATCGTTAGAGAACCATTTTCTTAAATTTATGTTAGCCCCTTGAAGAATATTAATGGATTGCTCATAAATTTCGTTGGCTTCTTCGAAGGAACTAGCAGTAGTTATCAGGTCATCTACATAAAATGATTCTAATAGAATATTGGAGGTATTCGTAAGCTTTTCTGGCTGTGATAAAAAATGTTTGCGCAGAGTAGCTGACAGCAAAAATGGTCTCGATGTAACACCAAACGTTACACGTTTCATGCGATATGAAGCGAGTTCCTACGAATGTGTGTTATTGTTTTCGTTAAGTGGGTTTTCGAACCATAAAAAGCGGTGGGAATCGCGATCTTTGTCTACAAGTGATATTTGCAAGAAGGCTTTTTCGATGTCGGCGATTAAACCGATAGAGCCTATCCGAAAATTTAACAATATCTTTAACAAATCAGGCACCAAGTTGTCACCGGAGTATAATAGTTCATTTAGCGATTCAAAACCTGGCGCATGCGCAGATGCATCAAATACTACCCGCAACTTTGTGGTTTCCTTGTCCTCGCGATAAACCGGACAATGCGGCATGTAATAAATGCGGTTTTGTTCGTTTTCATTAGGCGAAATGATTTCTGCACATCCGTTTATTAAGTATTCACGCACAGCAATGTCATACTCAGCTAGCTTACCGGTTCGGCGCAATTTAGACACTAAACTATTCACACGTGCTATACTACCAATATAATTAGAGTCTATACTAGAGTTTGCTTTCCACGGCAGCGAAACTTCATATCGTCCGTTTTTAAAATGAGTATTTTCCTTAACAAAAGCTTCCGTGTAATTATTTTTTAAATGTTCGTTTCCACTAATACCTAATGTCTCTAATGTCCAAAATTTCTTAATATCTACATTGTCCAGTTCAAAGTCTACCTGTACATTTAATGCTGATACTCAATTAAAATTTACAAAAAAACCACAATTTTCTACAATACTTGAAATTCCATGTAATGTCCAACCTAATTTTGTGTTTACGGCAGTTAAATCATTGGATATGCGTTTTGTGTCACCTGTAACAATTTTCCAATAATGGTCAGCTCCAACCAGTAATGTTATACCGTTAATTAACTGATTATTTGTAACGTTAACATCAGCTAACTGGTATTTAGAAACAAAATCTCTAATTATTGGATCGTTAATAGAAGGTGGTTTTAAAGCGTCAAAACATATTTCTGGAGCCTCTACAGCTGTAATTTCGATTAGTTTTCCGTTAAACTGATTCTTGAGACCTACTTGTACCCGATTGCACAAAATTGTCGGTGCGCTACGAGTATTTCCAAAACTATTTATGGAATTTTTTTGAGTACCGACTACAGGCAACCGCAGTGAACGCGATACACATTGTTTTATGAAAGTTAATTGGCTACCTCCATCTATAACTAACCGAATCACCAAGTCATTTGCGGTATCATTACTTATTAAACATTTTGCGGTCATTAAATAAACGTTATTATTTGCCCCGTTAGCTATTAATGCAGTAGAGTTATCACGATTTGTCACATTATTATGGGTGCTGTCAACAATGTGATTATTTTGATTTTCGGCGAGACTAGACTGATAATAGCTTCTATTTCCGTTTCGAATATTGTTACTGGCAAATGATGGATCGCACATTGAGGTCGCGTGTCGACGTTTGCACTTTGCACAAAATAGGCGCGATTTGCAAAACTTTGAAGAATGCCTAGGTCTGGTACAGCGAAAACAACAATTGTTTTCTTTTAAAATGTCCTTTTTTCGCGAGATATTTATAGACGTTTTGCAATCTTTTGTTCTGTGCGTTTTTGATTTGCAAAACAAGCAGTTTTCATTATTTACAGTTAATAAACTCGCGGCCGTAAATTGATCGTTTTCTGATGCACTATTATTTTGAGTTAAAAATGTTCGTTTGCTATCATTGTCTTTGTAATTTTCATTGTCCGTTACATTTTCACAATGAGCTTGTTCGATTGAGTCCAATTCTATTTTAATAAATTGCAAGAAACTGCTAATTTGCTTATTATAATCTACGGTATTGTCTGATTTTTCAGATTGCGAAAGAGAGTCACTACTAACCGTTTCACTTGTAATTTTTTGTTTGTTGAACAAAACGCGCAAATTATACGGTAGAGCCTTAAAAATGATGGATTTAACCATTAGTCCGTATTGTTGAGGTGACAAACCTAGTGTTGACAGTGAACGGGTAATCGTTGACGCGGTATTATACAGTTTACGAAGCGCGGAAATATCTCTTTCACTTTTTACAGGAACTATTGTTAAAAGTTTTTGTATATATTTGTCCACTATACGTTCAGAATTAGCATATTCTTCTTTTAAAAGTTCTATCGCGTCTTTGTACGATGACTGACTAGAAGTCAATCCGTTAATAGTTACCGCGGCTTTATCAGATAAAGATAAGCAATTTTTGCAGCATCGTTCAATGAACCATTCTCGTGAACGACCAACCGGAATTGTTCCCAAAATGCTGGCCAAGCGTCAATATCTCCGTTAAATTTAATGAAATTTAGTTTTGGTAATCTTACCGACATGTTTTCCTGACTATTAACGTTACCGTTATATGACTGTTGTTCCAAGCTTCTCTGATCGTTTTGTAAAGATCGTTCCAGTTTCAGTCGTTGTTCCAATCTCGCAACTGTTGCAACAGCGAGATCATCGTATTCCACAATCTTCGCGCACTCAGCTTCAGCATGTTCATCACTAAACATGGGATACAATCGTTCATTAACACTATTTAAACTGTCCTTCTGTGGTTTAATGCGAGCTATTAACGCGTGCACGTCACTAGTATTTGCATTTTCGTTATTAATAATGTCGTTCGCGTTATTCACTAGCTTCGTTAATGCTGCGCGTAACGTTTTTCGAAGTACTAAATCCATTATAATCGTTTTAGTTCGATCCGATAAAAGATTACTAAACAATAAAACTTCCCTGGTTTCGGCACTATAAAGAAAATATGAGTTCGTTGAAAATAAAGCACCCGAGCTGTTTCGTAAATAAGTTTTATTAATAGTAATCTTCAAAAATGATGTTACAAACGTTTTCGAAATTGAATTGTCAAGTTGAAGTTTATTATAAATTTGTCAGTTTACATTTATTAATTTTTTTAATGTCACTTGATATTTTTGACATAATTAACCAGTGGACGAATGTCCAATAAACGCCGTTTTTGAGATTATCTACTCGTGTTTTATTAACGCCAATGACAACAGGTTTTGTTGCCCTTCAATAAAGTACTTATTCTTTCATCCAACAAAATCATTGTTATGTGCTCCCTCTTGTACTGATCATACCCTGGAAACATAAATGAGAATGACAGTTCTTTCAAAAATAGTTGATCCTCCAGCTGTAAGTGGCGCTGACTCAAATTGGCAAGTGACAAGTTTCTGTATTTGTCATAAATGTTCTCTTATCTATGATATTTGTTTACATCGACTTCCAATATATTTTTATTTGTATTGAATAAATTTCCAATAAAAATGGTGTTTGTATGCTGTGTTAAAGACTGTTTTAACTCTACTAAAAAAGGATTTGAGATGCATCGTTTCCCGAATAATCAGGAAGTAAGTTAACCTTAAAAATTTCCCTAATGTTAATTGTTATATTTTGAATATAAAAATACACATATTTCAAACTAAATTTGTATATCTCTAGCTAAAAACGTGGGTTTTATAGAAAATGTTTACATTGTGTACTGTTCTTGAGGATATTTTGTTAGAATATTTCAATAAAAGTAATTGAATAAGCTTGAGCAAATGGCATTAATTTTATAATTTTAGATGTCCAATATTTGGTTGTCTGCAATTGGACGGAAAAACCTCTTGAAAGAATTCGTGCAACCTATAGAGTTTGTGGCATACATTTTGGACCAGAAGCTGTTTATGTTGGTAGCAGATATGGATCAACAATAAAAGCTGATGCTGTGCCCACTCTATTGGGCAATTCCATTGAAATATGTAATATTTTTTAATTAAATACCAAAGATGAATGATTAACTAATTTTTGTATTATTTTGTGGAAATAAAGGAAAAGTAATTATACATTTATTTTTTAGTTCAAGAACACAATTTAAACCAAGTTGATGAGCAACATAATATAAATGCTGTTCCTATTGAATATCCTGACTTTGTGGGAGATCAATCTACATCAAAAGAAGGGGAAAGGTCCATGACACATTCAATAACTGAGAGACCTCCTAACCAGCTAAAATATCAAGTAGGTGCTATACTATCAAAATTACATGTTAGTATACAGGGCTTTTCGCTATGACCGGCTGTTAGAATTTTTTCAGAAAATACATAATTATACACTAATGCATGTATCGTTATTTGTTGAAAAAATATCCTAAAAAGCTAAATATCTCCAAAGCAATAAGTTATTGAGATAGGACTTGTTGTGGAAAACTGCCCTAATATTAAACACATTTTCAAAAAATGAAAAAATTTCTAAGGTGTTCCATTCAAAATAACAATGTTGATGTCAATTTCCAGTGTAACTGGAAGTGCTGTCAAAACCATAGTATTTTAGATAGATTCATAATGTCATAAAAGCACCTAATACAAAATTTCATAATTCTAGTTGTTATGAAAAGCTCTGTATACACTGAGATTTAACTAAGCCTATCTTAACTGCCTAACAACAATCAAATAATTATCAAATTGCTTACATTTTTAAATATGTAGTATTATTTTATAGCTTATTTCTTTAAAATGTTTAATGATCATAAATTTTAGTATTTTTTCAGGTTTGAGCAAACGCATTAGCTTGTTATCTTATACTCAGACTAAAACATCTTCAAGTCTCACACCTAAAGCTAGAAAATATTATAAAATAGGTACCAACTTGAGAAAGACGGCATGGACGCTAAATGTTTGTCGATCAAATTTACAAAGCAAAATAAATAAGATGGAGGAATGTTTGAACTCTCCCAGTTTCTTAAAAGCAAAGCTTAACAAGCCCACTTACGATTTTGTCATGTCTCAATTAAGATGTCAAAAACAACATCCCAAGGGTAGACGTTTTTCATTAGATGGAAAGATACTGTTTTTATCTTTCCTAAAACAAAGTCCCAGCGGATATAAGCTTTTTCGCAGAATGTTTGCAGTGCTATCCAGAAAGACATTAACTAACCTTCTTCGTAAAATGCCTTTCCATACAGGCATAAATCAACAAATCATGGATTCATTAAAATCCAAAGTAGTCAAGACGAAAGAGGATGACAAGTTTTGCAGCATTGTTTTTGATGAAATAACGATAGATCCTACATTGCAATTTCATGGAGGCAAAGATTTGATTGAGGGGCTTCAATACAATGAAGAGCCTACCAGAAGTTCTCGTTTAGCTGATAAGGTCGTGGTTGGAATTTAGAAAAGAAAGTTGAGTTATTTTTACGTTTTTCATCAATAACACGAAAAAACGGTTTTTAGAGAAAAAAGTATGTTGTCGTTATCGTCGGCCACTTTTTGTTACATGTCTTGTTAGCACGATACAGCATCCGGAGTGCAAAAAGTAAGCAATTTTATGATTGAATATTGATCAGGATATTTCACAGATGAACCCTATTAATTTTCAGCTCACCAGAGCCACTACAACAGGTGCTATAGAAATTGAAGTACGACATTTTTGTCATTTTTTGAGAAATTTCAGTTTGTTAAGATGATACAGCCTTCAGAGTATATACAAGTGACCGATTTTATGATTGGATATTATTCAGAGCGTCTCAAAGATGAACCCTATTGATATTCAGCTCACTAAAGCCAGTACAACGGGTGCTATGGTACTTTGAGTACCAAATTTTTGTCATTTTTGGAGAATTTGTTAGCACGATACAGCCTCCAGAGAGTATACGATTGATCAATTTCATGATTGAATATTGTTCAAGGTGTCTCACAGATGTACCCTATTGATTTTCAGTTGACTAGAGCGAGAACAGCGGGTCCTATAAATCCAGACATACTAAATTTTTGGTTATTTTTGGAGAAATTTCGGTTTGTTAGCACGATGCATCCCCCGAAGTGTATACAAGTAACAATTTTATGATAGAATATTGTTCAGGGCCACAGATGCGGAAAAGTTAGTTTTAATCCTTAAAACCGTTTATTTTTAATTGTATTTGTAATACTTTTTAATGGATTATTATTTTTTTTCAGTTTTATAATATGTAATATGCTCGTTATTGTGTTCAAATTGTGTTTTATTGAAGTTGATTGAAATTATCGAGTGAACTCAAATATGGGTAAATTTGATTCGACAATATTCGAGGTCACTCGATAATTTCATTCGATTTTCATTCAATCTAGATTCTAGAATCGGGGCTCTTATTAAATAATTGGAATCGAAAAAGTACATTTAAAAGAACCGCCGCGCCAAATTTAATTGATCCTCCAGCCGTAAGGGGCGCTACCGGTTCTCTGGGATCTCGAGTTTTAACGTAAGATTCCGATCTATCCGTGTATATAATATTCTCTTATCTGTAGTACTGATCTACTTTTAATATTTAGTGTAATATAATATGCATCAGTTGCTACAGTTGTATTCGGTTAAGGAAGGAGCATCCACCTGTATTAATATTGAGAGTATGAGAAGAATGAAAAACACAAATTTCAAATAAAATAATAATGGCATGATAAAAAATAGTATTATAACAACAACATAATCCTGAAAGGCTAAAAAGTACGAATGTAAAACAAGTATTAAAGAAAGGTTATCCATTTTTAGTAAGGAACTATAGGCCAATTATTTTTGTCTTAGATTCAAAGAAGTGGCTTCAAATGTTTTATGTAAAGTTGACGCCTAAATGCAGTCGTGCATACTTAGCAGTCTCATTTGATGCTAAATGTATATTATTTAAATGCACCAGTCGGCACATTTGTTTGCGTGGAGTAAGATTTATGTTTGACAATTTGTTCTCATTAACTTCAAATTTTCATTTCTTTAACCAATCTTCGAGTTGTGAAAGTAATACTGTAGGTTTGATGAGGCTAATAAGTTTCTTAATAACTGGAGATGATAATTTTGTCTTCGGCGATTGTTCTTGTTATTGTGTTTGGTATCGTTGGTAAATGGAATGTCTGAAAAACTTACTTCAGCGGCCCAAGCACCCTTCCTTTAGGAACTACTGACATTATTGGAAATATATTCAAATTTTACTTAATCATTCTAGTTTCTTCCTTCTTTTACTGAGATTAGACTTCAACTTCAATACGTTGAAGTAGCTTTAATTTTTTAAAGAAGTCTGGATGGCAAAATTTGTCAAATGATAGAGTAATGTATAAGAACAATGATGAGCTATAATTCTTATTTTGAAAAGCTACATTTCTGACATGTGTGAACCGAGTTACATAGTGGAATAGGGATACCTGAATCCGAATTGCTGTTGATGATATCCAGTTTTCTCGTAGAAGGTTTTCATTTAGTAATACATAGTAGTTACTCAAGTAGTTTTGAAATTAGCGGAAGTAACTTTTTAGTTCTTTATTATAACGCTTCTAATATCTTTTAATCTGATTTTGGGAACATAATGATCTGTCCAGCCTTAATACATTTTGTTCTCAGTATAGTGGTAAATATATAACTAATTCATGGGGTCAAGTTTTTTATTTCTTTGGTTATCTCTTCAGGAGTTAATAGTTTGGTTTGTTTTTGTTGGAATTCACAGGTTGTCTTCTATTTATTGATCAGATCATCCTTTGTTGGGAGCAATACAGTTGTTATATGATATGTAACTAAATTTACTTCCTCTTTGCCTGGTTTTGTCCAAAGATCATTTCTGCTCTTTGTAATTGAAGGCGCTGGTACTTTTACTTTAGAGTCCGTTCTTGGCTTTCATATCCAAATATTGGTTCTGGTTCAATTAGCGACATATTGGTTAAATCTTACATTTTTGCCTTCCATAATTTTCATTTTCCGTTGATTACCAAGTATATTTTGAGTATTTTTGGCTATCAGTGTATGTATTCTTCTGCTCTAACACTTTTTTCGTCGATCATTTGCTTAATTTCTAGAGACGTACTAGTGAAGTGATGAGTGTTTTATTGGATAGTTGATGATACTAGATGCAACATTTGAAAAATAACCATATGCGGCCTATTTATAGAATATTTTATCTAAAATTTCAGTTCAAATACCAAAGATAGCTCTTAGTAATTTCTAGTCTAGTTGAAGTGAAGAATTACCTTTTCTAATTAGATACTAAACAACACATACGTCTATAATGAAACATTTGTTGCCTACGAATCTTCATATTTTGCTCCTAAGAGTTAAATAGAATGAGCAGCTTGCAGAAATTTTAGCTTGCTAGAATAAATTGAGAATTATAATAACGGAAATACTTATTTCAAGTCTTAAAAGAAGTATCTACTGACTTTTAATAAAACCAGTGTCAATATGTCTTCCATATCATACATACGATACTATTGGATTGAAAATTAACTATGAAAAAACCTAATACGTAGTATTAGGTCCACACATAAATGAATATTCAATTAAAAATATGACATAAAATTTCTCAGAAATATTTTAAGGGGAAATTCAAAAAAATAGCACAAATAGAATAGAGCAAGAGTAACACGCGACACAAAACATTATAGAGCGAGAGCTGCCTGCAAAAAACCTGGGTCTGGTACGTTTTAGCGCCGCCGGTTCATCACCGCCGTTTCACCACCGTTTCAGTACTGCCGTTCCAGCACCGGCCGGTTTGTCACTAGAATATACATTAGTCTGCAATGTATTCACATAAACGAATGAAAGTATACGTAACGTGTAATCGTTTTATGTCGTCCTTACTTAAAATAATTTTTTCTACTTCCGCTACTAAAACCGCACTTTGAACACGGGTTCGACATGCACAAAACGACTTTTTAAACCCTAGTGCTTAAAATGCGAAAAGTCACATCTCGTTTATCTTTTGTTTTTTAAATGTCAAATCAAGTGTATCTTTTGTATGTTAAATTTCATGTTCCGTGATAATTTTGATATTCTGCGTCATTTGATTTGTCAGTCAGCTGTCAGCCATCGTCCGTCATGTAATGAATATAATTCAAATATAATATAATTTTTTCCTTCCCGCGGGCGAAGAAAAAGTATAGTAAGCACCTCGTGTTAAAAACGTCTTTAGTCACTCGTTTCACAAGGAACTCGTTCCGCTTCGCTCCACTCGTGTCTAGTAACTAAAGTAACCTTTTTGACACTTGGTACTTAATATGCTATTATAATTTTTATGTGCAATTATTTGAGATATGTGTCAATGGTTCTTATTTCATTTTCAAACTAAGAAATTATTGCTTTTCATGTGGACTTAATTCGTAGACATTAACCAAAAAAAGTTTCGCCACGATTTTGATGTGAATTTGTGAACAACTATTTAGAATTGTCTGTTAAAGTTATAATTTATTGTTATATGTTTTCATATTTATAATTTCAAATATTTAATTAAAAACAAAAGAGAAGATTCAATTTTAGGCAGTTGTTAAGTCGGATTATTATTCTCATCAGTTTATTAAAATTGAATATGTGTCATTTTAAATCTTTGATAATAGGTCAATCTGTGATCTACTAATATTTTGAATGTGTTGATTTCTGAGAACCGGGAATGGGAATTCCTGGTTCTCAAACCCTACTGGCGATGAACCGGCCGGTGGTGAACTGGCCTGGTGCTGAAACGGCGGTGGTGAGACGCCGTTGACGAACTGGCGAGGCTGAAACGCCTCATTCCAAAAAAACCTGGCCTAGCGAGTTACTAGATGAATTATTTTTTAAATGATACTACTCACTGCAACTATTAAAAAAATCGTTTAGTGCCAGGGCAAAAATGGCGTATAAAGTTGCTATATTGTTTCTACGGAACCTTTTTAGTACATGAAATGTACCAATCGAGTAACCGCTTGAAACTGATTTTTAAATTTTGTTTTACGTGAGTAAAAAAAATATAAACAAGTGACTCGCTAAATATGATGCTGATCCCATGGCACGACACTCTTTTTAATTTTTTTTCTTGCCTTACTGTACCTATCGAGTAACCGTTTCAAACTATAATCATATGCTATTACTATTCATATAGCAAGGCTAGACAAACTTTGTTATTTTGGAGTAAAGAGAGAAAAACTTATGTATACTTCACATAGACTAAATATCGCCCTTTCTCAATATTAAGGTAATATTTATTCTCTGAGAAATAATCTCAGTAACAGCAATGAGCTAAAAAAATTGGTAATCTTGTGTGTCCTTCTTTGCCCGGTTTCCATGCATACACATGATGCGATTATACAGCTTGCTTTTTCAGAAAAAGTTAAGTCTTTTATAGAATTATTGAGAAATCCACAAGTTCAACAAATATTCGCTAATTTAAATAATATTGACGAAATTGATAATTTAAGAAGTATGGAAATATTGTAATAATATACTTGTGAACTTTACGGAATAAGTTGTAACAATGTAAATGAGGCGAGATTATCAATGTTTCTAAATCAATTCACGTCAACGTCTGTAGCAGAATATTTGATGAAAAACGTAAAAAGTTTTGATTCAACTCAAATTCCACCATGTTTAAGTCACTAAAACAAAAAAATTTACGAACCATTTATGGAACTTCAATGTGGGACAATGCAACAGAATCTAAATGGATCAATTTCTTACCAGAACAATGCGGATGGACAGTTAATGACAATAAAATTGAGCCGCTTTGGTTCGAAGGTGATCCAACACCTCTCTCAGTTGAAGACATTGTTATGGTAGAACTTGATGAAGTAGAGCTTGGTAAAATTGATAATTGTGACGTTGATTATTATGACAATGATGGTCTCAACAAAAATGAGGACAGTGATCGTGACGATAATGACGATGATTATGACAAAAGTGACGTTGATTATGACGATAATAATGATGATTATGACAACAGTGACGTTCATCATGACGATAGCGACGATGATCGTCATAATGATATTTAACAATAGTTCCATATATATGTTTTAATATGTATTTCTAGATATTTAAGTTTTTCAATTGTAGAATATATGAGAAAGATTTCATTGCATTTTATGTTCATAGTTTGGAAAATACTGTTATAGGTAAATAAAAAAATCGCTTAAAAAACACTATAATTGTTCACTAGATGCTTATTCATTTATTTCCAAATATTTCTGTAATAGGTTGTATTAGTAGTAGTATAGGACTTGAAATATGAAGTATCATGCCAGGCGTTTGTCAATAGAATAGAAATGGCACTAATGTATTTTCTTAATAAAAAATGTTTATACCTTAATTTGTTTATTGTTTGAGTTGGTTACTCGATAGGTACAGTACGGCAAGAAAAAAAATTGAAAAAACCGTTGTGCCATGGATTCAACATCAGATTTAACGAGGCACTCGTTTATATTTTTTTTCTCACTTAAAACTAAATTTTAAGTTTCAAGCGGTTACTCGTAGAAAAAATATAGCAATTGTATGCACCATTTTTGCCCTGGCACTAGATGCTTTTTTTAATAGTTACAGAGAGTAGTATCATTTAAAAAATTCTTCATCCGGTAACTCGATAGGACAGATTATTTGCAGCCAGCTCTTGGGCTATTATATCCTATAACTGGTCAATAAACGACACACGGAATATGCATACAACATCGCAGTTTAAAGTACCTTACTGTACTACTGGAAAAATTCACAGTCAGGCATATAATAAATGCTGAAGTTTGTACCAGAATTTTGGAGAGAAACTAGGGGAAAAAGAAGATTATGTACTAGAAGAAACATAGTTTGGATTCAGACCAAATAGAGGCACAAATTACGCTATGTTTATTATGAGACAGCTAGAACTATACAGTGCTGCTAGATAGAACTGACGAATGCCTTTGACTGATAAGAAGAGAGAATGTGTACGAAACTCGCTTTGATAATGCATGAATCAATTAAAAAAGCAAATAAAAAATCCAGTCATATATATTATGGTACTTGAAAAGAAAAAAGGTAGTGACATCAGAGCTTTACTATGCGGATCACAAGTTAATAATACGCTAAAACGAAGAAAACAAGGCAAAATTATGGAAGTATGTACATAAGATGGCGTATCAAAAGAATAATAAAAGAGAAAACAATCGTCAAGACCATCATAATAGAGAAGAAACGATAAAAATATGCAATACATATAGAAAGAGACGAATATTGCCATATACAAGAAATAAGAAATAGAGGCAGGTATTTTAAGGTAGAACATACAAGAAAGGAAGACCCAGAAGACATAGTTAAACGATGTGAAAGCAAAAAGAGAAACTGAAACGGAAAGAAATTAACAAGCTAATGCAGGAGAGAAATGAGTGAATAGAGAGCTGGAGGAATATACCACCAAACAACCCTCACCTGTAAGCTGGCTATAAGGATTGAGTAAGTGAGAATTTCCATCCATACTGTATATATATATATATATATATATATATATATATATATAAGCATTCAACATCATATATAACTAAAGAATAAAAAAACATTTACAACTATTTAAGAAAACTTGACTCATTTGACGACAACCTAGCAACCAAGTGCCTGAAGTTCACGTAGCCACTGTTGTAATTAAATATAATGAATATTTTTTAACATATTAAGAGACCACTTCTTTGTATATTATATTCTTTGCAAAATAACGGTTACCGAGAGAACAATAAGTAGGCAGAGACACACCATATGCAAATTCGTAACGGGGATCATAGGTGGCAATGTAACGAGAAGGAAACAACGGAACTCATTCTCAAACTACCTGCGAAATATGCAAATCGAATTACCATTGGATTATGTATTCGTATGTATGGCGACCCGGTATAATTACAAGCGTCCTCTTTTTTACTTGCATTTGTTCTTTGCGAAGAAAGGGTGTTACTAGTTTTGGATGTCGAAGCAAGCAGCAGGGCCGTAATAGTTATGAGTTCAGCATGACCATATATATTATTCTAAGGTTGCATTGTTATTGACCACACTATATGACAACCGACATATATACTATATAATATATATAATTAGAAAATATTTATTAGGCAATATAATTCTAAGTGCTTTTTTCACATCAAATGATCTTTTAAATGATCGCGAAAAAAAGAGAAAAGCAATATTATATAATATTTTAAGTGAACAGAAACGCAGACAACTAAAATTACATTTATTTGAAAATATGTGTATGTATAACTGAAAAACTATAACATAAAATATAAATATGTAGGTACATGAGACTTTATGTATACACAGTGAACCACGAGGTTAACATTAAGCGAATGCTTTATGGAGCTGCTTAAAATGATTTTTCTTACTACACTGAGCCATTGAGTATCGGTAATTGATCATTGAAAAAGCACTCTTGGGGCCTTGTAAGTTGCCATTGCCGACATCATAATAGATAGAAGGAATTAAGAAAAATATGAGCGATCGAGGCAATCGAAGAGAATGACTGAAACGATAGGAAGAAATAGCGATCCAAATTCATATTCTGAAGAAGTTGGTACCGAAAACCTCGAAGAACACTTATTAAATCAGAGACTCTTTTGTAGCTGAGATGCTTTATCACCTGTACATATTGTTACACGAATGTGGATTGAAACAATTTATATCTCTTGTAAACGAACACTAAAAATAAACTGACAGTATATTTATCTTGACAATAGCAATTCTAGAAATATCAATCTTTAACTATCATTTTTTCCCAAGTTTTTGCAGTCATCCCGACATGTTCTTCAGTTTTTCATCCCCCTCTATGTGCTTCCTCCCTTTAAGTTATGTCCGACGTCATGTTGAAAGGTCGAGGCCTGTTACTGTGAAGCCTGTTACAATTTGACTAAAAAAATATAAAGTTCTTCACTATTTTGCGTGTCATTCTAGTTTGAGAGATTCACTGGTAAATAAGAACAAAACCACCTTGTTCTATTCTAAGTGATATTCTCAGTTTTCGTGTATATAATTAACATTTTTTTATTGTACCAAAGGTTTGTCTTGATTTACTTGCGTGGAAATAAATTTAGGTCGTATATAGGCTATTTTATAAACAGAGTTTGCACTATTATCGTTTTTTAGTTTTGAAAATCTCAGTGATTATCGTTTTTTGTATTTCTTGGATAGGCTCTTCCATATGTGTAATATATTGTTATTACATGACAGTGCAGATAGTTTAAAACTGAACTTGAATCCACTTAAGAACAAAGCCCATTTTTGTAGTCTTCCCGCGTCCATCTTCGGTATCCCTTTGCTTTCGCCAAATAGCGCGATAAGAGGCTTATGGTGAGAACATACAATAAAATCTTTATCCATTAAGTAGTGGTAATTTTTTTACTCCCCAGTATATGGCTAACGCCTCTTTGTGTATAACATATTTGGGCTCATGTTTGTTTATTATTCGAGAAGCAAAACTTATTAATTTTTCCGTACCATCACTGTAAACATGTAGAAGAACCGCCTACCTGAGATGTGTTACAGACTAGTTTTAAGGTGATATCAGGATTAAAATGCGCGAGGCTAATGTCTGAGTAAATAAGCTGTTTTGATTTTAAGAAAGCTTTCTCACATTCTGAAGACCACTTAAAAATTGTCCCATCACATAATAACTTATATGATATAGATCCATAACCAGACATAAATTCGGGACAAAACGGCTATAATAATTAACTAATCCCGTGTAGGCTCTGTTCACCCCTAAAACATTAGTCGGTTGTTGACACTCCATCACTGCTTTAATTTTATCGGGATCTTGGTGTAACCCGTCCTTGATAATGATAATGGCCCAAATATTTAATTTCGGTTTAAAGAAACTGGCATTTTTTTAGATTCAATTTAAATCCCGCTTTAGAAAGCTTATCAAACACTAATTCTAGATTAGTTAAGTTTTCCTCCCTGTTCTGACCCGTAACGACAATATCGTCAAAAAAAGTTAATTACTCCCGGAATACCTAACAAAACCTTTCCCAACATTCTCTGAAATATACTACATAAAGGTTTAGTGCCATAAGGTAACCTATTCGGTTTATAAATTCCTCGATGAGTACCCCAACATAACACTTTCTTTGTGTCTTTCGTTAACTCTTACTGGTTATAAGTGTTGGACAAATCTAACTTTGTACAGTATCCGCCAAAATAAACAGTAACGAAAATAAAAATTAATTTTTAATTTCTGTAATGTAAGTGTTCAAAATGTTCACCATTTCGACGCAAACAAGCTTCATATCGATTTTGTAAGTCAATAAACATATTTATAAAAAGTGGTTGATGTAACTGCCGAAAAATATTTTGTATTCTTTCCCGTAGTTCGGCAATATTCGCCGGCGGATTTTCCGAGTGAAATATTTTGTCCTTCATTATGCCACAAATGTATGCATCAGGTGGCGTCAGATCAGGTGAATGAGAAGGATATTCGAAGTCTGTTCCCCGAGAAGTTATTCTATCATCGAAATGCTGACGGAGTAAGTCTAAGGTGCGCACAGCTGTATGGCTCGTTGCACCATCTTGTTGGAACCATTGTGTGCGAAACTGTAGATTTCGTGCACGGCATAAGTTATTTAGATCTCTCACAAAAGGTGTAATAATGTTCTCTCTATAACGCTCTTGGTTGACAGTAAGTGGATTCTGATTATCATCTTCAACGAAATAAGGACCAATCATTCCATGACCAGATACCGCGCACCAAACGGTAACTCAAAGACTGTGGAGTGGTTTCTCTACAATGACATCAGGACGTTCAAATCCAAGGAATCTGGTTGTTTGTCGATTAATATAGCCGCTAAGATGAACGTGACTCTCGTCTGAAAACCATATGTTTTTTAAAAATTCGGGATCTTCGTAAATTAAACTCAACATGCGACCACAGTAAATTTCTCTTGCACGTTTGTCCGCAGCATTTAGTCGTTGTCCAACTTGAATACGGTATGGATAACCACCAATTGATTTGAACATGCGACGTAAAGACGGTTCACTAATGTTGAGTTTACATGCAGTTCTTACAAGACTTCTTTGAGGTGATTGCACAACTTGGTTAAAAACACGTCCTTCATTTTCGTTAGTGCATACTGTTTTTCGACGACCTGAAGAACCTTTACGTTGACACTATACACTACCAGTGCGACGAAATTTTTCAACAACAGCTAACATCACACTTTTACTAGGAGCTGCTTTATTAAATTTTTGTTGATATTTTATTGACAACTGTTCTAAGCTTGGACCATCATTACGACCTTTTCCGTATGAACGAAAATAATGCACTACCAGAAAAACTTTTTCTTCCGTTGTTAGAACCATTTTTAAATCAAACTTAACTGCAGCGTACTATTAATATATCAACTAATGACAATTAAGTCAAATATGACTAATCCATATTACATAAACAACTCCACAGCACTCTCTGTTTCGGTACTGTTTATTTTGGCGGATACCGTAAAATGTAACGCTGCAAAAAGTTCCTCAATGCGAGGAGGAGGATGCTTAAAATCTTGCATTACTTTATTAACAGTTACCTTATAGTCTACACAGACCCATATTTTACCATTTTCCTTAACCCCCAATGCCAACGGAGTAGCCCAATCAGCATTCTTAACAAGCTCAATTACCCCTCTTTTCTCCAAGTCATCAAGATCCCCATTTAAAACTTCTTTAAAAGAAAAAGGCATTGTCCGTGGTTTGTAATAAATAGGTTTATAATTGGGGACAACCTTTAACTCCATTTTTTCCAATTTATAATGACCTAAACTATCATCAAATACGTTTTTATATTCTCCTAACAATTTATCAAAGCTGCTGACAGAATGAATATTATTTATGTTTTCCATTTCAGCTTTTATTTGAAATTTAAAAATATCGATTAAGTCTGTACCCAGCATATTCATTAAGTCTGTACCCAACAATGGTGTACAACCATTCTTAATTATAATAAGCCTGCAGCTGGCCGAAATGTCTCCATACTGAGCCTTAATAAAAATTTCACCTACTGGTGTTATGATATCATCCTAAGTTTTTAATCTCACCTGAGTATTTTTGATTTTGCAATTTTTGAAGTCACTCAAATATATGGCTTCCGGTGTGACAGATATTCCTGCCCTAGAGTCTAATTCCATTAGTAAGGGCTTATTTTCGATTAACATATGTACCTTAATAGGCTTGACATACTGATTCAGAGTTACAAAATATATTTCTACGAAATCTAAATCATTTGGCTTGACATTATGGCAATCATCCGAGAGTTCAACAAAATTAGTGTCTTCGCATACCTTAGCTAGGAGTCTAACCTTTTTCCACTTTTTACGAGCATACTTCCTGTACTTGCATGTCTTAAAATTGTGACAACCCCTGCCACAGCTATTGCATTTTGCTCCAACTCTTCCTGACTCCTCCGATTGTTCACCTCGATTGTTCTCCATCGGCTTACTAGAATGAGTGCCAGTCACTGGTGCTTTTTTATTTATACTAAGGGCATTGACAGCTGCTATATTTCTTAATTGGTTCAGAACAGCTTCTTCCTTAAGGGCCGCCTCCACAATCATCTCCTCTTAGCCCACTCGCTATAGCACTGGGCCCCTTCTCAGATCGGAGACAAATCGATCTATTAAAATTTCATTCCCAAAACTTGCATTAGATCGCCTTATTTTTGAGCTTAACGTAGGAATCCTTTACCTGATCATTTTCAGCATGTTTAAGGTCATAAAATTCGACTCTCCCTCTCTAAATACTGATACTTTTTAGCGAACTGCTCTCTCAGTTTTTTACACAAGTCTTCGTAAGACTTATCTTTAGGAAGAACAGGATCGCATAGCCCCATCATAAACTTCGCCTCCAATGGCTGCGATTAATACTGCGATCTTCCTGTCATTCTCAATGTAGTTTGCCAAAAAATACTTATCCATCATTTCCTGGTATGTGCACCAATCAATGTGTTTTCTGTATTCGGGCTGGGTCCCGATTTGACCTCTAGCGATTACTTATGATGCTTCAGCCATCGTTAATAAAAATTTAGGTACTACTGTGTTGTTCGGGCAACACTAAAAAAAAACTTCGTGGGTTTATTTCACTGCTCGTCGCCAGTATGTAATATATTGTTATTACATGACAGTGCACTCAAGATAAGAACGAAACTTTAATAATTATTCATGGAAACTACATGTGTACATTGGAGGGAAAAAGGTAATAATTTGCATAGAAAGTGTCTTACTCTTGTTATGAATTAATGGCCTATGTGACTTACAATGCGTAATATTAAATACCACAATATGTTTCAAGTCTTTTGATTTGTCGAATATAATTTTAATAGCTTCTAATAAATCAGTTTTCTTGATTTTTGGTTATATTTTTGAAACTTGTTTCTTTTACAAAATTATATTTGACGTTTGGGCACTATTTTTGCCATTAACTATATTAATACAAAAATAAACGGTTTTAAGGGTTAAAACTAACTTTGCCGCATATGTAACAGGCCCTGAATAATATTCTATCATAAAATTGTCACTTGTATACACTTCGGAGGATAAATCGTGCTAACTAACCGAAATTTTTCCAAAAATTACCAAAAATGTAGTATATCTGGATTTATAGGACCCGCTGTAGTCTCTCTAGTCAGCTGAAAATCAATAGGGTACATCTGTGAGACACCTTGAAAAATATCCAATTACAAAATTGGTCGTATGTGTACACTCCGGAGGCTGTATCGTTCTAACAACCCGAAATTTCTCCAAAAAGGACCAAAAATGGGACACTTCAGGTACATTAGCACCCGTTGTTATAGCTCTGCTGAGCTAAAAATCAACAAGGTTCATCTATTATACGCCCTGAACAATATTCCAATCATAAAATTGGTCACCTGTATACACTCTGGAGGCTGTATCGTGCTAACAAACTGAAAATTCTCCAAAAATGACAAAAATGTGGTACTTTAAGTACCTTAGTACTCGTTGTACTGGCTCTGGTGCGCTGAAAACCAATAGGGTTCATCTGTGAGATGTTCTAAGCGATATTCAATCATAAAATTTGTGACGTGTTGCACTCCAGTGGCTGTATCGTAATAACAAACTTAAATTTCTCCAAAAATGACAAAAATGTCGTACTTAAAGTACTATAGCACCTGGTGTTCTGGCTCTGGTGAGCTGTAAATCAATAGGATGCCTCCGTGAGATGTCCTGGATAATATT
Organism: Galeruca laticollis; assembly: GCA_963921935.1. Lineage (NCBI taxonomy): Eukaryota > Metazoa > Arthropoda > Insecta > Coleoptera > Chrysomelidae > Galeruca > Galeruca laticollis. Next base: position 56,920,300 of record OY998180.1, read on the forward strand.
CAATCATAAAATTGGTGACTTTTTGGACTCCGGAGCCTGTATCGTGCTAACAAACTGAAATTTCTAAAAAAATTACAAAAATGTCCTACTTAAAGTACTATAGCACCTGGTGTTCTGGCTCTGGTGAGCTGTAAATCAATAGGATTCCTCCGTGAGATGTCCTGGATAATATTCAATCATAAAATTGGTGACTTTTGGACTCCGGAGCCTGTATCGTGCTAACAAACTGAAATTTCTCAAAAAATTACAAAAATGTCCTACTTCAAGTACAATAGCACCCGTTGTACTGGCTCTGGTGAGCTGAAAATCAATAGGGTTCGTGTTGTTCTTGATGGAAAACGTAAAAATAACTCAAATTTTTTCTTCAAAATTCCAACTTTTTTTGGGGTAAACCAATACTCGCATATTGGACAAGTAATACTATTCCTTGCTATAAGAATACCAATCCAATGTATACACAGACCTTTGTGACGTATTTTGTGAGTTTAAATAACTTAGTTTGTGGGTTTAAACCTGTATATAGGGTGTCCTAAGTAAATTTCGCACCCCCAATATCTCGAGTTGTGTTTAGATTTGGAAAAAATGCCAAAACTGGTCAATTTTACCCTAGAGCGGGCTCAATTTTTATAGTTGTTACTAACTTCTTTTTTCGTCCATCTAGCGCCCAGAAACACCCCTTGAAAAATCTTAAATGGTAAGGGGTGTTAAGTAACACACAGCTGCTTTCACTGGGTGGTATGAATAAAAACTGAGGTTAAACTCCAAGTATATACTTTTGAGCATGAGCATGGAGTCTGAGATTATACCCCAATTCGTAAGAACAAAAAATACTTAGGTTTGATGAGTACATACTCCTAGTACATGAAGTAGATACTCAACATATTATTTTTCAAACTTGTGTAAACCTGCAACGAATGGCTTTTCGCGTATATGGCGTTCAATCAATGCACACTCGACAGTCAGTGCATTTCTTAAATAATGGAATGAGTGAAAGCAGTGAGAAAGAAAGTTACAAATTCTGTGAATCCCAAATGGGATTTGTAAGTATGTTACGTGATTTTCGAGCTAGAGGGGACGCGTACAAAATGACATAGGCGGGAAAAATGGCATACCTACTTGTGATGTATGTATACAAATGGATATTTGTATTACCCTGTATAAGCATTTTATATTTATTTCAGCAAGGTATATTGCTTATCAGTGTTGGAACTAAACAAAAAGTGAATCTATTATTTTGAATATGTGTTCTATTGTACCTGTCCGTAATTTAAGGTAGTAGTAATATAAATCTCATGAAATGAGGAATTCATCGTATTTATTTAATTCCTAAAATATCAACGTGTTGTAATATGATATCTACCCATCATATTATGGTCAATATATTACAAGTGGCGACGAGAACATAAGTAGTTAGTAGTAAAAGTGCAAATTCATTTTTATAATTTTTATAGTGGTTTCATGTATTTGTTTTGTTCTTTCAACAGAAATCAAGTAAAAAATAGCGACAAAATAAATCCAGTATACTGGTCACATTCAGGAATTTATACCCGGTAGTGTAGATTGGGTAATATATAAAAAACGGTTGGAAAATTATTTTTCGGCGAATGCTATATCTGAGAAATCCAGAAAAAGGTCTATTCTGTTAAGTCTTCTGAATGAAGAAGCATATACATTATTATTTGATATGTGTATACCGGAAGAACCGGAAACGAAAGATTATGAGTTTTTCATTCAACTATTAGATGAACATTTGAGATCCACAATGCCAGTGTTTGCGAATCGAGAAAGATTTGACGAATCGCGTAAAATGTGAAATTTTCGAAACTTGTGGAAATTGCTGCTTCTAAAACTGCTGCTCCGAAATCACAGACATACTAGTTCTCACAATAGTCTGTAAAGGATAGCTTAGTACCAGATCGCAACCTGTGTCAGCGCCAATCGCCTTTTTATTGGGTTGTGTGGTGCGGACACGTGTTTGTTTGATTTTTGTGGTCACGAGTTTTACTCAGGTGGATTTTGTTGTTCGTAAAAGTAAATATTTTTCACGTTAATTTGTTTTTATTTAACGTTAATTTATTGTAATTTTACGAAATAACTTCCAGAATGTTTTGATATCTGAAAATTCTAGTTTCATTTTTAGTTATTGTTTTCTAATGTTGGATGTGGACAGTGGACAAAACGACATACACCTTGTTCGGGTACAACAGCGTACTATGTTATTTGACCCACCATTTTTCTTTTTTCCAGATAATTTGAACATCATGCCTCGCAACTATTCTAGAAAAACAAACCGACCGAATTGGGATAAAACCTCATGGAAAAGGCTATTGAAACTGTGAAGAATAATGAAATGAGCAGGCTATTGGCTTCTAAAGTGTTTAACATTTCTATTAGAAGATATGCATTGAAACAAAATAAAATCTTAGCTCCAACTGCGAAAGGTGCCAACTAAGTATTTTTTTAAACTTTCGCGTTTTGTTACCACGATTAGAATGGATTTACTCTAGACAGCCAACCCACGTAAATTTTGCGTGTAGTTTCATTCCACCCATTGCCATTTTCGAACTAGGTGTTACTACTTGCCGCCGCTTCTTGAGTGCTTCCCTCAGTTTTATATCTGAAAGATGCAACATAAACTGATTTGAAATTAGTCTGTTGGAGCCCACTTGGATTTTAAGTGTAAAAGACGACACGTAAAATTTACGTGGGTTGGCCCAGCTGTATATTTTTGGAAAATTTGTTACGTTGTGAATCAAGTTTTGCATAGTGTTTTCTGGATATTCTTTGTATAATTTACATAGAATGACGAGCAAAAATTATCTTTTCTGCAAAGCAAACATACGACGATCACGATTTAGACCTAATTATCAGTGGTAGTGATTTTAGTGACATAGTGATATCGACAAAGATGGTGAAACACTTGAACCAGTTGAAATAGACATTGATTACGATAGTGACGACAGCAAAGATGTTAACGACTACATACCTGACGCACTGGAGGAAGAAAAATATATATAAGATTCACAAAAACTGTGGAATGTGAAAGAAAAACGAACAGGTAACAAGCCGGTTCGTGAATCTCCATCTAAAAAAATAGTCACAGACGACATTGCACTAACAGTGAAACAAATTACTCCTAGCTCCAGTGTTTCAGGTAAAAACAGTGTACCTATAGACCAATATGCTTTAAGGAAAGATGGGTATGAATGTTCTCTTCCCTGGTTACGTCTAGAACACGAAAAATTTTATTTATATTATTTTCTATTTTGTATACTGTTTAATTTGTTTTGTAAGTTATAATACGGAAATAATTACTTTTATTTAAAATATCTGGTTGTTTTATTTTAACAGGTAAAATTTACGTGGGTTGGTTTTACCGTACTAAAATTTGAGTTGACATTCTAGGGTTAATCATGTACCTTATTGTTTTAGGTATGGTTAGGTACAGGAGTGTCTTCAGATATGAAATGGAAAGAGAACTGGTGGAACATATTTAGTTGCTAGAAACGAGATTGTTTGGATTCACAAGGAAGGAAGTTTTGGAATTGGCCTACCAGTTTGCAGACGTTAATATATTCTTCATAATTTCAACAATGAAAGCAAGATGGCAGGCAAAGAATGGTTGGATGGATTTCGACGCAGACACCCGGACATATCTTTGAGGAAACCTGAAGCGACTTCATCTGCAAGATCTCAAGCCTTGAACAAGCCGCATAAACCGCTGTTTTCCCACTTACCAAGACATTATTCAGAGCAACAACATTCCTCCATATAAACTCTACAACGTCGATTAGTCAGCTTTATCGACAGCCCAGAGACCCCCAGGTCGTTGATACTACTGGGCGTAAGCAGGTTGGGGCTTTGACTAGTACTGAAAAGGGGTCTCATGTGAGAGTTGTTTGTTGCATGAGTATGGTACCATGGGTATTGCACAGGAATCTGGTTGGATGACAACATCTGTATTTTATAAATAAGTTGGTGCAATTTCAGTTGCATGTAAAAGCGAGTCTTGATGACAAAGTGCTTTTGATAGTCGGAGGACATATCAGCCATGAAGGTATTGAAAGCTTAACATTCGCAAAAGAGCATGGAGTTATTATGGTGTGCTTGCCCCCTCATTGCACGCACCGCATGCAACCATTAGATGTATCTTTATTTGGTCCACTAAAGACTTGTTTTAATCAAGAAGTGAGCACTTGGTTGAATAGCCATCCAGATAGAGTTGTTACTCACTATCAAATAGATGCAATACGCAACAAAGCTTATGGCAAAGCAGCAACGGTCCAAACTGCCGTCATAGGTTTCAAAAAACAGGTCTCTGGCCTGTTGATCCAAACATATTTCCAGATTATTTGTTTGAGCCTTCTGAGACTACAAATATCCCCGTGCAACAAGATCGAGTAGAGCCCGAAGAAGATTCAAGGCAGCAGAAAACCTATGCATACCCTCAGCAGGTGTATCTCAGGTAGAAGCAGGCAGTTCGACATCACTGATAATTACAAGCACATCAGCCGCAAACAACCCACGTCTACTTTCAGCAGCCCAATCTAGAGGCACAGCTACTGTAATACCTACGATATCCATATCATCTAAATTGATACTCCGAGACATGAATATCAATGTTCCAGTCAGCGCGATATATCCAGTGCCAAAAGGATAATATGTGGCTGGACAAAGTAAAAGAAAACCACGCAAGAAACCAACAGTATTGTTGTTAACATCAACGCCAAAATATAGAAGTGGCAAAAGCAAAATCAGCTCCTCTACCCGCTCCAAAGAAAAACATGAGAAATATTACAAAAGCTTTGGATTTTAGTTTCGACAGCAAAAATGATTAACTTCCTTACAAGCTTACACTGGAGCCGGAGATGGTGATGAAGATTGTCCTTGCATTTATTGCAATGATCTCTACTCCAGGTCCAAGCCAAAAGAGGTCTGGCTAAAGTGCTTGAGCTGTGAAAGATGGGCTCATGCATTATGTGGAGATGTTTCGAAAAATACAGAACATTTTATGTGTGAACTCTGCATGGATTCGACTAATTTTCATAAAAAATTTGGTGTCATTTTGTCCACACGACGTGTGTCATTTTACCCGCCTAGTGCAGACATAACGGATTTTGTTCAAATTTAAAAAAATGTTTAGTAATTCTATTGTTTTTGTATTGAGTTGATTGATCTATATAATTCTAATAGGTAATGAACCAAAAAATACATAGTTACTTAAAGTGTTCAATATTATCAATAAATAAAGTTTTGATAACTGATTTCATAACTAGTATACCATTTTGTACGCCTCTACCCTAATTAAAAAATGGGCGCTTCATTATGGTTCTCATACAGGGTGTTTCTAAATGCGTGCAACAACAGTCAGGAGGTGATTGCTCGTATGCAATTAAGATGGGTCTTTACTATAACAAAATTTCCTCAGCCCACCCCTTTCCGAGATATCACACTTAAAAGGTGTTGACTAAAATTCAAACAACACTGGTCGTTTCCGGACATTTAGAAATGTAATGGTAGAACAAGCAATTTTAGATGAAATTGATGTACACCCGGAAACAAGCACCAGAAAAATTGCCAACACCCTAAATATCAGCCATTCATCTGTGTGGTGAGTTTTAAAAGAGCAGCAGTTATATCCTTAGCACAGCCAACGGTTTCAAGCTTTTTTACCTAGAGATTTTATGAATGGTTAACATACGAAATGCGACAAAATCCTCAATATTTAAATAATGTGTTGTTTACGGGCAAGGCACATTTTTCAAGAGTATCTATCATAAATTCTCAGAATAATCACGTACGGGCAGACGAGAATTCCCTTGAGATTTTTGAGCACCATTTTCAAAATGTTTTTTCAGTGAACGTATGGATTGGTATTGTAGTTAATTGGGCCACATTTTCGGCCTCAGCCATTAAATGGAATCTCTTTTACCAAAAACATGTGGTTCATGCACGATGGTGCTCCAGTACACTTCAGTTGGACTGCTAGGCAACATTTAGATGACCTAACCGTTGAATTGGTCGAGGAGGGCCTCAACATTAGCCTCCTCGATGCCCAGAGTTAAATCCTCGTGATTTCTGTTTATAGAGTTACCTTAAATCATTAGTCTACACGACACCCATAGTTGATATCAACGATTTGAAGAAGCATCTGACACCATAAGAAATACCCCTCAAATCTTTGAGCGTGTACGGCAATACATGACACGTAGGCTACGTTTATGTATTTTGGCTAGAAGTGGCCATTTCCAGCATTTATTATGAATCGTATTACATTTTCTATCTGTACAGTTTTCCACTCAATTTATTAAAAGCATTATTATGGTGTTTATTTTTTTTTCTTTGCAGCTATTGGTTTTGGGAAAATAATGTGATATCTCGGAAAGGGGTGGGCTGAAAAAATTTTGTTATAAGAAAGACCCATCTTAATTTCATACGAGCAATCACCTCCTGAATTTTGTCGCATGAATTTAGAAACACCCTGTATAACGACAAATCAATTGTACAAGAAAATTAACAATATGAAATCGAGACTGAAGAACAAGACTGACATTAATAGAACCGCAAATAAGAAAATCGTCCTGCATGATTGGGAAAAGATTTTGGGAGACATAATGGAAAGCGATACATCCAGTTCTTACAAAATTTCCAGGTAAAGTACTTAAATACAAATATATTTCAAAAATGTATAACAAAAAGTGTATTCTACCTTCCACCGTGGAGAAATTGGTACTGAAGTAACTGAAGAAGAAATTTGAGTCTACTTCATGTGGAGTAGACTCTCCTCCCGATGAGCATAAACAATATTTTATTCATACCAAAAGTGAGAATTTACTCACTCTGATTTATAGATAAGAGTGGGTATCTACTCTAGCGAAATATCTGCTCCTAGTTTTTATTCATACCTCTTGGAGTATTCACTCCAAACTTTGAAGTATAAACTAAAAACTCATTTTTATTCATACCATCAATTATCTATGCAGCCCTGTATCTTTCTTTTTATTTTGAATGACTCTGTTTTTGAGAAAACTGCTTAGATTATTGTGAAGGAGAACAGTAGTTCTAAAAAACAATTCAATTTTAATGAATCTGCTGCCCACCTCCAACTTCCATGCAATTGTACAGCTTGTTCTCAAATGCTTCTCTAACTTTTCGCAACATTCCTGGTGTGATTAAACGGCATTCTCTTACGATTCTGTGTCGAATGTATTGAAGAGATTCAGGTGGTATAGCGTAAACTTTGAACGACCTAGCTGGCCCTTCGATAGAACCTCTACGGCCTATACATTATCCGGTATAATGGGGAGGCGCTCCATCCTGTTGAAAAAAAGTTGGTTTATATGGAGATTTATATCATCATCCAGTGTTTGGGTTACTAAAAAATAATAAGTTCTTCTAACAAGTCCAAGTAGATATCGCAAATTCCCATCAATATAAGTGGCCCGATAATGTAGTCGCCCAGAACACCTGCCCAAACATTCAATATTAGATGCGTTTATGTATGACCTTCTCTGAAAATGTGTGAGACGACAATTATGCCTGTTGACTTCACCATTCAACGTACTTTCATAGGAGAAACAAATGTAAAGTAAACTTGCGTCATCATTCAACCGCTGAGTGAAATTTTCGCAAAACTGTAAATGACGATCTGGATCTTTTTCGTTCAATTATTGAACCATTACCATCTTGTACGGATGAAATTTGTGTTTTTGACAATCAGTTGAACACTACTTCTTGATACATATATGAGCGATTTTTCTCAATTATTGCCTGTTATCTATTAGAAGATGACCAAGAACTGCTACTTGCATGGACAAGCAAGCCAAGGATCTAAAAAAGTCCATAGCAGTCTCAAAAAAAGAGAAGTGGCAGAAAATACTTACAGATCTAGATGAAGATATATGAGGGGAGAGGTACCGTATAGACATCTGGAATTTGGCAAAAAAGGCGAACGGCTACAAAATAAGTACGCAAAGAAGAAAGAAGATCCTGCGGGAGCTGTTTCCTACAGCAAGAAAAAATAACGTACTTAGGAATCCCCTACACATGGAAGAAAGATTACAACTTTTCACTCGCGAGGAACTGGACGTCGCGGTTAGCACTATGAAAAAAGGCAAAGCCCCGGGCCCCGACGGTTTAACCGTACGAGCCTTCAAGTTGCCCACCGGGCAATACCAGAGAAGATCCTTGAAATGATGAACTCGCAGCTAGAAACGCAGAGTTTTCCGGAGGAATGGAAGACAGCGAGGGTGGTCCTACTACCAAACGCCCCCTCTAGCTTTAAACCCATATGCTTGATAAATTCCTTCGGGAAGCTGTACGAGCGGTTAATAGTAAATAGACTTATAAGAGAAGTAGAAGAAAAAATAATTATTTTCGAAAGTCAGCATGGGTTCAGGAGTAAAAGGTCTACGGTGACCTCAATGCTCAGGGTCAAGGAGATAATTAAGGAAGCTATGGAGAAATGGTACATAATGATAACGATTGACATAAAGAACGCATTCAATACTGACAAATGGAATCATATAGTGGAAAGACTGATCCCCGGCGGAATCAGCAACTATATTGTAAACTGCATTATAAACTATTTTACGAACAGATACATTAGATCCGGAATTATTAAGCACGAGTGGTGCATGGGCGTACCCCAGGGCTCTGTCATGGGACCCGTCTTATGGTACATAATGTACGACGGAATCCTGAGGCTGACGTACGGCGAAAACTGTAGCCGGTAGTGTACGCCGATGACTTGGTATACGTAGTGGAAGGAAATGACGCAGAGGACGTGAAAGCGAGGGCAGAGAAAACGGTAGCCTTAGCGGTCAGGTGGACCAGAAAAATGGGACTAAGGATAGCCCCTCACAAAACCGAAATCTTGGTTGCAAAAGGGCCAAGAAGTACAGGGTCCTTCAACATAATGGTCGAAGGCAAAAAAATCCGGTTTTGCAAAAATATCAAATACCTTGGGGTAATTTTTACCAAAAACTTGAAATTTGCGGAGCAAATTAAGCACATGAATGACAAAGCTTCAAAGAAAGTGGCACATCTACAAAGGATCATGCCAAATGTTGGGGGGCCCAGCTACAGTAAGAGAAAGGTATTATGCCAAGTTGTACATAGAGTTTTGTTATACGAGGCACTGGTTTGGAGGGAGGCAATAAAAGTGCAGAAACACTGCAATAGTATGATGGCCACACAGAGAAGGAGCCTAGTAAAGACCATATCGGCGTACAGGACGGTCTCAGCAGAAGCTTCTCAAATGATCTCTGGATTTCCGCCGGCGGACCTTTTTGGTGGCGGAAAGGTGTTTCCTATACACGATCGATCGGGGGACGCCTGGCAGGAAATAGGAAGATGGCCAGGGAGAGAACGCTGAAAAGATGGCAGGAGAGATGGTTAAGAAGTCTAGAAAGTGCAGCATGGACAAAGAGGCCGATAAAAAATATTATACCATGGATTAAGTGCGAGTACAAGTACACAACAGTTTCTCACGGGGCATGGGTTTTTCGGAACTTTTACTCACAGGATTAAAAATACCCCTGACGACCTTCGTCGTACATTCAGGGTAAAGGATAATCCGGAACAGCGGTGTACGAGTGCACCCGATGGACAACTCAGCGGAATTACATAATAAATGAGATTGGAGATCTACCAACGGTGTCAGAAATAATCCCTACTATGATCAAAAGCTAGGCACTTTTGGTTTATTGAGGTGAGAGTCCCACACGCAACATTGCACAGACCGTTGCGAGGGAAGGCATTAGCTAGCTTCAACCCCACCTCTTAGGGCGAAAAAAGAAGAGCTACTTCAACAGCGATATTTCTGATAGGACGCTGACGATCATGCTTTTTGTTTGAAACAGAGCCAGCTTCTTCAAATTTTTTAATTAAATGTGTAACATACTGACGAGTTACTTGCTGTTCGACATGGTTTTGGTTAAAGAGTCTAGCAACGACACTAGCATACTCATTATTTTGATAGTAAAGTTTTATTAATTCAACTCTTTCTTGTTAAATCATTTGAAAAATCGGAATTTTAATAATAACCAAATTATTGATCAAGAATAACTGTGAATAAACATGAGAATTTGAATTTTATCACCTTCAACCAAAATTTTTGGTTATTTGAAAAACTAAAAACAACAATATGAACATGTTTTACTAAATACACAACAAAAAACTTTTGAACAAGAAAGAATTTCATATTTTCCAATAGATAATCATTTAAAATGAGAAAAACAACAGGGTTGAATAAACAATGAAAGCAGCTTCAAAATTATGAACTACTAAAGACCCATTGCCGTTTAAGGTTTTTTAGAGGGTGATACAGGGCGCTAGAGGGATGAAAAAAGAAGTTGGAAACTATGATAGGAATCGTGGATTAAAATTGACTTGTTATGGTATTTTTTCAAAATTTTAAAATAACTCGAAATATTTGGGGGTGCATATTTTAGTTGTTTACATGGTAAAGATAGGTGTTTTGAATTTTGATGATCGCGATTTACTTTGTTTGTTGATTGATAATGATTTTTGTTTGTTCTTTTCATGAATATTCTATTTATCGGTTTTTCAATATCACTGTTATTTATTAGCGCAGGTTTCGCCCATTTAATAGCTCCTTGCGCTGATATTTTTAAGGCAGGGTGGTTTGAATTAAAGTTTGAATATCTTAGGCACTGTTCTCTTTTATTGTTGATTTTATGTAATGTATAGTATCAAGTACATTTATTGTATCATTTGATTCAATTTGATTCTTAATTCACATTATGAATATCTACTTAAAACAACTTATATCACTGAAAATAATTATTCAGAATGCGTCCCTGGAAATTCATACCTCTGAACAACTAAATTTTAATTCATCCTCGCATACATCTGCATATTAATGAGTAAAATTTGTTTAGTAACACTTTCCCAGGGAACAGAGACCCTTCTTCTTAATATGCAAAATACAAAAACACGGTCATAGCCAGGGATGCAGCATCTCTTTTTGAATTGTATTAATATTATTTATATAAACAGAAGGGTATAGGTGTGACGGACAAGATTTTCCAAAAGAATGGTCTCGGGATGCATATTTTAAATTTGTTTTTTAGAGACAGTCAGTTTTAAATTGTGTGTCGTGATGTGAGGTTACATGTTTCGAGATACAAAAATTTTATTGTAAGTAATTTCATATCAATTTATATTGATTAATGATAATCAATACAAACTTTGAAATAATGGTACTGAAATTATCAACCAAAATATTTCTCTATTTTTGCATTATTATTTGTTTCATTAGAAACTACTTATTAAAACGTATTTAAAAGTCAAGCAATAGGATATATTTACAACAATCGAACACCTAGAATTAGGTAGGCTAGTTTGAATCGTGAATTACTTTTCGATTTTCCTAGATTAATTACTTAATTTTTCAAAATATAGTAACAGAAAATAGCCAATAACAGTGTACAATAGTGCGATCCAGTGATAAGTACACCTCATAGATATAGGAATAAAAAAGATATAACTGTTTGCATTCTTCTTGAAGCCAACATAATTTCACATTCTAAACAAAAATCTAGTGGGGGAGCAGGATAAAGTAGTATTCTATCTCCCTGTTGCCAAGTAAGGCCACGTATTTACATTAAGACAGGTAGTATAGAGAAAAAACTGAAAACAAATAAAAAAGTGTACCTCGGGTTTATATTCATTATTGTTCGCTAGAAACGAAAAGCAGTTAAAACATAATTCAATAACATGGAAACAAATATTAAAACTAAGCAAGATGAATATAAATATGGAGAAGACAAAAATAATGGTAGTTGAACAAGAAGAAGAAAGTCTTAAAATCGTAATACAGTTAGAGCAAGTAAAGAGTTTTAAATATTTAGGTGTAAACATACAGGGCAATGGAAATCAAGAGGCAGAGGTCAATGAAAGAAAAATCGTAGCAGTTAAATTATATTATAAGTTATAGAAATTTCCTGGGAAGAAAAGAAATTTTAAAAGGCACTAAAATGATCAAGCACAAATAAATTTCTCGATCAGTTCTTCTGCATGTTAGTGAAAGTTGGATACATACAAATACAATTGCAACTAAAATACAAGCAACAGAAATGAAGTACTTACCCTGAGTCAAATGTGTAACCAGAAAAGATCGCATACAAAATGAAACAATAAGATAATACTTAAACATAGAACCTGTACTACAAAAAATTCAGAAACAAACAAATGCGGACGTTTTTTCACGAATAAAAAGACACACCCGACAACCACAGTGGGTACAAACGGATTTATGATAATATGTATATATATATATATATATATATATATATATAATGTACATAGGGCGCGAATAATATCTAAGGTTTAATATTTGTAATATCATATCTTCTTCTTTTTTCTATTCATGTATCGTGTGTTTACGGATAAGTGAAACGACTCTTGTAAGAGATAAAAAATACTCGACTCCAATTTTTATTTTTTAAGGTTCAGTCCTGCTTGATTAAAGACTAATTTCTAACAAAATTCAAGTTTTGAAAAATCAACTACGCCTCAGAAATTTTCCAAAAAAACCTATTGTTCTGTAAAGTGCCTTTTATGTAGCAAATATGAAAACAAGTTATTGAGAAAAGTTTTGTAGAATCAACATCTAGGCCCATATACCAAATTTCAAAATCAACTGCCAACTATAATTTTTAATTTTTATAATGAATAAAAAATCGCACTTGGTTTATTACTACTGGCTTAACACTAATCAGTTATAATTAACAAAAGTAAGTTAAAAACTTCAGATAGAATGTTAAACTCTACTAAACCCCCTCCTAATTATGCGCATTTCTCAATACGTTTTCGGAATTGTACAATAGTTGCCTGTACGTGTTCTATAATAATTGATCGAACTACATGTCTTGTTCTGTTTTCTAATAGTGCACTATCATTCGGGATGCGTTCTTGATAAAATATTTATTTTACCCTTCCCCATACAAAATAAACGGTTTTAAAGATTAAAACTAACTTTTCCGCATATGTGGCCCTGAACAATATTCTATCATAAAGTTGTTACTTGTGTACACTTCGGGGGATGTATCGTGCTAACAAACCGAAATTTCTCCAAAAATAACCAAAAATTTAGTATATCTAGTTTTATAGGACCCGCTGTACTCGCTCTAGTCAACTGAAAATCAATAGGGTACATCTGTGAGACACATTGAACAATACTTATTCATAAAGTTGATCAATCGTATACTCTCTGGAGGCTGTATCGTGCTAACAATCTGAAAATTCTCCAAAAATGACAAAAATTTGGTACTCCAAGTACCACAGCACCCGTTGTACTGGCTTTAGTGAGCTCAATATCAATAGGGTTCATCTTTAAGACGCTCTGAATAATATCCAATCATAAAATTCATCACTTGTATATACTCCGGAGGCTGTATCGTGCTAACAAACTGAAACTTCTCCAAAAATGACAAAAATATCGTACTTAAAGTACTGTAGCACCGGTTGTATTGGCTCTGGTGAGCTTAAAATCAATAGGGTTCATCAGTGAGATGCCCTGAATAATATTCAATCATAAAATTGGTGACTTGTTGAACTCCGAAGGCTGTATCGTGCTAACAAACTGAAATTTCTCGAAAAACGACAAAATGTCGTACTTAAAGTACTATATAACCCGTTGTACTGACTCTGGTGACCTGAAAATCAATAGGGTTCATCTGTGAAATGTCCTTAACAATTTTCCATCATAAAATTGGTGACTTATTGCACTCCGGAGGCTGTATCGTGCTAACAAGACTTGCAAGGAAAAGTGGCCGACGACAACGACGACGACATACACACCGGATTTTTTTCTAAAAACCGTTTTTTCGTGTTGTTGTTGATGGATAACGTGAAAATTTTCAAATTTCCAACTTTTTTGTGGGTAAACCAATACTTTTCTGGCATATTAGATAGGTTGGCGGAAAAGTAAAAATCTATTATTGTCAGGTCTGGAGATATAGCAGGGTAACATGTCACATTCATTCTTCCAAAAAACATTTTTCACCAAACTGATTATTTAGCCAATCAGTTATCCTTTGTGTGGAATCAGCAGGGCAGCCGCCATGTTGAAAGAAATGAGACTGTCGAATATTTAAAGGAAGTTCGTCAATAAATCTTTGCAGAATTTGTAAGTATGCTGATTTAACGTTCCTTCAATAAAGGAAGGTCCGATGATTCCTAGCTCGTATGACACGGCACACCAAACTTTTTTGAAATACTGCCTTCTCGCTTTAATTACGTAGTAAGGATTGCCGTCGCTCCAATATCTACAGTTTTGGGGAGACGGAACACCATTTGTGGTGAAACTACTTTCGTCAAAAAATGTATTAATTTATGAAAATTTCTGTTTTCTAAAATAAGTTCCCCTAAAGACAAACCGAACTGCAATCGCCTTGCTTCGACACCTTCCTCTAAAGTGTGACAAAATTTGACTTTGTGCTGATAAAGTTTGGTTGCTTTATAAATTCTCTTTAAATGCATTTTACTTATGTTTGTATTTACGCTTCGATTTCTGAGTGACTTTTTGGGATCTGCATCCATTAAATTTAAAGCAACTAAAGAACCTGCATCAGTTGCATGATAAGTTTTTGTATCTTTGTTCTTATAATGAATGCTTCTGTTGCAAGAAATATCTCGTTTAAACGCCAAGCAGTACTTTTGTTAATTGGATACCTGTCACTATACAAATCTATAACCATATTTATCGATCTATAGCCGGTTCTATAGCATTTAATCATATAAACTTTTTTCTCTGATATTAACATTATATTTCAAACCAGGTTAAGCCTAAGAAAGTAGTGTTTGACAGTTAATTTTAACAGATTAATATTGTTATGATACAATTTTGGTTTTTCTTGGCACTCTTTGTTACAAATTCTAGACATTGATTTGTGAAATAAACTTTAAAAAATTCAAAATCATGGTTGGCTGATGATTTTGAAATTTCGTATAGGGCTCTAAATGTTGACTCTAAACTTATTTCAATAACTTTTTGTCGTATTTACCATATAAAAGGCACTTTACTTTAGAAAAAAATAGGTTGATTGGAAATTATGTTAGAAATTAGTCTTCAACCAAGCAGGGCCGAATTCTAAAAAGTGAAAATTTAAATCACACAGTGTATATTAAGTAAATCACAAGATATGTCACTTCTTGGTCTAGCCAAAAATAATTATGAAACATCAGGTAGGCATCACATGAAATGTAACTCCTATCATTCTGACGATGATAGTAATATCGAAACAATTGTCAATTTTTTAGAATTTTTTTTCATTATATTGTGGAATTATTTAGAAATAGTTAGTTTCATTTAAAAAAGTAATATATATATATATATATATATAAATTATTTGTTTGTCTTTAACTTTGTATAAACTTTATAATTTTTCTTGGGCATCAGGTTAACAATAAATTCTATATCAATTTATATTTTTACTAGACGTTTCGCTCCTTAGTTCGGAGCATTTTCAAAAATTTTAACATTTTAACAGATGTTGTTAAACAATAAATTGAACGATTGAACGATTAAAATTAAATACAAACACAGAGACGACAAAAACTGGTAACCGATAAAATAATTTCACAAATAATAAAATCGAAAATATCTGCCTTAGAAACAACGTCTTACAATATACAAGGGACATTCAAGAAGTTGATATTATTATTATAATATATTTGTGTGTTGCCAGGTTGATTTGCAATCGCGGTTTCAATGCATGCAATATACTCTGTGCAGGGTAGCTCATTTTCGGTATTGTATGAAATCGCAAAATTTTTAGCCAACGCCAACATATCTGCTATATCGGCAGGTATATCTTTATTTGATAGATTTTGAATCCATTTTGTTCTGTCAATTTCAATACCCTTGCATGTGGTTTGTGCAATTAAATTATTGAGTTGGCTTTTATTTTTTTCCTTAATACTATTAAACTGTTTTTCATATTTATCTTTCTCCAATTTTAAGAATTGTTCAAGGATATTGTCCGGAATAATATTAACTATTTTATTAGTTTCATTCGTAATTAGAGTATTCAATACTTTTATGTTTAGTATTGTATCAGAAATACTTAAATTTATAATTTTTAACTTAGTGTTATTTATAATATATAATATTGTTAAATTTGAAGGCACGTACCTGTTACATTTATGTGAGACACGTTAAAATTTAAAAACTTTGGTTGGATGTTATTGTCCTTGCACCACAATAGAAATATCCTCCGATTTCGTTGGTTAGCGAGTTTCTGATATGATCTGGCTATCGTTTTCATTGCTGTTACAACTGTTCTGCCATATTATTGCTGAATATTTTCGTACAATGACATGATGGAGTGCTTTTGCAATCAAGCCCTTGCGTATATAATATATATAGTATATATATATATATATATATATATATATATATATATATATATAATGGGAAAATGATTAGAAATGATTCGGATTTGCAAATATATCCATTTGGGATGAAAAATAACGTTTTGCTATATTTTCCAAATATATTCAATTGGAAAGCATTCAAATTAATTTGATGAATTTCAATAACAACATTCATCCCTTTTATCTGTTCAAAATGTGATAATCGTTCCATTAAAAAAAAATGTTAAAAATTTCTCAATTTAATTACGCGATAAATGCATTACAATAAACTATATTCCAAATGGGTAAATCCAGACACATATATCATTAATATACACATAGAAATTTTGATTTTGACTGTTAAATTATTCCACTCTTTTATCTAACTTCCGTAATACATTCCATATCATATTTGGAGTAGCTTCCTGGAATTCTCCAGAAATAATTCTCTCCAAGCAATCAGCAACTTGCTAATAAGCCTTATTTTTCAAATAAATATAAGCAAGAAGTCAGGAGATTTGACAAGCCAAAAGAGGCATAAAAATTAACCTTCAGACAAAAAGTGATTCAAATTATTTATCAACTTATATTAACTTTTGGTATGCCAGTCAGTCCCAAAACAGGGTATCATTGAGCTGTTCCGACAATCGTACTCAAACAGTTATCGTAAATTTAGATCCTTACATTGCTATGGTGACTGATTTTCTGGCTCCAAAGGGTTGTAAGAATCGCAATGACTTCAGCATGATTGAGTCACGATAAAGGATATGTTTTCTCAGAAACTTATTTCACGAATCGGTAACATTTTCTGAAATCCACGGATTGTGACAGGTCCAGCAGGCTTGTTTTTATGGGAATACCTTAAAAGCAAGTTATACGCTAATATAATCGGCATTGTGACATTTGAAGCTAAATATTTAGTACAAAACGGTAGTCATTTCTATAGAAACTCTTATTATAGTTTTCAAAAGTTTCGTTTAAGAACTGAAATCACAATTAATAAATTTCATACTCTATAATATAGATTCAGCCAGTACTATTATTAGCAATGAATAGTATAGGCAAGATACAATAAGTTAAATTTTTGTAATAAGATTAGTTAAATGTAAAAAATATTATCAATTGAGGTAACTTCTATCTTCTATTTCTATATACTTTTTGTGTCCTAAGCGTAAACCGGTAACAATAACCTGGTGCCTCAGTTGGACAAGGAAATCTTCATGGAAAATATTTTTGTTAGCATGATACAACCCCCGGATTATCTAAAAGTGACCAATTTAATGATTGGTTATTGTTCAGGACATCTCATAGATGAATCCTATCGGTTTTCCGCTCACCAAAGCCAGTACAACGGTTTCTATAAATCCGGATATACTACATTTTTGATCATTTTTAGACGTTTCGGTTTGTCAGTACGATACAGTCTCCACAGTGTATACAAGTGACCTACTTTACGATTGGATATTTTTCAGGGCGTCTCACGGATGAATAATATTGATTTTCAGCTCATGAGAGCCAGTACAACAGGTACCATAAATCCATATATACTACATTTTTGGTCATTTTTGGAGAAATTTCGGTTTGTTATCACGATACAGCCTCCGGAGTACTAATTTTTAAAACCGTTTATTTTTCATTACATTTGGGGTTTCTGAATATTTCTGAAATATTCACATTTTGACTCAGATTTCCTAAATATCACTTGATGCAAGTTCATGGAAATGTATCTGGTATGAAATGTTTATCGAGAGGTATTTATGAGTCTGCTGAAGCATTTTATTGATTGACATTTTCTATTCAAGTCGTAGCTAATATCATAGTTTTCCACTGGATTTGGAGGTTTCAAAATCAAACTAATATCTAATAGTGAGGTACTGACATTAATAATATTTTCTACTTCGATTTTCGCGTGATTTTGTAATCTAAAATAGCACATTGTTCTAAAAATAAAAGTAACAACCAACTCGATACTGTATACACTGCCTAGCACAAAATTAGGTTGATTTACTTTCGAATTTTTTGTGTATATATGAATTAGAAAAAAAATCGAAAATAACTTCAAGTTGCTAATTAGAATACATCTAAACCTACATGGAGTCCTGTGATTATTTAGATAACGCACCAGAATACTAATAATAAAAATTGAATAGATGCATAATTCATATGTCGTGAGAAATGACAGGGATAATAAAAAAAATATAATATGATCAAAATATATACATGAGATAACTCAACTTTATATACATAAATTCTTGAAGGTAAATATTTTATGGCATATGCAAATGTAACCGAACCTTTTACGTATTCTTATGCGGAGAGATATTAGACAGGAAAAATTTCATTCATATGCAAACATTTCAATATAGTGAGACAGTGATCTTCCAGTATACAATTTAATAACTTAAATATTACTTTATGGGTAAGGGATGGTTCTAGTGTACTCTCGGAAGAGTTACTACAGCTATATTGGACTAACAAATGCAAAATTTCGATTTCAGTGTAATTATTGTGGATTTGTATAATGACTAGTTAAAAATGAATAATTGACATTAACTATATTTTGATTGCACTAAAATTGATTCATTCTCATAAAACATATTTAATGCTGGAGATAATAAGCATGATTATAATTCTACGAAATATTTTTTGTTTATATCTAATGAATGCAACTTCTTCATGAACTTCTTCAATGATCCACTTGTGGGTCTTATTTGACTGACAAAATACGAGTACAATATTAGGATCAATTTGAAGTTATTTCGAAATTTTGTTTTCATGTGTAACAAAGTCAGTAAACTGATTACCTAAAAATAACCTATCAAGTTACATGAATAAAAATGACTTTTTTCTACGACTATAAAGAAACATGTACATTTCAAGTGCGTCTTCGATTAAGATACAGATTTTCCTTTCCCACGGGCTAGCTGTATCGAAATATTTCATTTCCCACGACTTTCATGAGCTACTAGACTGGCGTTATATTAACGAATTTTTTGATCATATATATTATAATATATGACCGAGTCATGTTTGTTAACGTCTGTCCAATAATTTGACATTTCACATCAGTGTTTACAAAATTCGTTTATAAAAAAAATTAATAATCGAAAATGAGGAGCGATAGTGAGGATGATTTGACATTGATATGCTGATCCCGATGTGTAAACTAGCCATTGCTTTAGAAGGACATCGGTCACCATACTGGTAGATGAAAAGACACGAAAATTGATAACTTTTTCCGCAGGTGAATTATAACGATTTTTTTGCATGAAGTATTTTAATTTCAGAGTTGCCAAAATTTTAAAATTTTGAACGTTATTTGTTTCACGACGTAGGTAGGTACATGTACAAAAAGAAAAAAATATATTGTTCATTCAACGGGTTAAGAACCCGACTAAATAATGTCAGAGAAAAAATTCTCTAAACCATGCAACAATGACGTCAGGAAAGTTTATATTAAAAATTGTTATAAAAAATATTCCAGTTTTGTTTATGATTTATGATGGTCGTAGAAAAAGTATAGTGTACAATTTGCATGAAATTTCATGTGATTGTATTATTTAAAATCATAGTTAAACAGAGATGATAATATGCTTTGATTTACTAATTCATAATTCTCATACCACAAAACATAAACTTCTTCTGCATGTCGGAAACTAATGTATTCATCTGGTTAATGGTAATTTTGACATTTTCGATTCGCTTTACCACATTATTGCTTCAAACTTTCTTGTTTACATGAACGTAATCAATATTTCTTAACATCTTGCTGAAATCAATGTTTCTGTTAATGATTTGGTAATTAGATATTTGGATAAAAAAAATGGGAAAATAAAAATGTGGGATATTTCCACAAACCACTGTATTCAATCCTTGAAGAAAAGAAGCATTCTTTTCAGTGCCATAAAACTATGTAACATCTCATATCTATCTACTAAAATAAATATTATATAGTTTGTTCTAATTATAAGTGATATCAAAGCAATGATTAACACTCTTTACATTCTCTTTACATCGCTTCATTTTTCTCTTTGCTCCATTTTATATAATTAACCCAAAGTAGAATTTAAAAATGATTCAGCCTTTTTCTTTATTTTTAATTTGCAAACAAAATGTTGTGTTGGTTCACCGTATTTTCCCCAGCTGATAATGATTTACTGATGATTTCAGTTGAATAATGGTTAGAGTATATCGAGGAATCGTGAGAGGGACTCTATTCCCCCCGTTATTATATATAAGTGAGCACTTAAACTTCTTGCAAGGATGAAATCTTTTTAAGAAATCAATTTGTTATACAACAGAGGAACGATTATAGAAAATGAGAATAGAAATATATACCCAGGCAGTGAGTATCTCCCTTCTTATGTGACCTAGAAACATATTCTTCATTATGTGTTTTAATAACAGTAACTTACACAGAGTGCACGCGTGTTTTCCAGAACCATTTTTTTACTATAAATTTGTGGAAAACATTATTCGTCATAAAACGTTGTGCATAATATAATATTCAAAATTAATACAATCATCAGGTATGAAATGTTTACTTTTTTATGAAACTAACTGTTTTTTATATAATTCCACAATGTATTGAAAAAATGTTAAAAAATCTAAGAAATCGACAATTATTGTTTCGATGTTGCTATCATCATCAGAATGACAGAAGTTACATTTCATGTGATGCCTACCTGATGTTTAATAATTATTTTTGGCTAGACCAAGCAGTGACCTACCTTGTGATTTACTTAATATATATTAATAGAAAAAAGAAGAAGATATATTACAGATATTAAAGCTTAGATAATATTAAAAAAAATTCAATATGAAATTTCATGCATTAAGCAAGACAAATGAGTTTTTGTCTCTACATAACAATTCAATTTGAAAGCACTTTAATTACATTTGATTGCACAAATTTTGATGCTAGGCATTTATATCTTTTTGTGATAACCTTTCTATTTATTAACATTTTCTAACAATTTCATAATTTGAATACGTAATAATTGCATAAAAATCATTAATTTTACAA
This sequence comes from Galeruca laticollis, assembly GCA_963921935.1. NCBI lineage: Eukaryota > Metazoa > Arthropoda > Insecta > Coleoptera > Chrysomelidae > Galeruca > Galeruca laticollis. The sequence goes on from OY998180.1 coordinate 56,941,709, forward strand.
ATTGAATAGATGAGGCTTTTACTTGATAAAGATCCAAACAGAACGATGAAATAAAACAATTTAATTTGTTCAAAACTTCATTTATTTGAACTAATGTTCAATTTAAACTGATTGACGCTTTTCACTAACACTGTAGTTTTCTCAAAACGTTTTGAGAAAGCTACTGTGTTAGTGAAACGCGTCAACCAGTTCAAATAAATGAAGTTTTAAACAAATTAAATTGTTTTATTTCATCGTTCATTCATTTTACAAATAGTAAAATCGATACAAATAATAAACAAACACGACATTAAGATATACATAGAAATAAACATAATTAAATTCTCAATTTATTATTCCACTAGAGCCTCGACATATCCACCTCCTGTGGTATTTTAATTAACTCCATAAAAAGGTGCAAGAAAGGTTAAGTCAAAAGATCTGGCAGGCCAAATTGGCGGGGTGGAAATATCTCTCGAACCGGACGTTAATACCCGTTTTCGAAAAGGGTCATATCCGAGTTGTGTCCCATTCAATTCAGGTGTAACTTATGCCCCAACTCTTGTCATATTCCGCTAATATTGCTAGGTCGTCCACGTATGCAATATTTTGGGTCCCTTTATTCGTTCTTGTTTCGAGTACCCCATTGTATAAGATATTTCAAAGGGTGGGTCCTAGGACCGACCCCTGGAGCACTCTCCGGGGGTAGTTTTCATTTTTCTCTTCTTCGACACACATACACTTCTCTCGGGTAGATAGTCTTTAATGATATTTACTACGTATACTGGGGACTCTATTCACTTAACCTAACCTAACCTCACCTAACCTAACATAACCTAACGTATTTAGTGAAAAGGGTAAAGAGCTCTTACTAATTGAAATATAGAAATTCGTTCTCCGCTAGAATTTGATTCTAGTTCAAATGGCCTAAAATAATTTTGGAATCTAATAATCAATTACAATAATATAATGGTAGAATTTGTTATTTCTTTAAAATTTAGTTTCACTATCTACCTGTCAATAACGGGAGACAACTCGACCCTAATAAAAATCTACCTGCCGGCCTTCGAACACAACTCGGCCCTTCCGGCCAAAATATATGTTAATAAATTTTCCACCAGCACCATTTTAAAGATATTCTCTTATAATGTGGTATCGTCTGGTTGAAATTCTCGTAACGATCGTTTGTCAATTAAGTCACCAACTTGATTGAGTTACAGTTCCAAGTATTCATTTATCAATCAATCTATTTCTGCAAAACGTTATTTTCAAACAATTATTGGTTACGATTTTTTAATACAAAGTTTGAATTTGTGTCAGACCACCAGCGACAATTTTGTGATAGACGTTCCATTGCGTTTTATAGTTGTCTTCAATTTCTCTTCACTTGTTAATAACGTTGCAATTTCTAATGTAATTTATTGTGCAATACCAAAGAGATTTGACGTTTATTATCAAATATTCCTTGAAGCATGCATACTATATTACATAACATGTCCATTGTTCTGAGAAGGAAACTTTTAAATAGTAAAAGAAGCTTAATTTGTTAAGGCAATTGCATATCTGAATGTACCTTTTAATTATAATTAACTTTACTCTAAACAATTTTCGATATTTCCAAGCTAAAGGTATTTTTATCTTAAATAAAATTATAAATTTTCTTGAAATTAATAATGAAATTTTTTCTATATGACTTCAGCCACACCTAATTGGTTCCACTTGCTTCATACCTTTATTCTCTATTTGTAGGTGTAAACCTAAATATTTCGTATTCTCTGTCTTTTATATCACCTTATTGTTTATATAGGCACTAAGCATTTTGTAAATATAACAAAAGCTGATTTTCTTTCATGTATTTTCATTGTTTGCCCATTTCTGAGTTTTTTGTTATACAGTCTGGAGTAACGCTTAGTACCGTTCAAAGTATTTCACCTTATATAGACATCAGGTAAGCTACAAATATACATCTCAACGATTGTAGTTCGTGAGAAAGTCCACTTTCCGGCCAATCTGAGTTATAATCGCTCAAAAATATTCAACTAAATGGTAGCCAAACCAAGTCATTCATAAATCCATAGAAAAGGCCATCAATCGTTAGATTTGTGGGGAAAATCATTTTACATTGCCTTGGCAACGCTGCACTAGGCGCCACATCGATATTTTCCCGTTCACTGGGCTTTGAATGTTTGGTTGGTAAACTGAATTGGCAACACGGTTGGCAAATAATGAATGAGAGTATTGCAGTATTGTTACGCTGACGATAATTTTATGGGGATAAATCTATAAATTCCATTTATTTTTTACTAGCATATAATAAAATATGCATTCAATTTTTAATAGAATGCGGCTTCAGAATTAACATTACAATTTAACTCTTACATACGCCTAATTAGGGACTTCTGTGATTGTTTTGTCTGTGTAAATAAACTCAAATGGATTATTTTACACGCATAGGTATATATGTTTAAATAGATCGCCTTATCATATTTTTTTACTTTTGCAGCTTTCACACAAATGTTATAGATATTTGCTATTTAGGGCAGTGTGGCAACGTCGTTGAATTGTTTACTTATGTTTGATCGCAACTGTTTGGATCTTAGGCAGTCGATTCTTTCGTTGAATGTTTTTGTGGACACCATTCTCTGGTTTGTGATGAGTAGAACCAAAGCGGTATTTACTTTTGGGACTTTCGTATGCCAAAAACAGTGGCGTTGGGGAAGTGGGATTAGGTTCTAGGCGCTCTTAGGAAAGAACGATAATAGCATCTTTTATTCCACTTCTCCCATGTTTATGACTTTCTTGCTCGTTATTTTTTCAGAATTAGATACTAACGTAGACGAGCCCAAAACTAATTTTTTCAGGTTAATTTGTCAGCGACAACGGATTAAAAGTTTATGCCTAGTGGCCAAATTAGCGAGGTAAACGGAAACCGCTTAACTTACGACATTTCAATAAAAATTATTGTTGTGAAAGTGGCCAAGAGAAATTTCTGGAAGTTATTTTCAAGTTTGTAATACGTCCGCTAGAGGGGCGTAACAATAATTAAAATTACGAAATATTAGTTTTCTCTAAAATTAGCATAATTAAGGTATACTGGAAATGCAGGCAAATACATCTTACGCCTATAAGCAGTAACTTTGGTCAGCACTTTCCCTCCATCTTTTTAAATAAAGTAGGGGGGTAAGACAAATATTGATAACTTTTCGTTTTAGTTTATTCCTGGTTATCGGCCAATATAGTTAATAGTTAAAAATGACGAAATTTTTTGTATTGTTTACATTCTTTTCTCATTTATTTCATTTTCTCCCCAGAATACAATTTACCTTTGAGACAGATAACGAAAAACTATAAACTTTTTGGATATAACAGTTAAATATGATAATAATGGTAAAATTGAGGCAAATTGGTTTACCAAACATGTATGGTCTGAAAGATATTTAAATTTTAATTCTAATGTACCAATCACATACAAAAAAGTGTTATTAATTACCTTACAGACAGAGCCCTAAAACTCTCACATCCTAATAACAGACCTGATAATTTGAAGAAGATTAAAGAAGTTTTACAAAGTAATATATATCCAGAAAGCTTTTACAATCCTATAATAAAAAAACGAATACATAAAATTTATAACAATAATAATGCAAGGGACACAAACAATAGAGATACTAATAACTCAAGTAATAATATCTCAACCAAAACATATATTAGTTTACCCTACGTACAAGGTGCATCAGAAAAAATTCAAGGGCTGTTGAGAAAAAATAATATAAATGTAGCACACAAACCTAATAATTATACCAACACGTTTTTCACAAAACTTAAACCGAAAAATTGAAACAAAGTAATGTAGTGTATAATGTCAAATGTAAAGATTGCTATGGTGAATACATAGGTCAAACATCTCAATACCTACATAACAGAATTTATAATCACAAATACAACATAAAAACCAACAATGAACATTCCACAGCCCTTTCAAAACACGCAATCGAAAACCACCATAGTTTTGATTTTGAAAACATTAAAATTTTAGACAAAGAAGAAAACAGAATCAAACGTGAAATCAATGAAATGATTTATATCAAAAAGAACAAAAATTCAATTAACTATAAAACGGACCTTCAAAGTCTCCCAAAAATATATAACCATTTGATAGAGTAGTTGTAAGTGTTTTGCATCTTACCCGCCTATGACTATTATTTGTATGTTTTGTTGATGATTTTATAAATCAGACAGGTTCGAGTACCTTTATTTTATTTTAAAATATTTTAGAACGCAATGTCCACAGTCGACAGCAGATTTATAATGTGTAAGTTTTAATAGCTCATTGTTTTAATTTAATTTTGTCTTAGCTTTTATTGTTCAATGTATTACAATTAAGTAACACATTGGTTGCGTTCAAAAAACATACCTTATAACTCAACTGATGAGTGAACGCTCACTGAGCAACATATGTCTTCTGAACGATCATTTATTGGAAAAATCATAGATAATCTTTATTATAGATTGTATTGTCTTTGGAATAAATATTTGAGAAATTAAAATTATGGCTAGGGCTAGAAACAATTTCATTCTTGCATTATTAGATGATGGTGATGTAATAGATATTAACCAAAATATTATAGCCCTTGTAGTAGAAAATTTACAGGAACCATTGCATGATTATAACGTAGTATTCGAGAAAAAACAGAAATTATTATGAAGAAATAATTCCAGCATACAATGATTTAGTTTTTAAGGAGCATTTTAGGATGTCTGCAAGAGCTATAGAAGTATTTAAATGTACCTGTTCGATTGAAGAGCTTGAATTAATTATTATTATTATTCGTGAACATTTTTGGTATCTGTTATGCTGTATGTAAAATTATTATATGTATAAATCGCTTCATATTCATCACTCATGTTATAATATTTTAATTAAATCATATATAACCCTACTAAATATAATCTTTGTTTTGTTTACTATTAATAAAGCCATAGATCTTTATATAAACATCACAATTTGCAACGTGTTGTGCTCACTGAGCGCAATTGAAAACCTCTCAGAAAAATGGCGTCCGCTCACCAAACATGTTGAGCTTCGCTCACTGATCAATGTGCGTTCACAGAACATTTACTCAACGGTTGTGCAACAGTTGTGTTTTCTGAACGCAACCATTATTCATTGTAGAGAAAAAGAAATACTTGAAAATGGCAATACGCCGAAACGTAGTTGAGAAAATGATATAAATGAGAAAAGAATGTAAACAATACAAAAATCTCGTCATTTTCAACTATTAACTATATTGGCCGATAAACAGGAATAAACTAAAACGAAAATTTAAATAATAACGGTCAGGAAATACACACTGGAAAATACTGATATCAAAATATGCAATAACTCGGAAACGATTTATTGTAAAAAAAATAAAGTTTCATTTAAAAGGCGTCGAGCTGTGCTGTGCAACAAGATGGCGGTCATTTTGAGCATCTTTCAAGGCTACAATTCGTTTCAAAATAATTTGTTAATTTCAATAGTATATTATGCAACGAGCATGTAATAATGGTCATTTAGACACGAGTATTAAAGGTACGACACGAGTGTCGCTTTAAACATTCATTTAATTTAAAATAATGTTTAGTTATCGTTCTAATGAAACATTCAAAACAACTCTGAAATGTAAAGAAATATTGTGAGTTATCAAAAAAATATAACTATTCCTTTGGATTAACATTTATGTTTTATATGGTAATGTTGTGAAAATGTAATTGCAGTCCTTATGGTTCATTACTTGTAGATGCCGTTGTTGGTGCTAAAGATGACGGAATAATATTTCGCCGACTTGACAGGTTCGTGGCTGTTCGTGGCTATTACAGCTTGTTCCAAAATTTCCGGTAGAATCAAATTTTCGATTTCACTATCGCTGTCCCTCATTTTTACAATTTATAGTTGCAAAAAACACAAACTTAATCGCTTATTTTAGTTCTGTCAGGTGGGTAATCATAGCTATATTGCATATTGCCCGAATACGGGTATGCTTTCCTATTGGTTTAAAACTTTTATCGGAATGAAAAATTTGTATCGGAATGGAATTATTACAATGCAAGTACCGCACATTTAATAATTAAATTAGAGAATGGGAGTAGAAAACAATCATAGCGGTGTATGTTCTCGTGGATGGTTTTCGATTAATATATCCGGCAAAAAAAGATAGAAACTTGCGGTTCGCTCCATTATTTTAAGCCAATAATACTCTATATAAATGTGTTACAATGTGCGTATCATTGTTAAGTTTGATGAGAAAAATAATAAAATTTATGATTTAAAAAAAACGCCATCTAGCGATCGTAGTAAGAACTACGCTTCTAGCACGTATAATGAGCAAAAAACTCTTTCAAACGAAACTTAGTCCGTTTTTTTTCTAATAGGATGTTCCCGAGTTATTTCATATTTTTGAAATCAATGTTTGTCTTACCCCCACCACTTTACTTAAAGAGTTTGAGGAAAAAGTGCTGAACTTTGATCGTTCTATTCCACGGCCCTTAAATCGTCAGTACGTTTAAACAAACATGCCACAGTCTATTTTCACGATTTTATGTAAAAATAAAGTCTCTACAATTAATCTGCTCCACAAAAGTTAGGGATGCCCATAAATATTGAATCTATGTTAAAAATAATCAACTGTTTTATTCACTCAGGTTTTGTCTGTACTATGTATTGAATGTTGACTTCCTTTTCTGACATGTTTTTGTGTTTCCACGTTGATACGTTTTTAAGTTTAAGGCAAGTTGTTTTCTTTTATATTTTCAAGAATTTTACATCAGTTATTGGTTCCACTTTGTTCAGTCAACTAGGATTTAAAATTTAGATTTTTGTTTTGAATAATGCCTAGACGTAAACTTACTGCGGATGAAGCTAACATGGCTATTAGTATGATTGAGGCGAGCAGTCTTTGGCGATAAGTTACGGACGTGTTCCAAGTTAGTGAAAGTGTCATTTCACGGCTTCTCCGTAGATATCGAGCAACTGAAAACGAGAAAGAAAGGCCTAGAAATGGACGACCAAAGGTTACCACCCTCACGCAAGATCGTTTTCTGACTGGGTCTACCCGTAGAGAACCTCTGTGTACTCATCGGATCATGCAATAGCTTCTTTTGAATGCTTCTCGTGTTTCGGATTCAATTGAAACAGTTCGTCGAAGACTACACGTGGTTAACTTATGCTCACGACGACTTTTGAGAAGAGTTCAATTAACACAAATAAATTCATAGGCATGGTCGATTAACATGGGCTAATGAACATGTGCATTGCCATGTGGAATGGAGTTCCATATTGTTCACGGACGGTTTTCAGATAGTCGGCGTGTTCGTGTATGGTATTTTTGTCATGTGCCCCGAAAAAGAAGAGCAGTTCAGGAAGGTCATCCGTTCAGAGGTGGTACAGTTACTGATTCAAGAGATATCTGTTTTAATGGGCGTACAGAATTATTAGTCTTTGATGGAAACTTGGCTGCGCAGATTTACGTACAACAAATGATTAACAATACTGGGTGACACAGAAGTTTCTGACCCATCGGAACTCAGTAACGATAGAGAGGTGTTATTTTCGTTGAACAATTTCTTTTTGTATAAAGTTTTTCAGTATAAATATTTAATTAGTGAAATTTGATATAGGGTGATTTAAAAAATGGTATTGTATGAATGCAAATATCGACTATTTCTTAATAAAACACCCTATATATTTTTATTCTGTCTGAAAGCTGAACTCTTGCCATTTCCGAAAATGTATAATTTGTTGAAGTTTAGATGAAAAATGAGTGAGTTATTTGGTATTTAATGATAGGCTGTTATGTAGGCATCTAGAGGCGTCAATGTTAAAGTATGCTTTGGAATTTTTACAATCTCCATAAACTGACACGAACTGTCAAAGTAATTAATTCAGATTTGAATAGTTCTTAAACGACTGACTGTTGTTAACTTATTTTGAATAATGGTTCGATTTAGTTTACCTGAAAAATCAAAAACTGTGTTATTGTATGCTAAGTATGAATTTATTGTTAATACCAAAAGAAGATTTCATGAGGTATTTAGGAAGAATCCACCTTTAAAAAACAGTATAAAAAAGTGGTACGCTGCATTTCTGCAAAGTGGACTATTGGAAAAGAAGAAATATCAAACACGTGATGCTGTTATTTTTTTAAATAGACTCCTATGTATTCAGCAAACGTTAGAACATAATAATCGAATATCGCTCCGCAATATATCATGCAGAAGCTTCTGGGACATCCAGTATTATACAATTGTTTCATGCTGTTATTGGACCAACTTTTTGACGATAAAGCTCGACCGCATCGAGTAGTCGAAGACGCTTTGGACTTCCATGATGGTATCCCGCATTTGGCACTGTCCCCTCTATCGCCCGACCTCAATCTCATCGAAAATACTTGGGACTAGCTACAAAGAGCCTTGAATTCCCATCAACCACCCACATCGACACTTCAAGAACTTAGACCGCTTTTACCCAGACTTTGAAGACAAATCGATCAAGGCAACTTCAACGACCCTATTGAAAGTATGCACAGCCGTTGTATGGCTATAATTGATGTTAGTGGAAAGCATACTCGTCATTAACGAATATACTTGATTTTTTAATTTAATTAAAATGGTACACAACCACCAATTGTTGTTTTAAACTGCAAACATATTGCGCAAATGGACACACAAACGCTTATATAAAAGAAAAAGCATTCAATGTATAATATAAAAACACTTGGTGACTACATATCGTAATTGTTAAAACACAATCATAGAATTTATCAACTTCCTTAACTTCTGTGGAGATGGTTATGTATTTAAGCGCTTATAAAGTAGAACAATCCAATAGACTTTACAATTAACATATTTGTTGGTTATAACAAGAAAATTAAAATAATTTAATGAAAAATGTATTTTTTATCCAGAAACGTAGATTTCGACACTGTGGCTTTTGTGTAACCTTATCATATAGAAAATTATTTTTCTCTGGATAACGTCACTTTTATAATTATCTATTTTAGTAACCAATGTTACCTAATAGGTTTTATTGTAGTTTTCGAACAATTTGTAACTAAAAGTTAACTTATTCGTATGTTTCAGCCATTTAAATCGAAAAAAAGTGGTAATATGTTCAAAAAACAGTTTTTTTAAATCTATAGACGACAGTTTGGCGTATCTTGACCTACCCGTTTTAGTAGAGAAATGTACGAAAATCATTTGTTTTCAATTTAAGCATAACAAAAAAAATTCAGACTCAGAAAGTGCTTTCCTACATTAGCGTTCGCATCTCAAAAAAAAATAATGGCAGATCAGCACATGTGACGCCTTATACACACTCTCCCTGTCGTAGTCGGCGTCAGGACGGAGCGTCCCTGACGAAGGGGCGACAAGGGGTGGTGTAAAGGGGCGGAAGAGATGGATGTGCGGGAGTTACGACAGAAAATGGCAAAGAAAAGCCGTCGAGGGAGCCCAGGCCGAGCCACCAGATAGAAAAGAAGATGAATTGATGAAAATGTCTTCTTGGTGATTAAATTTTCTTTCGGTGTGCGAGTTTGGGAATATGGTGTAGATTGAGATGTTTCGGATGTACGTGGTGAAAAGGGATTACTTAACACAAAGAATGAACGTGTACTATATTTCAGTTGAAAGATTGGAAAGTTTCAGTAAAACGCAGAACTTTTCATGAATAAAAATATTGAATTAAAAATAATATCGCTGACTTAAATAGAACTCAGCTTAGTCCATTTCTTTATATTACTCCAGAAAATCAATCCAAATAATGGGGAGTTTAACAGAAAAACAATCAACTTAGAAAGAGAGAGTGGACATGTCGAGGCATTAGTGGAATAATTGAAAATTTTATTTGTGTCTATTTACATATTGACGATATATTTGTTCGTCTTATTTGTATGGATTTTCATAATAATAATATACAATGTAATGTACTTACATAGATGCATTAACATTCCTCAGCTGTGCAGAGCAGAAATCTGGATTTAGCGCGAAGAACGAATTTACCGACCATCAATGTGTTGATTCTTGGCTTTCTGCTATCCGCTTTCACAAATTCGACTTCCATGATTTGTTTTATCAGTTAAACGACTAAGTAGCAACTTCTTAGTTAGCTAAAAAGTGATTTTGGTGATTTTAAATAATAAATAAAGTCTAAAAGCACAAAATCGGTTATAATATTATAAACACAAATGATAATGACATACGAATATTGAGGGGATACTCGAATACAAAGAGTGGGAAAGTAATCGATTATAATCTGGGGGGCTAGTTTTGAAATATTTCACTAGTGAAATTTCTCATATTTCGATTGATTTCGATCATCCCAAGTTTTGAACTAATTTCATGTGTGAAATAAAATTCGAATTCGAAAAAATTTCACAAATTTAATTCTACTTAGCTGTCGAAACTCTTACTTCACTTGCGAAATTTTAATATATTTGAGGTTAGAATCATCGAATTTTGTGTTTTGGTTTTGTTAGATACTTTGTGTAGTTTTAAGATCCCTTCTTTTAGTTTGATTAACCTTTTCAACCTTTTTAGTTATTCTTTGTAGTAATTAGCATAGTAATAAGTAGTTATTAGTTAGACGAGAGTGACGCGAGGACGCTTTATATTTTTTAAATCTACATGGCAAATTTAGAGGAACTTCAGCAAATAATGCTAAATAATGTAATTCAATTAACTAAGCCTGTTTAAATCTCACCTATCTCTTAAATAAAACCCCAATAATTTATATTAAGATATATTTTAATTTAATTATTATTATAGTATATTTTTCAACATTTATCATCTCATGAAATTAATGTATTTTTAATCCCAATTATTCTTCTTTTTTCTTCATAATTAACTTTTGAACTAATATGAATGCTATTCCGTTGTTGTCAGATTGTATTGTTCGAATTAAATTCATTTAAGTGAATTTATAATAATTTCGTTTCACTACCATTCAAAACTAGGTATACTATTTCGATGGTGAATTAAAAATCGAAATATTTCACTTGTGAATTCAATTTCACTGATATTCAAAACTAGCTCCCCTGTATTCGAATATCCTCAGTATTCACCCACTTATCAGAAATTCAAGAATAAAAAAAATCCCAATGGCACAGGACCAATTGGACAGGCTTATTTCAGTAACATGTTTGCATAAAACCCAAAATAAAAATTAGATACAAAAGTAATAGAATGTTTTGAGATGAACAAAAAACCAAAGTAAGATTCTGGCATCAAATCAAAAACAAAAAAAATAAAAAAAAATTCTGGTAAATTTGTGAATTTTCTTAAATAAATGTTTTAATGTACGATTTAGAGAAAAATGTTAAATACAAAAGTTGTAGAACGTGTTAAGGTCTATGAAAAAGCTCAGTAACTTTTTTGCTTCAAATGAAAAACAAAGGAAATACGATTTTTTTCAATTTTGACAGGCCGCCATTTTGTTTTTACTGGGCCAATTTGGCTCATTAACGAACTCGTCCAAGATTTTGGCCTATACGATTTTTGCTCAATATCTTAGGGATCCCTAAGATATTGAGAGATTTTTATATATATATATATATATATATATATATATATATATATATATATATAAAAAATTTTTTTTTTTTTTTTTATATAACGACTGAAAAATGCTATATAGGTGGGGATAACGGGGATTTCAGTCCAAGGAATCAACGCGAAGATCTTTTATTTACAAAATGCCGCCAAGCTTTCGTGTCCTTTTGACACTTCTTCAGGGCACTATAATACATATACAAATATAAATATGATTTAAAAATAGAGAAATAAATATAAGTACTTACATGTAAAATATTTTAAGTGAATTCAATATAAATAATCATTAAAAAATTTGTAAATGTAAAAATAAATATAATTATAATATACTTGATGTCATATTTCACATAAGACAAATCGATACATAATTTGTTTGTTCGTTACTTAGTTATTTTAATTTTTTTAGGTTACTTTATAATTATTTAATGAAGTTTGAATTTGAGGTTAGATTATAACCTTATAAAATGACTTTGACAGATAATTTGTTTTTGACGTTAATAGAAAAGGAAATAAGGTTAGATTATAACCTGTGAAAATGACTTTGACAAATAATTTCTTATATTTTGACTTTAATAGAAGTGAATTTAATTTTTATGAAATAATCATATAAATAATGAAAAATTATCTATTTTGTTCAATATTCAAAAGGTAGCTATAAATATTACTAAGATTTTCAATGTCACTTTTCTTATTCATACTATTATTTGCCTTGTTGATTTCAACCATTTCAAGAAAATATCTTTTAGACATATTTTGTTCAGTATGTAGAACTTTAGCTTCATTAAATAACATTTTATGGCCTGTTTCGATGGAATGCTGTGTTAATGCACATGATTTTTTGTTAAGTTTTATATCACTTTTATGAGAATTTTAAGAATTTTACGTGATATCTTATTAGAAAATTCTTATCCTAAATCACTTCTAAATAGAATTCTTTTCAACAATATTTCTGATAGAACTATTCATGATAATATCTCTAGCAATGAAACAGATAGGAATACAAATGTAGAAAATATTAATTACCTATCAATTCCAAATATTGAAAATTTATCAAAGAACATAATAAAACTTTTCAAAAATGAAACTAATATAAAGATAACACAGAAAAATATAAAAACGATTGGAAATTTAAATAGTAAATTGAAAGATTCTACACCTGACTTAAAAAAATCAAATGTAGTCTATGAAATAAAATGCAATAACTGTGATCTTAACTACATCGGTACCAGCTCTAGAAATTTGACTAATCGCATCACATCTCATAAAAGTGATATAAAACTTAACAAAAAATCATGTGCATTAACACAGCATTCCATCGAAACAGGCCATAAAATGTTATTTAATGAAGCTAAAGTTCTACATACTGAACAAAATATGTCTAAAAGATATTTTCTTGAAATGGTTGAAATCAACAAGGCAAATAATAGTATGAATAAGAAAAGTGACATTGAAAATCTTAGTAATATTTATAGCTACCTTTTGAATATTGAACAAAATAGATAATTTTTCATTATTTATATGATTATTTCATAAAAATTAAATTCACTTCTATTAAAGTCAAAATATAAGAAATTATTTGTCAAAGTCATTTTCACAGGTTATAATCTAACCTTATTTCCTTTTCTATTAACGTCAAAAACAAATTATCTGTCAAAGTCATTTTATAAGGTTATAATCTAACCTCAAATTCAAACTTCATTAAATAATTATAAAGTAACCTAAAAAAATTAAAATAACTAAGTAACGAACAAACAAATTATGTATCGATTTGTCTTATGTGAAATATGACATCAAGTATATTATAATTATATTTATTTTTACATTTACAAATTTTTTAATGATTATTTATATTGAATTCACTTAAAATATTTTACATGTAAGTACTTATATTTATTTCTCTATTTTTAAATCATATTTATATTTGTATATGTATTATAGTGCCCTGAAGAAGTGTCAAAAGGACACGAAAGCTTGGCGGCATTTTGTAAATAAAAGATCTTCGCGTTGATTCCTTGGACTGAAATCCCCGTTATCCCCACCTATATATATATATATATATATATATATAACCTTTGCAACGGAGGGTGATTTTGGCATCTAGGAACACCAAAACGAAAAACTGCATTGAAATTTTTCCGATGTCGCGTCATGCTACTCTCTACAATAGCCCTATTTCATTCTGAAATAAGCCTAAAATAGTACATATTTCATTCAAATTTAGTGACATTGTTTAGAATGTAAGCTACTCAAAACGAATAAGGAGACTCTCCTTAATATTTTAATTTTAGACAGAATCAATTACAATTTCTAGCAACAAGATGGGCCCACAAAGACATGTTAAATTTTTGATAATTGGGACACTTTTAGTACAAAAATAAAACTGTAGAAATATAAATTACAGAGAACTAAATTATTGCATCAAATTTACAAATTTAAAAACTGATAGTGCGTTCAGCCCCCTCTTGTTCGAACCACCTCAGCACATCGTCGACCCATGCTCTCTATTAATTGTGCAGCAAAGTTTTCAATGGGTTGACGTTATTGTGATCTTCGCCCAAGAGTGTCCCAAGGTGCTTTATGGGATTTAAATCGGGACTGTTGACTGGACGATCCATTAACTCAATATGGTGCTGATTGATGTTCTCCGTAAATAACCTGGCGGCATGATTCCTCGCATTGTCATGTTGAAAAATGGTACTACAATAGATTCTAAAGGATCTCGTTGATGTTAGTGGTCCACCTCTAATTTATGTCTGTTATGCTTACCCTTACCATAATAAACTTACGTCCAAAAAGAACAACTTCTTGTACAGTAGACTCTCGAAGTTCTCCGGGCCGTCTCGTAGACGTCCATCATGGAAAAGACTAAATCTGGACTCATCGGAAAACATGACGTTACTCCACTTCTCTCTTATCCAATTTTGGTGACGCTGTCCGAACAAACGCCGAGTTCTTCCATGTTCATGGTTTAATCTAGGGCATCTAGCAGATCGTCTTGAATGCAAACCAGCTTCGTGGAGCATGGTCTGAAATTCGTGTTCCAACCGTTGGAACTAGACGATTTTGGAGCGCTGTCGATGTAAGTGTGCAGCCTCGCACTGTCCAAGACCTCAAAATTCGGTCTTCTCGGGCATTCGTAATTATTTGTCAAGAAGAAGAAGAAGACCACAATATCGCGATCCATAATTGTGTCGTTAATCAAGTACTCTCGTCACAAATAAATGAAACAAAACTATACTATATATTTGATTAAAATACCAAAGAAATTTACATTGAAATAATAAAAATATTATTTTAACTATTCCACTGAATTTCATTACAGCAAACAAAAGTAATGAAGAAATAAGTAAGTGTCTCCGTACTCCTTATTTATTTTGAGTAGTTTATTTCATTCTTGTGATATTCGACATCCGAGTAATTGATTGTTAATATCATTCGATTCTCTCAATACAACGTACGAAAGACGATTATTTGTTTACACGTTTAATGACGTCACGATCGTAGCAGATATCGTTTTCGGCGGTTGATTAAAAATGATATTTTCAAATTCAATTTCTAGAGCCGTTACCCATTTTTATAAATTTGAATCGATATATTTAGGTTCCTTTGGACAAATATTTTATGAATTAAATAGGTTTTTAATACATTTTAGCTTATTGCGAAAATAGGAAATAACAATGAAAAAAAACGCATTCTTTTTTTAACAGAAAATAGATATAAATATTCAGTATAAAATTTTCCTTCATAACGATTTTTGATATTGTCAAAAATAAAGGTAATTTCCGATAGTTGATGTTCAATCCATACTCCAAAACATTTAAGTTATTCTCGAAATTCGATCGTATTTGAGGAATTTTTATCAAATGGTGAATACAGTATTTTTATGAAAATATTTGCTCAAGTGACCTTGTAGACCTAGGGCTGAATACTGGTGCAACTATTCTTCTCCACTCCCTTCTATTTCTCGTTTCTGCCGTAGTGGATAATCTTACTTTTGTCTCTCTCGAGACATTTTTTGAATTCATTAACGTTCTCAGCATTCCATGTTTTTTATTACCCTCCGCTATACTAACTAGTTTCACTCCTAAATATAAAAACTGTTTTATCCTTTCGAAGGCATATTGTTTGCCATTACTTACCACCATTGTTAAGTGTTCTGCTGCCTCTTGTGTTTTTACAATTACCATATATTTAGTTTCATTTTCATTAATTATTAGTCCAAACTTGGCAGCTTCCTTTTCCAACCTTCTTGTTACTCTCCTTACTTGTGCTTGCCATCAAAGTTAAGTTGTCTGCGAACGCTAGATATTGGTGATTATTATAAAATATGGTTCCTGTTGTCAATATTCCACTGTTTCTTATTATTTCCTCCAGCACGTATCTAAAAAGTATTGTGGATAGAGAATCTAAGACCTCGTTTGATCTCAAATTCTTCAGATATTTCACCTTACCATGATAATTTGCTTTTTGTCATATCCAGTGTAATTTTTACAAGTCTTATAATCTTTTTTGGTATTTCTATGTTACTCATAGCTTGGTACATACTGTCCTGTCACCTTTTTTATAAATTGGGCGAATCTATGATTTTGACCATTCTTTAGGCATTTGCTCCTCTTCCCAAACATTTCTTATAATTTCATAAATTTCTTCCTGTAGTAGCAGTCCTCCCGCTTTTAACATTTCTTCAGTTATTTTATTCTCTCCTGGCTTCTTCCTATTTTCCATTCAATTCAATATGTATTTTGTACCTTCCTTTCTGGGGTTTTCTATAACTTCATTTTCGTTCTGCGTATTCTGGCCATTTCGATCTGTCCTTCTCCCACATTCAACAGCTTTTCAAAATATTCTCTCCACCTCTCTACAATTTCTACTTCTTCGGTTATTAATAATCATTATTCGATTTTAATATAATTATTTCCCCTCTGTTAACCTTTTCCTATTTTTTCAATTCATGGTAGAATGATCTGATTTCTTTGTTCTGAAATGCCTCTTCAATGTCTCTAATCTTACTTTCATTCTGTCTTCTTTCTATACTCTACAAATTCTTTTCTTTTATTTCCAGATTCTCTTTTATTTTCCTCGCTTTAATCAGTTAGTGAAAGTTCTCTTCTCTTCTTCGCTTTCCTTCATATGGCAATACCCTTTTATGTGCTACTATTATTACCTCATCTATCCTGCTCCCAGCTTTCTTCTATTTTCCTGGTGGGTTGTAATTCCTTTAAATTATTATTTATTTGCTCTTCATGTCTTTTACTATGTGTTGGTTCTTTTAATACTTCAATATCATACCTTAGGTTATCCGATTTATTTTCATTCTTTTCATTGGCCGCTGTTATAACCTCTTTACATTCTATTTTTACTAAGAAGTGGTCCGAACTAACTTCAGCACCTCTCATACTTCTTATTTTAGTAATGAAATTTTTGTGTTTATTATCTATCAGAACACGGTCTATTTTGTAGACTACTTTGCCACCAAGTAAAACCCAAGTTCCTTTGTAGATTTTCTTTCTCTGTTGTTGAGTACTACTACGACAAAAGATATTAATTTTTGTCCGATGTCGTTGGAAACTCGTGTTTGCTATGTTTTCCAATACTGACACGTATATGTCATCCTTCTCAACTTTAGCGTTGCAATCTCCTAATATTATTTTTATATCGTGCTTGGGTATATCAACAATGCTGATATTTCATTTATTCCCTTTCAACCTTATGGTGCATATTCTTCCTACCTTATACATGGATGAATTTCATTACTTTATTTTTGAGTTATGTTTGTACTAGGGAGCCAGTTCCAAACAACGTAGTTTTTCCTCCGCTTTTAATAAGAATCATGTCCTCAATTTAGTTGTCTTCATTCCCTAGTTGGTTTGTTTCCTGGATTGCCATTATGTCTATTTTATATTTTCTTATTTTGTTACCAGTTCTTTCAGGCTACATTGTTGCATATGTACCTTGGACATTCCAAGTTCGCAAGTTCCCATCGTAAGCTTGTTTTCTTTACTAACTACTTTTTCTACTTTTCTCAAGATTTTTGTTTTATGTTCTGATTCCAAAATTATTTCCTTTTCATTGCCGGTATCTTTCCCGAGTCTTCTGTCCTGACTGCCTTTTATTAGCTTTTTGGCGTTTTTCTTTCTATTACCTCTGTTGTTTTATTCCACCGCCATTCTTCACCATTTACAATTGCCTTGCTATACCCTATTTTTACTTCCTTGCCTTTTTCCCTTTCGGCTTTGGCAAAGTTTGATAATTGTTTCTGCTTTTCCCTTTATTTTCTATTTAAATCATCACTGAAGAAAATGCGGTCGCCTATCATATACTTTAATTTCGCCTTATTTATCATATTTTAGGTTTATTCCTTTTCGTTATCCAACGTTATGATATAGGTCCTTTTCCCTGTTTTTATTACTGATCGCGGATTAATGTCTATTTCCAAATGATCCATTACGAAAGTTTTGACAACTTCTTTAATAATCGGGCGTTCATTGGTGTTGTTCAATCCATGCAATACTACGTTGCCTTTCTTCTTTTTCCAGTATTTCTATTGTTTTTCTTATATTTTTTTGTTCATCTCTTATTACGGCGTTCTCCTTCTTTATCTCAAGATTGTCTTTCTTCAATGCTTGATTTTCCAGTTTTAGTTTCATCCGTTCATAATTAAGACTTTTTTGTTGTTATTTAATCTCGAATATTTCTCTTTTAATTTCCTTTTGTTCTAATTTGATGGCTTTTTGGTCCGTGCTCATTTCTTTCATCATCGCCACCAATCTTCTGATTCCAGTTTTGGTTTTGACGGCGTTCTGAACATTTTTTACTTCGTTCAAAGCTGCCGTCCATACTTATTTGTTATCTTTTTTTTCCTTCGTCAGTAGTGTATTCGTCGCTCTTAAATGTACACGTAATGAGAGCTTTCACCCGAATCAACTTCTCGGAGTTTGGCCTCTCATTCAATTTACTCCTTCTATTTCTAAATTATGATTCCTATACGCATATTTTATAATTTCCGCTGGTTCTTAAAAGTCTTGGAAATTTAAATCAGTTTGGCAACGCCGGAATTAATTTCCACGTGACCTTTCTCGATTTTTGTTGAAATTCAACTTTATCAGATAACCTCCTTTTTTCATTCACACGATATTACTTCTGTTTTTATAGTTAAACTGTTTATTTTCAATTTGTTTCTTTCACTATACTACTGAATTAGTCCAAGTTCTGTTCTAAAGTACTTGAAACCAATTGATTTTCATTACAAATTACGAATACAATGTAGATGAAAATTCAACTGAAAATTTCACTTCAATAGCCACATTGCACATCCTCCGTGACTAGGTTAACTTTATTTAAAATTATTTATTACATTTTTTTACCTGCGGACAACCAGTACAGTTTCATTTCATGTTTGCAAGTTATTAATATTCGGCACTGTTCATTTCTCTATTCAACCAAATCAATTTTCTATTTTATAATGCAGCCAAGTTTACAAATACGGACTCTTGAAATGGTAATGTGACATTATACCTGATATAAAAAGCAATAATTTTGTTTCTACCCTCTAACAATAAGTAAAAGTAGATGGGTACTCGAGAAGGGATGAAACATTATAATCGTAACTGTGATAAATAGTTATTTTATGTAAACGAAGGCGAAGTTTCTTTCTGTTTTAGACTGCAGAAATACTTCATTTTTAATATTCCTTATTCGTGCTGAATTCAATGAAACTAATTTGAATGTTGTTTACCCTAACCCAGTCCTTAGATGTAACAGTAATAAAGAATACGCAAAATTAGCGTGTAGATGATGATACTAATTAATAATTACATTTTTGTTCAATCGATTATTATATATAGAAATGCAAATATTAGGTCCGTTCATCATAAAGAGTTTATAATTAAACATGTGCATCTACGTAAATTTATACGGTGATTAATCCGAGCAATCAACCCTCTTATCTAAGTATCAGATAAAGTGAAAATAAACCATTAACACTCCTAATAGCAAGTGGGGAAATTGCCAATATACATAACAATTTATATTATTTCTACACGCGAATTTTATTTTTTGTTGTCACAAAAACCACTGTTCTACTTTTCCGCCAAACGATGCGAGAAAAATAATGGTTTACCCCATAAGCAGTTAGGGTTTTGGACTTTTTTTGGTTATTTTCACGTTTTTCGGTGAGAAAAACACGAAAAACGGGTTTTTAGGAAAAAAATCCTGTGTGTATGTAGACGTCGTTGTCGTCGGCCACTTTGTCATGTTAACACGATACATCCTCCGGGTGTTAATAATTGACCAATTTTATGATTGGACACTGTTCAGGGCATCTCACAGATGAACCCTATTGATTTTCAGCTCACCAGAGCCAGTGTAACGGGTACGATGGTACCTGGAGTACAATTTGGTTATTTTTTGAGAAATTTCGGTTGTTAGCACGATACAGCCTCCGGAGTGTATACGAGTGACCAATTTTATGATTGGATTTTGTTCGGGACGACTCACAAATGAACCCTATTGACTTTCAGCTCACCAGAGTCAGTACAACGGGTCCTATAAATCCAGATATACCATATTTTTGCTAATTTTTGGAGAAATTTCAGCATATTAGTCCGATACAGCCTTTTGAGTGTAAACAAGTAATACATTTCATGATTGGATATTAATCAGGGCCTCACACAGATGAACCCTATTGATTTTCAGCCCACCAGTACCAGTCCTACGGGTCCTATAAATTCAGATATGCCACATTTTTGGTCATTTTTGGAGAAACAGCATCATTAGTGCGGAAAAGTTAGTCTTAATGTTTCAAACTTTAAAACCGTTTATTTTTTAATGAAATTTTCACGGGTACTTTTTAAGGTTAGTACACACTCAAAACATATTAATCCTGCACTTGTGGAACCATCTGTGTCTTAATTCTGCACTTGTGGAACCATATGAGCCAGGGTGGAAACTTATCAGCCATAGTAATACTGTAACACAAAGATACGATATCGCAGAAAGATTTGCCTAACCTACCGCTTTTCTTCTTCTCCTAACAATAAAGAAGGGTAACGGAATTCAAATAAATAGAATTTAAACTTTCGCATAGCGATAGCAGAAATAGAATTGTTTAATGACTAGGTACCGTACATTCATCTCCAGGAACTGATGACATCCCTATTCTTTCTTAACCAACTTCCAACGACCGTAAAAGAATTCTTACTAAAGTTATACAACTCAGTTTGGTACGCAAAGAAGTTTCTTAATAAATGACATTCATCAATCATATTATCGATTCACAGATCTGCATATCTCAAAGTGAAACCATATTCGTATGGTACAATTCCCATAGATTGTGCTACATGTGAAGTTATAGAAAAAAATCAGTAAATATACGTTTGTTATAACATAATAAAGTGATTTTCGTTGAAAACGATTGTTTCTTGATAATCAATTGTTTTAAAATCCTAAATAAATGAAGCTTTTACTTTAGGATTAGACTAATTTTATTTTTTTTTATACATTAAACCGTATGTACAAGTTTGGAGGTCCTACATTATAAAGACACTTAGTGAGTGGTGAGCTGAATGCCACCTTCAAAAATATGAAGAACCATACTTAAAAACCAGGCGCTCAGTTACTGTTCTGTAAAAATTTGGAAATAGACTTATTACGGTTAATAATGGTCATGTTAAACATCTTATTATATAATAACCTTTTATGTTGTGTCGGTATTAATTGGTTGAAAACACAATTGTGGCCATAAATAATACAGAACTAATATTTTTTAATAAGTACCAACCATCAATAGGTAGTTGTCAAATTTTTACGACGATTTAACATTTCGTTCAAAAGCTGCAGTGATTTTACGTATTGTCCTACGTGAGCGGTAACACGCGGCACAGCCGGCCGGTGCGGTAATCGTGGCATAGACGGCAAACGCGACCTCAGTGTCCTACCTGACAAGAGCATGTCGAAAACGTTTGCTGTCTGTGTATCGTGCCTTTCACAGATTTCAAGATGCCGTGGACGAAGATGTGCACAATTATTTTAACTGAGAGCACGTACTGCAAAAGAATTCTAAAATGGTGTGAAAATATGCTCAACAAAAGACACAAGACAAATAATATAATTTTTGGAAATATCTACATTTTACCATTTGTATGAGAAACTGAGGTCTTGTCCAAGAGGACATTTATTTCGCGGTTATAGCAGAGTGTTACCCGAAACATTTAACTATATTGTGAAAGCAATCATCCCTGAATTGAAATATGTCCCAAAGAACATGGGTATTTTTGGCATTACTAATTAATAAATCATAAAATGCGTAAGGTATGATATATATTAGGTGACCGACATCTTGAAATCTGTGAAAGGCACAAGACATGGGCAGCAAAAGTTTTCGACATGCTCTTGTTATGTTCAAAACATTGGGAAAAAGTTTGCACAAAATGAGGTTTATACAGGAAAGATAACAAAAAATCCATAAAATCGTTTTGTAATGTGAAGTTGATGATGATATCTGACTATCAAAATACATACATCAAATGAACGAGTAGGATTGATGTTATTTATCTATGTGGAATGTGTTCAAAGTGAGAACCACGTATGCCAACAGTAGACTATAAACAACGAGTTAATTATTCCAAAAAATCGATTGAATCGATATAAAAATTGGATCATTGCACGCCAAATTCAGATTAGCTGTCGGCTGAACTAGCAAAAACAGGTCAAGCTTGCCGTCTGTGGCCGTAGCGTCCGTGTTGTGGAATGCGTATCTTGATAAAGGTAAGACAATAATCGTTACATTACCCAACTGGACCGTATTGAACAAGAAGATTTCGAAGAAAAGTTCCTAAGGAAAAAAAGTAGGGGATCTTTCACGAAGACTACCAAGGCTACGATAGTAAAATAGCACGCACTCACCAAATTCTCCAGATTTGAACCCTAGCGACTTTTACCTGTTCGCAGACTTGAAAAAAGGTTCGCCGGAAAGAGGTACGTCTCGAATGGGGTTGAGATCGTCGAAACAAACGCCTAATTTAAAGCCAAAGAGAAATTGTTCTTCAGGCAAAATATCGAAATGTTAGTGATGGTATTTTAACCTGCGATACCTCTAACAGAATAGGTTTCATTGGTGCAAAATATGATTGGATAAATATTTGAAAGGCTTCTACCTACTATTGAAAATAATACTGGCCCATAAGAGAAGGGAACTGATGAGAATTCATATCACGAATTTTCGAAATTGAATGTCTGAGCATTTTTGTGTATTACAACGAATTCTGAGGCTAGTTTTTTCTCAAATGAACATGTGGGTTTATATAAAATATTGTAGTATAATCAAATTTAGCACTTTCATAATGTACAGGTTCATTAACGATTTTTTTAAATGCTTTATTTCGTTTGAATTGTAGTTGAGTGGGGTATTAATAACTAAACATTTATCTACGTTATGCCTCTCGCGAACAGTAAAATATTTTCTATTTTGGCGCGTTGAATATAAAAAATGTAAAAGAAAAAATATAAAGTCGAGAGAACGGGTGTGGCTGGAATGAGAAAATGCATGAGAAATTATTCCCGATTTAGAAATACAATGCGAGAGGGTAGTTTAAGACCGAACGAAGAACGAAACTCGGGGAGACGAGGGTTGCGCCTCTTGGAAGCGAACACACAAATCACCAAAGAAAATATATTTTGATAAAATGAGATGTAAGTTAGTGCACACTTCACATAACAAATACGATACAGCGATATTGGAGCATAATTTAATAAAAAAATTCCTTCTAAAATTTTTAGATCTTCTAGCCATTTACCAATTCTTTTCTCGATATATTTTACTTTGCTTCTCATCAGATACTTATTGTCATTTATTGTAGAACAAATCTGAGACAATTTACATTCAAAACAGGGTGAGAAGCTATTGATTACTTTTGACTGTACCATCTTCATTTGCAGAGCAATAACCGTGAGTTACGTTCCTAAATTGGACACTACCGGCCAATCAGTTTATATATATATATATATATATATATATATATATAAATAAATATATATATATATATATATATATATATATATATATATATATATATATATATATATGTATGTATATATATACATATATATATATAAATTCATTTAATTTCTTCAACCATTTGTTTATAATATTGTAGTAAAGTTTATTTTTTTGGGTTCGTAGGTTGTTTGAAATAATTAAAAAACGATTATATTTCACATTTTTCTATGAATAATGTATATCCATTTTTCATAAAAAAATATGAAATATAATCGTTTTTCAATTAGTTCAAACAACCTACGAACCCAAGAAAATAAACTTTACAATATTTATATATATATATATATATATATATATATATATATATATATATATATATATATATATTTATGAAAATTTGAGTTTCATCATTCCAGTCGTCAGAATATAAAACCTAAAAGAGAATCGGTTTTTAATATCCTAGTGTATACAACGTAAAACTATGACATACCTGTGGATTATATTCCAGCAAGTGCCACAGCACATATTAAAATAAACTAAAATAAAATGAACTAATGGTGTGCGTACGTCGACTTTCATAATAGTTCTGGTGTCCAAGTCTAATGGTATTATTTGGGAGTGTTGTTTTTTTCCCTATACGCATTTATTTCTTTTCAATAAATAGTTGTTAAGGTACATAAAATAATTGTTTTATTTATTATTATATTGTTGTAAATCTTGCTTAAACATTTTGTGTCGGTTTTATAGTTTAGGTTTTTTTATTTCTTTCGTTTCATAAATTTCTCTTTTTCTGGTGCGATTTAAATTTTTTTAGATTTTTGTATTTTCAAAATGAAAACTATGATTCTCTTCTTGAATATGTGTTGTTAAGACAGTTTTATTTTTCTTATCTTCTTATTCTTGTGACAATTTAATCGAGTTTTTAAATATTGGCTAGTTTGCCCGATGTGGACACTGTCGCAGTCCCCGCATGGAATTTGATAAACTATATTGCTTTTTTTTTATCAGGAATTCTTGACTTTAATTTACTGAAATTGGATTTCGAGAGGTTTTACCCTTTATGTGCAATTGTAATGTTATGGTTTTTAAAAATGTTGCTGAATTCTTCGTATAGTCCTGGTATGTGAGGCAAGGAAAGGTACTTTTGTTTGTTGGTTTTGTTTTTTTGAAGGTTTTGATTATGGAAGTTATGAATGCGTTTTTTAAAAATGGTGTTTATCAGTTATTCCGGGTAGTTATTGATTTAAAGGGCTTTTTTGCTTTTTTATTGAATTTTCCCGAAATTCTAGGCAAGACAGTTTAATTGCACGATCGGCGAGACCAATCATTACCGACTTTTTTTGGGACATGGGGTGTTGTGAATTGAAATTCAGGTATCTGGTTGACCAGGTTTCTTTCGTATACCACTCTGTTTTTATACTATTGTTTTTGTGATGGAGTGTTAAGTCCAAAAAAGAAATTTTGTTTTGTTTTCCTATTTCTATTGTGAATTGAAGTTTGTTGTGGTAACTGTTAAATTTATCTAGGATGGTTTGAGTTTCATTTTTTGGTACGGCAGTGATACAACCATCTACATAGCGAAAGAAAAAAGGAGTCTGTGTGAAAATTTAAATATTTTAGAATGGTTTCTTCCAGGTTTTCCATAACTATCTGGGCAATTACGCTGGATATTGATGCTCCGATAGCACAACCATCAATTTGTTTGAAATTTTTTTCTTTGTACATAAAATAAGTAGATTTTAGAGTTAGTTCTATAGCTTCGTTTAAAGGCATATCGGTATATCTACTTATTTTGTCAATTTTTTTGTTATTATTTCTTCAGCTCTTGTTGTTGGTATGCTAGTGTATAACGATACTACGTCTAGGGATATTAGTGTGTATTCATTTGGTATATTTAAGTTTTCTATTTTATTTTTAAAGTCTACACAGTCTTTAATGTAGTAGTTATTTTGATTAATGACATTTTGTAGAATGTCGTTTAAATATTTTGAAAGTTTTTCAAAGGGCGATTGGATATGGGAAACGATTGGTCTAAGGGATATTCCCTGTTTGTGTAGTTTAGGAAGGCCGTAAATTCTTGGAGGTTGGGCATTTAGGATTTTCAGGTTTTTAGCTGTATTTGGGGATATATACATTAAGTTCTCCCAACGAGATATTAGTAGGGTCTGATTTTAATTCTTTATAGATGTTATTGTCTTGCAAAAGGTTAATTTTTTTATCATAGTCATTTTCATACATAATAATTATTTGATTTATCAGAATTTAGGATTAGTGAGTTTTTATTTTTATTTAGAAAGGTTTTTGTTTTGTCAACCATATTCTAATGATTTTTGGCGTTTTATATGTAGATTTTTTTATTATTAAAATTATTTTTGTAATTTGTTATTATATTACAACATTTTGACCTTAGTTCGTCTTTGGTTACATAATTAAGACTTTCTAGGGAGATTTCGATGTTTGTGATTGTGTCTGAAACTGGTATATCCTCAGGGTTTTTGAAGGTATCGCTAAGTTGGGCCCTAAACTAAGTATTTCGTTGACATAGTCCGGAATGTCAACGTGGATGAGATTTCTACCCAGCAAAGGTTGCTAACAGAGTGTTTTTTTATTTTATTACTAAGGTTGTTGATTTTATTTATATTTGTTTCTGATTTTATGAAACATAGTTTCGACTTTTTTTGATTCGTTATCAATACATAAAGTGAACAAGTCATGTGGTAAGAGGGTTTGTAAAACCTGTTTTGTATTGTTGATGTTAGTTTGCAAAAGATGTAAACGTTTTGTTGTATCTGTTATCAAGAGATTTAAAGTATCGTGTAAGATTTTTTTTAAAATGCACTCGCTGAACTTTCGTCCAAGGTCTTTACAGTTGAAAATGATATGATTTAGTTTTAGTTTAAGAAAGGTTGGTGTCAAGTTTTCTTCTTTGAATCTGAGAAGAAAAATTCGTCTATTTTTCTGTTTACATTGTTGTATACATAGTATAGAAAAATATTTCATTTGAGATGTAGCGATTTCTCCATAGTTCTTAGCGATGTTGTTGTAGTAAAGCACATTTTCACCCATGCTTATATATATTTATGAAAATTTGAGTTTTTTGCTTAGATCTTGAAGTTTATATTTTTTTCATTTATATTTCTTGGCACTCGCTGGAATATAATCCACAGGTATTTCATAGTTTTACGTTGTATACACTAGGATATTAAAAACCTATTCTCTTTTAGTGTTTTATATTTTGATGAAGGTCAAAAACGACCGAAATATCATTGAAATACATAATAATTTTAAAAACCATCTAAAGTTTTAATTAATCCAGGACCAAAAATTCCCAAGAAATATAAATGAAAAAAAATATGTATATATTATATATATATATATATATATATATATATATATATATATATATATATGAGTATACTACTATTATGGATATTAAAAATGTCAATCTCTTACAATTTTGATGGGAAAAAATACCAGCCGGTCAATAGCTATTGTGTATTTAAGCTACGAACTTAATATGGTGAATGAGAAGAAAAGTCTCATATTTTAGAATACCTTGAAGTGACTGACATAATTTGACAGTCATTTGCTTGAGATTATACAAGGAAAATCAAAAAAGCGAAAAATCGAAAGGTTTCCATTAAATGTTCAATGCGAATTTTCGTTTCTCCGGGGCCACCGTCATCTTCTATGTTTTATTCTGTATTATAGATTAACAATATTAACAGAGAGGACATCATTATTGGTACTCTTATAGTACAGTTCTAAGTCTTATCTGACACGTGTGCTAAGAGTTTTCTTTCACAAAATATTTCAGATATGCATTACAGAGTTGTAATATATTCAGAGAGTTTTAGTTTCTCACTCCAAATAATGGTGTTTGTGAAAAAATATATTTTCAATTGTTTGTACAACTTTAGTGTTATATAATTAGATAACACGAAGTAACTTTCGTTACCCAGACTGGGCTTTTTCAAATCGCCCAAAATTCCTTTTTTGCCGCTCTAGACACTTCATTCTCAACATCAACTTTGGTATTAAACAATATCCCAAATTTTGAGGTTATATGAAAAAAAAATTGCGCGTAAAAGTTGTCTATTTTCAATTATTTACTATTTGACTTTTTTCGAGAAAACAAGTATTAAAGCCGTAAGTCTAAAAAACAGTCTGCTTGTCGCCTACCGTTATGTAAAAATTTTATTTGTTCGAGTCTTAAAATTCAGGAAATTTTCTCCTTTTCAAAGTGTTGTTGAAATAATTTTGTATTTTCAATAAAACATTTGCGGCACAGATCGAAAATGAGGAAAAACGTGGTATTTGACGAAAAAATTAAAATTTCTAGTTTGTGGTAATTTGAACGATTTTTTGCCTGAACGTGTACGTTTTTATTATTTATATGAAAGTTAAAGTGTTCATAAAAGAAGTGAGCGCTGGATGTAATGCCTAGAGCAACAAAAAAAAAGGAATTTAGAACGACTTTAAAAAAACAGTTTTTTTGAAAATTTTGGATTTCTCAAACACTAGTTAAATTAGAGCAAAAATCAAAAATTCTACTATTTGGGGATACAAAAATCTACAACTAAGCCAATTTTCATTAGGATCTGATTTTTTTGGGCAGAGTTAAAAATAAAAAACGAACAAAAGATTTGTTTGCCATTTTTACCCAAATTTTGAGGTACTGTGAAAAAATATTTCAAACAAAAGTTGTGTATTTTTAATTATCTACAACTTTTGTATTCAACTTTTTTGATACAATCAGTATTTACGCCGAAAATCGCAAAAAACCGTATTTTACACCTTTCCACCCCCACTCCTCTGCAACCGGGACGATTCAGCTCCTGCTTTTGACTTGTAGTCAAAAGGAAGATTTCATAACTTATAAACTGGTTTCGGCCTTCTCGAACATCATCAGTATGAAGTACATGCTTCAAAGTCTCTAATATCAACAAAAGACGACCTAGCTTGTTCTTAGTTACTATCATTAGAGGTGTAGTTTAAACATAATTATAGAGGTGCGATTTCACTACTTTAATGCGATTACTGTAGAATAATTAACCTTCTGGTTTGCAGTTGAAAGTGTAGATTACATGATCAGCAGCTTTGTAGTTGTATGGTATTAATCAGAACAAGCTCTATCTAGGTAATCTTTCATTCAGATTAGAGACTGAAAAGGCAAGCATATACCATATACTAACGAGGCCAAAACCGGTCTATAAGTTGTTTTTGCCTCCGGAAAATTGTCGAAATCTTGTTCTGAAACTATGTATTCAAACAAATCGATGTTTTCAGTAGATACATCTATCTACAAATGTTTCAATTGAAAAAGAAGTATCAATATACATTTTGTCTAAGCTTATCGTGACACACCATGAATACGAATTTAAAGTTACGAATGTATAACCAATTCTTATTTCAGTTCAACTGCTTCATTAGACGTTGACATAATTCGTTGTTGTAGATTTGAGATTGTACTTTTCCTGGAGAATATTGATTATAATTTACCTGTTATCGATTTTGACGTCAAGTTACTACTTTCCTGATTCCTACTCTGGACTTCTCGGCCTCCCTTTTCTTATACGAGCATACATTACCGTTTCCGCTTTGATGTTAGAAGTGGCTCTGTTAAGACTTGGCTCCTCCGTCCGCAGCGTGCATAACAACTCATATTCCACAACATGTTAGCCGGAAAATTGAAAATCCTCCAATTTCGCTTTTCCCCTTCTGAATCTTTACGGTCTCTAGGGAGAGGTTCGAGAAAAGCCATTCTTTTTTTTTCAGTGATATATACAGATGCTTGACTATACATATACGTGCTCCACACTCACACAAAATTCTTTATCAACATATTTCTCATTTGTCCAATAAAATTATTCTATATATCAATGTTACTATACAGAATGAGTCTCAAGTATGGAACACCTGAATTTCACAATTATTATCAATTTTTATTTCCAAAGGTTTTTTCAATACAGTCGATCTTATAGTTGTTGTAAGATCTTTCGTTTTAGAGTTCTAAACACCAGTCGGCAGAGTCGACGAAAAAACCGATGTCCTATATTTTGGATACTGGTGTCCGTCCGTCTGTCCATCCGTCCGTCCGTTTTAAGCATCAGCCGACAAACGGTAAGTGCTAGAGCTTAGGTATAAACGGATTTGGAATCAGCGTAGTCTGAAACGTCTTTAATTAATCAAAACATTTATCTCTGAATTTATTTATTCATTTATTGAATTGTTTAGTTTAAATCATAAAACATAGACATGTGATTAGAAGTAAGCGTTCCGCAAGCTAAACTATTTATCCTCCATACCATTAATTAGGGAAACACTTACCTCCAATCAGTGCGAAAGGAAATAATTACATATGTTTTAAAACTCACTGGGTTATGGTATATTTAAATAACTAATATAACTAACAAATAATTAATGATTAATGAATATTTACTAAACGGAATTATACTATTTATACATGCTGAATCGATACACTTCAGTCCGTTGTCTTTGTTTACACTTATCGATAATAACCTTGTCGACTCGGTTGTTTTGCTCTTCAGTAGCGTTCTAATCTGAACGTGTTTAAATTAA
Organism: Galeruca laticollis; assembly: GCA_963921935.1. Taxonomy (NCBI): domain Eukaryota; kingdom Metazoa; phylum Arthropoda; class Insecta; order Coleoptera; family Chrysomelidae; genus Galeruca; species Galeruca laticollis. The sequence goes on from OY998180.1 coordinate 56,971,848, forward strand.
CTACCTAAATAAACGTATTTCCTAAGTAATCGTGATTTACTTTCCTACGTTCATTAGTGACCTTCTGGTTCAATAACCGTCACAGGCATATATAAATGGACTGAGCGATCCGTATTCAGTTGTGCAGTGAATAAAGACTGAAAAGTACGAGAGAGACGAACCGTTATATTGGCAGCGTACTCGCTTTGTGTTTCTCTAGAGAGTGGTCACTTTTGTGAGAATATCGCTCAGCTCTTTTATATATGTCTTTGTTATGTCATAAAAAGTGAGATGTCAAATTCAGATAATTGAAGTTAAAACTTCTTTTGGCGCACCGCACACAGATTTTTCCCTAGGTAGTAAGTTAGGCTGATTCGTCACGCTCTGATATGAAAGGCTCGATCTGGTGAACTCGGACCGCCGAGTGTACCTGAGCGAGAAAGATACAGTCAGCTGGTCTTCGCTGTTGTGTCGCTGTGCTTAGTATATTAAATTAATACGTAATAATTCTCTTTATTAATTTAATTGTTATTATTGGTACGTAACAATAATTATTTGGTTCACATTGTGAGGTTAGTGTGTGTAGTTAGCGGTTTATTGTGCTAATATTATATATTGAGAAAACATTATAAACATTAAAAATTATAAAAAACACAATTATTATTATTGATGACTTGACGTTTCTGATCCATCCCTAATTGAATTCATCCATGAAAATTTACTCATTTATACAACAGCAGAGACTGCTTTGCTTAATCGGAACAGCTCTTTCACATTATCCGGTTTTTTAACGGACCGGTGAAATTACTGATCGCGCAACGTATAACCATTTATACGATTCCGGTGAATTTGTTAGTTCTAGTTGCACAGTTGTAATGAGCAGTCGTCGACGACACTATGAAAGGAGAACGCAATCAACGAATAATCATGTATTTGGTATACTGTCGACACAGACGCAAGAAATGTCGCCACAGAATATTTTGGGTGCATCCAATAAATTTGCAAAGGAATGAAGTAGGTGCTCTCAACACCTTATATCCTTGTTTATTGGCCAATGGACAAAAAATTTTCAATTACTTCCGGATGACAATTTCAATATTTGAGGATTTACTACAACGAATGGAGCCATACATAGCTCGACAAAATACGCTAATGAGGGACGCAATTCGGCCTGCCGAAATGTTAGCGGTCACATTACGGTGAGTACAAAATTATTGAAAAATATGTAAAGTCCGTCCAGTTAGAAATGAAATTACGTCATCAACTCCAAGGACAATCGCAGACAAGATGATTTCGTAGATGATTTGATCCGGCATAATGTGAGTTATGACGTAACTTCATGGCTTGCTGGGATAAACTTCAAGTGCACATATAATAATAGTATTAAGCAAAAGGGTACACAGACATTAGACGTACTATTTATTAAACGAAAGAGTACACAAACATTAGGTCCTATGTATATATATATATATATATATATATATATATAAACTTTCTGTAGTACCCGAGAAGGCCTAAGAAAGCTTTTATGTCTTTCGTGGTTTTCGGTACGGGGTAGTTGGTAATAGCTTTTACTTTATCAGGATTTGGTTTGATGCCTTGAGGGGTGATTATATGACCTAGAAATGATACTTCTTTTCTAAGAAATTCAGATTTATCGAGTTGAACCTTGAGGTTACTCTCACGAAGCTTTTGGAAAACGCTTTTTAAATTATTAATATGTTCTTGGAGTGAGCTTGAAAAGACAATTATGTCGTCCATATAGACGAAACAAATTTTATTACGGAGTTCTTTTAGTACATTATCCATGACCCTCTGAAATGTTGCAGGGGCGTTCTTTAAACCGAAAGGCATTCTGACGTATTCGAAATGACCATTTTCAACGTTGAAAGCGGTTTTCTTAACATCGTCGGGATGCATTTCAATTTGATTAAATCTAATGTGGTGAAATAATAACAGCGTCCAAGTTTGTCAAGTATGTCAGTTATGTTTGGAATGGGATAGCGGTCGTCGATTGTCTTTTCATTGATTTTTAGGTAATCAACGACGATGCGCCATTTCTTTCTTCTAGATGCATCAGCTTTTTTGGGAACAATCCATATATATAGGGCCTAATGTTTGTGTACATATATATATATATATATATATATATATATATATATATATATATACCTATATCTAAAGTTTAGCAAAGTCCAACTCAGTGTCACTGTTGTCAAAAGATTGTACGGAAAGCGGAGATGTGATTGTGGACTGGTTGCGTACTGTAGTTGTGTGTCCGGTGTTGATGAGGTGGATGGATTTTGTTGCAAATGAAGAATACTGTGACGTAAACACATTCGGTTACGCATGTGAGTTGGAAACTGGTTGATAATGGCGATATGGGTCGATGGAAGTGTGAGTAGTAGGCATGAGTCTTGCACGTTTGTTCTTGATGTTTTTATTGCATTCAGAACATCCATTTTAAATTTCAACGTTTCATCATCATAAAAAGTTTCCAGCGAGGCAAGAGGCTGGCAAAAAAGTTCATATGCGGATTTCTGTCCATTGTGTCGCCTTTTCCTGTTGGTTTTTCCAGAATATCTATTATTTTTCTCTCAAATTCATCAGGCTTGCGTTTCCTGCTGGTTTTTCCAACTACTGGCTTGGATGCAGATTGAGAATTTGAGGGAGGCTGTTGACCATTACCTCCTTCTTCACTGTCAATGGTTGCCGGCGCTTCTGGCGTGGAGACTAAACTTGACGAAGTTTTATTTGGTTCATAAATGTTTTTCAAAAATAAAAGTTGATCGAAAAAGATGTATTTGCGTCCCGTTTTTGCTGCAGCGCCAGATGTTTTCTGAAGTTTAATTTTTTTGAAAAATTGTTCCGGACATTACTCCACTTTGTTATCATCGATTTTTCTGAAAACGACAGTGACTTAACAAATGCATAAATGTTGTGAAAATATCTAGCAGCTCTTTGCAAAATTTTCTTTCAGGTACTTAGCTGGCGGCTGTTCGTTAACCTATCTCCATTACACCTACCGAGTGGGAATATCGACCGTCAGTAATATTACACAACACGGTTGCTGCAATTTATGGGACTGTCTGCAAGAAGAATTTATGCCGCTACCTAATGAGGATCAATGGAAAGCCATTGCAAATAAATTTGAACATAAGGCGAATTTTCCCAATTGTATTGGAGCAGTAGACGAGAAACATGTCCTTATGATAAAACCCGAAAACAGTGGATCCATGTTTTTCAACTATAAAGATTATTTTTCAATTGTCCTTCTGGCAATAGCAGACACTGATTACAGATTTGTGTTTGTTGATATCGGGTCACACGGAAAAGATTGTGACTCTACAGTTTTTAAACAAACTTCGTTTTGGAATTTATTAGAGCAAAACATATTAAAAATTCCGATAGCTTCATGCCCACCTGGGACGAATACGCTGCTACCATATGTATTGGTAGGCGACGAAGCATTTACACTAACAAGTCATTTACTGCGACCATTTGGTGGAAATCATCTTTCGGTAAAAAAAAATTTAATGATCGACTGGGCCGTGCACGACGTTATGTTGAGTGTGCTTTTGGAATATTGTCGAATGATTGGCGCATTTTTCACCGCCCTTTAAACGTTTCGTAAGAATTTGCGATTTCCATTGTTAAGGCAGCTTGTATATTGCACAATTTTGTAAGGCAGAAGGATGGTTACACTTTCGTGGATTTATTAGAAGTGGTTGGATTTGAAGATATTGAACAAAATGGATATGGAGTACGTGGCGGACGATAGGCAAACGAAGTTCGAAATCAATTTGCTAATTATTTTAAACGTGAAACAGGTTCTGTACCTTGGCAGTTATCGAAAATTTAATTTATACCGAATATAAATATAAAACTCACCAAATTCGTTTGTTTCTGCATCACTGCAGTTTTCAAAATTGTGTTTGAACACGCAGCAAACCTCTTTCCAAGCATCTCTTGTTATGTCCCTATCCTTATAGGACTCCAGAGTTCTGTCTCAGAGTACTGGGCGCTGCTCAATTAATGTTATTAAGATCTCGATGTCGATTTGTTGATCCATTGCAGACCGTAGCTACAACACCACTGAACGATTGTAGCAAATTTCATTCAACTTTCCTACCGGAACAAAATAATACGGACAAGTCTGAACAAGTCGATAAGCCTTCATGTGTTTTTAATAAAAAATCCGTTGTTTTTGTCAGCCCGGTGACGGACGAGGTAGAAACCCCTCCGTTGATGCACCGGCACCGGGCAGATTTTTCTACGGACGTTGATAAGTGTGAATTCTCCAATTTAACTCAGTTTGTTTCTACGGTATCCGGTAATTTCACCGGTCCGTCAGTTTACCGGTCCGTTAAAAAACCGGATAATGTGAAAGAGCTGGAACTTGGATAAACTACCGTTGATCTTAAATTGATATATCAATATTGATTATTCACAAGAAACATCAAAGTTTTTGATTGATTTTTTGAAGATCACATTGGATTTAAATGTCAAACGATAAAAATGAAAGTACAACAAAATACGGAACTACAATTGATGGAGTTTCTTCTAGATATATAAGTAAACTTCAATATAAAGGATTCATTTCTAATTTTAGTTATCACAAACCCATTGTATTCTTTGTAGAATACGATAACGAAAATAAATAATTTGATTTATATAGAATTTAATAAATAATAACTTTAATTTCTGACTTGTTTCTCATTTATTCTACTAATACGATATAAATTGATCGCGATTGACAATAAAGTTTTCACTTCTGCCGTGCGGTCTTAAGCACACACTCGAATTTTTTTTTACTGGGTTTGTTTTAGGTTAGTTTTGATTGTCACACCTACTTCTTCTTATTAAAGCCCTCTTTTCAAATGCATTTGAAGACAGGCATTATGACCTCATAATATTGAATAGAGACAAGGACAAACAACATTAATTGAGTTCTATATATATAAAGATTTATGTTGACCTCTTCTGACAGCTCTCATTACAAAACATCTTGTCACTGACATTTTCAGCCAAAATTGTTGTTGGATAGAGAGTGTTTTTGTTTCATTGTTACTTTTCCGCCCAACCCTATCTAGTATGCAACAAAAGTTGGAATTTTGGATTATTTTTCCGTTTTTCAGCAAGAAACGGCTAAAGAACGGTTTTTAGAAAAAAAAACTTATGTGTATGTTGTCGTTGTCGTCGGCCACTTTCCATAACATGTGTTGTTAGCACCATACAGCCTCCGGAGTGCACTAAGTCACCAATTTTATGATTGAATATTGTTCAGGACATCTCACAAATGAACCCTATTGTTTTTCAGCTCACCAGCCAGTACAACGGGTTCTATAATACTTGAAGTAACACATTTTTGTCTTTTTTGGAGAAATTTCGGTTTGTTAGCAAGATACAGCCTCCGGAGTGAACACAAGTGACCAATTTTATGATTGTATATTGTTAAGTGTGTTTCACATAACAACCCTATTGATTTTCAGCTCATCAGAGCCAGTACAACTGGTCCTATAAATTCAGGGGAAATTTAGCTTTTTTAGCACGATACAGTCTCCGAAATGTATACAAGTGACTAATTTTATGATAGGATATTGTTCAGGGCGTCCCACAGATGCGGAAAAAGTAGTTTCAATCTTTAAAATCATTTATTTTGTTATTGTATTCATTATTAGACAAATTCGGTAGTTTAAATGATTATTAAACTGAAATTACTGTTTGGAAGTCTTCATATACGCCACACTGTGGCGCTTTCACGTTTCAATAAAATATTATTGTGGTGTTTATTGAAAATCTCATTGAATCTGAAAAAAAACGAATTGAAATTTAAATGATAATAGGATATGATGATATGCGAGAAAATCAGCAAGAAACTAATACTTTTAATAATTTATATCCAAATTGTAAGCTCATAACAAGATCTACTGTGACTAAACTGGTGAAAAAGTATCTTCAAACCAGTGCAGTAAAATATTTGCCCAAATTGCAGAAAAAGAGGATCAACTGAAACAAACTGTTAGATGTTTGGTTAGAAAACGCTATACATTTTATTAATAGACAAATATATAAAGCAAAAATTTTACGTGATAATAAATTACATCGACAACTAGATTAAAAAGTTGTCAGATGATGATTTTGACAAATGAGAAGAGTTTTCAGATACAATTATGGAAAAATGTTACGATACAAATTTTTTAAATGTTTCCGCATAAGGAATTTTTTTATCTTAATGGAAACATAAATCGACATAATTACTGTAGAGGTCACGTAACAATTTTTATTATACAGTGAGTCTACTTAAGTGGAATCATATATTAAACATTTTCATTATAAATTTTTCCATAAAGTTCCACGTGACCTAGAGCCTATAATAATATTATCACATTTTTCAACCGTATAGGAGGTTCTCAAAAAATATAGATTTTGGTTTTATTTTTGTCAATGTCATGATCAGAGTGGAAGATACATTCAGATATACAAATACATCCATTCAGCATGACAATTGAAGTTTTCTTATTTTTACAAATTTCTCTACAGAGTGATTCAATTCTCAACATTTACCTCTTTTGTTTGTCATATCTTTTGATATATTTGCTAACAATTTTCCAATCTAAATACGTAATAAATTCATAACAATACATATGTTACAAGTAGGAAAATCCATCGAAACAATAAAGCTGTAATAAAACATAACATTATTATGTACATAATTGAATTGTCAATTATTCCATTTATGTCACAACATATTTTTCCCTCATGATGGGTTAAATCCAGAGATCAGGCATGCCAAGAATCATGTGAATATTTGTTAATAGCTTGCCCGCCAAATATATTTTCGGCATATCTAACTCCTTCTAATGTGGAATGAGGAATCGTCAAATTTTTGGACGTTATTGTAACTGTAGTTCGTCCATGATGTCGGCAACTTTATTTTGTAGTAGTTCCAAGTGGCCTGCGGCATTCATTGATTGTAGAAAAAGTGTCAAATTAATCTATATACCAGACCACACGCTCGAATATCAAAAAAACGTTAATTCGTGTCAAATTACTATCGACAATCTTCTTACGAGATAATTTTTTTTGCACGAACAGTAAGGAGAACTTACTAAGCAGAGTCTCTAAGATGCACAGGGAAACCGTTCACCTGGGTTACCCCTGAAAAGCAGCTAGAAAAGAGAGTCTCAAAAAGCGATGGATCGTTTTTGGAGAAGGCAATATGGGAGATGATAAACACTCATATTATGTGAAGAACGACCCATGCAGAAGCCTACATACACCAACTATCGTGGAAATATTCTAGGCGACTGCCGGCTTAGAATTTTTCTCGAACGTCTTTTGATAGACAATTGTTATAAAAGTTTATTTTAATTTCAGGTATGAGATCTTTCATAGTAGGTTTATTGGATTTATCATATAACCATGAATTTTCAGGTTTAATTGCTATACGCAGGCACGTGTTTTGTGCCACCTGCAAGGTGTGTAATTATGTTTGGTTCCGGTGTAGTATACTGAGGCTGCGTAATTTAAAATAGGTCTGATAATTTATTTATAAATAAGTTATTTGTTTTGTATTGAAAGATTGCTGTTTTTGCATATGAGAGGATATATTCTGTTCATTGCAATCTTAGCTTTTGCACCTGTTTCGATATCTGTGCGTTGGCGTATGTATTACCTGCACCGTGTATAGTTCGCGAAAGAGATATAGTGCGAAATTTATTGTTTCGGCTTATCCTTTGATTTGAATACTGTCATAGTCCAGTCAATATTATAATTTTTATTGCTCATTAGACGATATATTCATTTAATATTATAACTTCAACCAACAATCGTTAAAATGTATCTAATAATTTTATAATTATTAAATACATCTCAAACATAACACCAGACAATTAACACTACCTTATATGTCGTTTTATTAACAAGAATTAGTAATATAATTTTCAAATAACATTATTTTCACCATTTTTCACTGGACTATAAGCATATTTTGAGATAGAAGTTTTTTCAAAAACGTACGTGTTGATAAGCGATAAGGATCGCTCAGTATTTAGTTGGTGCGCTAGCGTCAATATAGAGTGTAAGTGGTATTGTCAAAAATAAACAAAATATTAATACCTTTCCGAGTCTAGCTTCGCAACATAACTTAAAAGGGATATGCCATTAAATTTTTGCACTATATGTTTTGCGCGTACTATACCCTACATATTTTAAAATGTTACTGGGTGTAATATTTTGTCCATCAACGCATAGCTGCGATTGCAATCAGCGAGAATAATATTTACTTACGATTTTTTTATAGATTATGGTGAGTGTGAAAAGATTCCTATATCTTGCAAATGTTGATTGTTAAAAACATCTTTTTTTAAAATAACTGATTTTTTTACAGTTTTTTTTGTCACAATTAAGACAATCTCAATTTCTTCTTCATTAGTTAATAACGTAACAATTACAAATGTCAAAGCGGTCTAACAATATTTGTCAACTATTTCTTGTCAGGGTATTTTAGGTGAAATTATCATTAATTTTAAAAAGTGACTTTCTAGAAGAATACCTCGTTTTTTAACGCAAATGGAGATAATAGCATGTCTGAAAGTATTTATTTATCACCAATTTTATTTTTTGACTAACCTTCGATTCGAATAAGAAAGTTCAATATCCGATGACTATGTTTTGAGTTTTAGTATAACTTATGAAAAATTACTAATACATATTTTTGTACAAACGTTTATTCCAAAATAAATTCATTAAACCTACTCCAATTTTTATTCATTTACAAATTAGAAATTGAATATACACTGAAATTGACTGTCTCGACCCTTACTTTGTGGAATATGCTCATATTAGTGTTTTTAAATGAAACTCAAGGAGACCTTGAGTTTCATTTAAAAAAACATGAATATACACTAATTACACATAAAGCGATATAAAATAAGATAATAAGGAATATATCAAAGTCAATCTCTTGCCTAAACATTGCAACGCAAAAACTAGTGTTAGGTGAAAAAAAATTTTCCGTCAATAATTTGAGCAACTTCCAATTTTTTCATCATGAAACCGTTTTTTAGAATCCTACAAAATATGGCATCATTCACTAAAAAATATAAACCAACAAAAAGAAATGAGAACAGAGAAGAGATATTCACTGGAGCATTTCTAAATCTGCAGTGCAGTGGACGACGGGATAACCAGAACAGAATTAAATCGAGTATAAAATATTTAGGCAATCTCAATTATACAATAATTACTTACCCAAGATAGCTGTCATTTATGCCATTCTTCAACTAAATTGAGATATTTAAGAAACATAAGCTACTCCGAGGTGCTGTAAATCAATAATTAAAGCCAGATCAGAATGACCACGTTTACGCCAAATAAGCCTAATTGAATATGCTATATGGCTATAGTGGTAACGGATAGATTAAAAGAGCATCTAGCGATAGCCAACTCAGCAGTTAGAATTTTGAAACATCCCATGACTAGTAAAGTCCGTTTCACGAATGTTGAAGGCACCTGAAGTTGCAATCGTATGCGCCAACTTGTCAAAACCACCAAAACCACCGCCATATTGTAAAATTGAAAATCAATAGCGTAACGATTTCGTATTTTGCAGGTCAACACAAAATTATAATAATAATAATAATGACTTATTTATCATGATGTGACAGTTAATTTGAAGATTGGTGGTATATTTAAAGTTTTACCGCTATGTTGCTCAAAGGTTATGGTTAGGAAAAACAAACACTAAAAGTGTATTGAAATAAAGACAAAGTAATTTGCAAACTTACCTCAAATCGTAAGTAGGTACATCATTTAGGTATCAAAAAGGCGAAAAAACACAAAATAGGAAGTTACTAAATTGTTTATTTTAATTATAAACAAAATACCCTTAGACAAATATTTAAATACACATTCTATGTTTTATTAGGATAGTATGCCTGTTTCACTGTTTTTATTATATTACAGCCTTCCTCTTCTGGAAATTGCATAACATATATTTTTGTTATTTCAAATGCCTTATTGAATTTTAACAATGGTTCGTAGTTTAAATTGTTCATGAAATCATTAATTTTTTAAACGGAATCCTGTTGAATTGAAATATTTTTTGAAAAATATTGATGAAATTTCAATTACAATTACCTTTCTTATTTCTTCTAAGCTACGTGGAGCTTGTGCGCTGGACCTTTCTTCAATAAAATGGATTACTTCTTTTTGATAATTCAAGTTAGTTACGAATGTGGAATCTATATAAAAATCATCTTCTGAAGTAATGCTGGCAGTATCTGAAACACTCGCTCTCCTGCAATATCCTGTCAGTTGTAACACCTGCTGTTAATTTATTATACTATTTTGAGATTTGATTTTGAAATTTTGTTCTGATCATGAATTTGTTCCACGCGTTTCATAATTTTCTCCATTCATAAAATAATGTTTACTTTGAACACTTGCATCTTCACTAACTAATAAAAACTACTTACCTACTACTTTTTAGCAGTCGCCACAAAGAAGTTCTACTTATAGTAAATTCAGGTACAACAATGTGCACTTTGTGGAGACCTAGAAAAAAATGAATATACTTCAGTATAAAATTATTTTTCTCTTAACACTATTCAAAGTAACTCTAGCTCAAAAACTCGTGCTAGAAGTATACTTACATTTTAAAGTAGAAGCCCTATTCTCTAGGATGTAGAAATTGTAAATTATATCCCAATTTTGACTATGGATATTTTTTTATAAAACATGGTTTCAGATTAAATAAAACACACAACACTCACTTTAAACTAGCTAAACGTCTTGAAATATTTAAAATCAGAAATATTCATCAAATAAACAATTGCTTCAAGAAACCATAAACATAACCCTCAAATGTCAAATTATAAAATGAATATCGGCATAAATCGTCGTTCTACGACAGTGGTCGTTACTAAACGACGTAAATAAACAAGACAGAATTTGGTTTCTGCAATTGTCAATGTTCCACCTTCAGGTAGCTCCATTTTTCGTGAAATGAAAAGTTTGGCAACTGAAAAGACCGACCTGGTCACCCAGTGACGCAGAAAAAAAATTAAGAACTCGTAGAATGATAATGATATTTAGTAATATCGAAACAATTGTCAATTTTTTAGAATTTTTATATTTTTTTCATTATATTGTGGAATTATTTAGAAACAGTTAGTTTCATTTAAAAAAGTTTATTTACAAGAAAATGTGTCTAGTAACAAAATAAATCACGTTATAGCAATTAAGGTACAGCAAAAGTGTCTATGTAAATACAAATAATCATTGGGTAATTTATTAACACCTATAAAAAATAATATTCACTTGTTTAAATATTAACAGTAATTCTGTTACTAATTTTACTTATCCTTTCAGAACTTTTTCTTTCTCCGCCATTGTACCGCGAGCCCATTACTCCCCGTTTAATATTGTTCCTTTTGTAGGGAATGTTGGAAAAAGATTATTTTTTATATGCATGACTTCAGCAGCGATGCATTGTACTGTTTGTTTCCACCATCTTGGCTTGGAAAGAGTGAGAGATGTGCTTTTTCCATCGATCGCCACCCTCCTCCTTCGCATCCATATATTGGTCGCCATTTGTGAACCCCCTGCTGAGGAAGGGAATGATTTAGACACACTCACACATCACCCGCGAAAAAACATCGCGCTCTCATTCTTTGTGACGCGGTGCAAATCTCCTCAGCTTTAATGAGAGTATATTTAAAAAGGAAAATTACTTGTTTAAACCAGTATCATGTACCGTGGATAATTCTAAACAAGCAGCTTTCCTTCATAAATGTTATTTAGAGAAAAAATAACTCAACCCCAAAAAGTTTTTTAGGTTTCAGTGGGTTCCACTTGAAATTGGGAAGTATCAAGTTTTTTGCCATTAAGGTAACGAACTTGAATTCTGATTTAGAAATTGCTATTAGAGGGCGCTAGTTATACCTTTGTGCTTCAGTTAATCTAAGCATATTTTTTCACTATGTTTGAAATAATAAAAAATATGACTCACTGTTATTTGATTCATGTAACTCGATAAGTTTTCGAGGTATTTGCTTTTAAAAAGTTTTCGCACTTATGAATTTAGCAGTGTTTTCCATTTAGTAGGTTTGTGTTGCTGTCTGTCAATTTATGTAGATAGAAGTATAACTTCTTGGTTAAAGTTAATGAGAATAAGTGTTTAATTATTATTGTTAACAAAGGTAATAGTTAATACTCAAAAAATGCCACGACTTAACGATTTTTCGAACAATCAGATGAGCGATATGATTTGTGCTTTTGTTTAATTAAATTTTAGTGGACCTGCTCGTAGATACCAATCTACGATTATACCAAAATTAAAGACAGTCGAACTACAAACTGTTTCTAACCGCCTAAGTGAGACGGGCTCTTGCGTCTTACGAGGTGTGTAAATAAAGTAATGAGACTGATTTTTTCCAAAGTTTTTATTTGATCAGAACTATAATTCACTATTGTCTCCCTCAAAATAACTTCATTGCGGAGCCACATAGCGCTGGAAATGGTTGTTCCAATTCTCATAGCAGTGCAGGAGCTCCAATACTGGAATAGCCTTCAACTGTCCGGTTATGGCAATTTTAATATTTTCGAATGTGCCAAAATGAGTCCCCAGGAGGTTTAACATCGAGAAAAGGATACGATCACAGGGACTCAAGTCAGGGAAATTAAGAGACTGAAGAGCCACAGGAATATTTGTACTGGCCAAACACCCGTTGATCGAAATTACTGTGTGAAAATGCGTATTCTCGCGATGCAGCACCCAATTGTTCTTAATCCCGGATTCTGCTGCCGACATTTTGAAGATGAAGGTCCTCCACTTCGTGACTCATCTTCAATCGATTCTCTTCTTTCTGAAAACGCATTAAACCACCGAAAAACATGAGACCTTGACAAAACTCTGTCTTCATAACCCTGTTGAAGTTTCCGTTGCACTGTACCCAAGTCAGAAGCAAAACCTGATAGCACAGCATTGTTTGAAACGTATGTCATTTTATTTTTAGAATGCACTAAAAAAAATTCACAAAAAAACCGCCACAGACAATCAAATTACTTTAGCGGGTTCAAACTTGTTCTGAAGGCGTATGACAGGTTTCCCTTCAGCACTCCAATTTCCGCATCCTACTTGTTGCGAGGTCGAACCCTACGTTACCAGTATGTAATCCCGTGGGTAATCGGGGGTAAAACATAAAGGGCTGTTTGGTCAGATCTATTTTATTGAATAGAATAATTTATTTACAAATTAAAATAAATGGATCTTCTTAATCAATAGTCATGGTAGACTATATATATGGGTAATTCACGCAAAATAAACGGTTACTGAAATAGAGTGGTAACCGTGGACATGCATGTTTCTGGCTCATTTTGCCTCTTCAGCACGGCAAAATGAGCCAGAAACATGCATGTCCACGGTTACCACTCTATTTCAGTAACCGTTTATTCTGCGTGAATTACCCATGAATCTCTTTGTTGTTGTTGTTAACATATCACGCGATATTCCTGCATCTTCTTTGTTATATATATATATATATATATATATAATGCTAAGATAGGAGAACAGAAACATGGAGATACGGACTATGTCGGAAATTTCGGATTAGGCGAAATAAATGAAAGAGGAGAGACTCTAACAAATTACCCGGACAAAGAAAACCTATACTACTGTCTCAATACATTCTTAGAAAAACCAAAGCAACGCAAATGGACCTGGTGCTGCCAAGAATATATGTAGGGATGTATCGGTTCTAAGCAGATTTAACACGGGAAGCGATCATAGACTAGTAAGAGCAAAAATTAAAATAGATACTGCAACTGAAAAGAAAAAGCTCCTTAAAAATCACCGCTATCCTACTAGCGATGTTCTACAACTAAAAGAAGCAGAATATCAAAACGACCTGCACCAAAAACTAACAAAAATAAAAGTGGAGCAACTGGACATACACGAACTCGCAGATAAAATCACAAGCTCTGTGAAAACTTCGGTAAAGAAGATATGTGCAAGGACAAAAAATCACAAAGACGCAAAGCTAAGTCAAGACACACTAAAACTATTGGAAAAAAACGGAACGCAGAGGACAGGACAACCCAAAAATACATGGAGGTCAAGAAAGGAATAAGAAGGGAAAAAGAACATACAATGCGAAACTTATTGTTACGAAACAGCACACTGGTATAGTCCCTAAATCCGACTCTGTCTAAGCCAGATATGAAAGTTAAAATTATGGCGGACGCGCAGGGTTTCCTAGAATTGTTTACGAATAGTGACTATCTTATCTACATTGTTTTTGTGACCAGTCTTATCTAAAAAATGCCAGAAAGCCGATTGTTTTTGTAATCTAGAATTATCTAGTGAAAAAGGCATTAATATATAAGGGACCGATCAAGAAGAGTTTAGTTGAGTTGATAATTTGACATCGTGAGATAAAAAGGCAAATAAGTGAATATAAATTAGTGAACTGTTTATATAAATTAGTTTAAGTGAATATACTGTGTATATAAGTAGTGAATAGTGTAGTGTTTGATTAAATTAAGTAAGTAGCCATACCGTGTGTTTAAAGTTTATCCCACCCGTTTACTGTTAAAATAAATTAGAAAAACATTACATTGGTGTCAGGTGTGGGGTATTATAAATAAAATGCTACGTAAAAATGGCCAAGAGACTATGTGACTTGAAAGTGGCGGAATTAACAGCAGAATTGGAAGATCGTGAGTTGGAAACGACCGGTAAGAAAAGTGAATTAGTAGAAAGACTTAAAGTGGCACTGGAAAATGACGGCTTTGATCCAGAAACAGTTTTATTTAATGACGAGGCTTCCACCTTAATCTCGTCAATTTCTGCTAACATGGAGGAGAATATTTCTGCCATGGAAGAGAACATGGACGAGAAGATTTCTGCTATGAAGCACGACAGTTCTGATAATATTTCTGCTACCATGGACGAGAAGATTTGTGCTATGAAGAACGACATTTCTACTAATATTTCTGCTAACATGGACGAGAAGATTTCTGCCATGGAAGAGAACATGGACGAGAAGATTTCTGATATGAAGAACGACATTTCTGTTAATATGAACGAGAAGATTTCTACTTTGAAGAACGATATATCTGCCGATATCTTATTAATGAAAAACGACATTGCCGATGACATTGAAAATGAAATTTCGTCTCTAAAATCTGAAATCGAGGATAAGATGTCAACGATGGACGAGAAAATCGAGAAAAAATTTTCAACGATGGACGAGAAAATCGAGAATAAGATTACAACGATAGACGAGAAAGTCAAGGAGTTAGAAAAAAAGATGACAGATATAAGAACTCAAGACACGCCAGCGGAAGAAAAGAAGACCGAGCAAACGACTCCTTGCAAGACAGAAACACACCCTAAGTTAGAAGACATTGGCAGTTTCACCCGAGTCAAGGCCCCAACTTTCGACGGAAAAATGTGGACCAATTATGTGAAACAGTTTGAAGCAGCCGCTAGAGTGAATAATTGGTCCGATAAGGAGAAGGCAGTGAACTTAACCATTGCGCTTCGCGGAGATGCCTTAGATGTACTTTAGACGATACCTCTTGAAGGAGCGGATGACTTTGAGCAGCTAAAAAAGAAGCTGGACATGCGATACGGTCACGAACATTTGGAACATTTGTACAGATTCCAGCTGAAGAACCGAAGGCGGAAACGTGACGAAACCCTACAAGAGTATGAAATGGATATTGCCCGACTAGTTCGATTTGCTTATCCATCAGCACCAGAGAACATGATGGAATGTTTAGGCATCCGGGCCTTTATTGACGGCTTATGGGACCACGATATGGAGAAGACGTTTCGATTAGCCCATCCCAAAACATTAATTGACGCATTGACAGCTGCTCTTGAATATGAAGCAGCAACGAAGGCTTCGGGTGACAACCAAGGTAGGACCATGCAGGAAAAAGGTGACGATGACAGACTTGACCAGATCGTCAACCTGTTGAAAGGTATGGTAGACGTGAAGCCGAAGAAGATCAGGTGCTGTAATTGTGGCGAGCTAGAGCTTGCACGCAGTTCGTGTAAGCGTCCTACGACTCCTGCAAACCAAGAACCTCTTAAATGCAAAGCAGTCACGAAGGGCTCGCGGTACAACAAAGGTAGGACCATGCAGGAAGAAGACGACGATGACAAACGTGACCAGATGGTCAACTTGTTGGAAGGTGTAGCAGACAAGAAGCCGAAGAATATCAAATGCCGGAAGTGTGGCGAGTTACAGCACGTACGCAGTATGTCTAAGCGCCCCAAGGCTCCTGTAACCCAAGAACTCCAGTCACAGGGGAAATCAGACAGGGGTGAACATCCAGCTGTTGTGTATCACCGAAAAGCCAACTCTTTGCCTAGACGGTCATGCTCTGTAGACTATTCACAATGCAACAAGTCGAAATCTAAGGAAGTAGCAGTTTCAAGAGTTACAGTAGTCAACGAGGAATGGTCACCTACCAGGATCAGAGAAGATCAGGAGAATGATCATCACCTGAAGATGATCCGGCAATGGAAGGAAGAAAATCGGCGACCTACCTAGCAAGAAGTGTCAAGATTGTCACCGAAACTCAAGGCGTATTGGGCTCAGTGGGACTCCCTTGTCCTGGAAGAAGGGCTGTTGAGAACAGTCCTTGAAAACGATGATGGTTCCGAGATAAGGAGACAGCTAGTTATCCCGAGAACAAGGAGTAGCTCAAGTACTAAAGAAGTTACACGACAGTCCATCGGGAGGTCATCTGGGAGTAAAGAAAACCCTCCAGCGAATCCGTGAGAGGTTTCATTGGATAAACAGCTCCGATGATGTGAGGGACTGGTGTAAGAAATGTACGACTTGTGCTACGAGTAATGGCCCACATCGCAAGAGAAAGGCACCTATGAAACAGTATAATGTTGGAAGCCCTTTCGAAAGGATTGCTTTAGATATCGCTGGACCATTTCCGACGACAGAAAATGGTAGCAAATACATACTGGTTGTAATGGATTATTTCACAAAGTGGGTGGAAATTTACGCTATCCCGAATTAAGAGGCCACAACTGTCACGGATGTATAGATGAAGGAATTTATCAGCCGATATGGAGTGCCCTTGGAAGTCCACAGTGACCAGGGAAGAAATTTCGAAAGCCATCTATTCCAGGAGATTTGCGAGAAGCTGGGAATGAAGAAGACAAGGACTACAGTATTACATCCACCGTCAGATGGAATGGTCTAGAGAATGAACAGGACTATTGGAAGTAGTTTCCAGCAATCAGAGAGATTGGGACCAGTATGTTTCCCTATGCGCATTGGCTTATCGATCTGCCTTCTATGAGTCCGCGGGTGAAACACCTGCGAAAATGCTGTTTGGACGTGAAATGAGGCTTCCTTGTGACCTGGAATTTGGCTGTCGGCCTGAAGAAGATCTAGCTGGCGAAGACTACGTGATCCAATTGAGAAGGAGGCTGGACGATATTCATGAATTATTTCGAACAAATCTTCTAGTTGCCAGCGACAGAATGAAAATTCGGTACGACACGCAGGCCACAGAAGGCGGTTTTAAAGAAGGGGGCAAAGTATGGTTACACAACCCGACGAGGAGAAAAGGATTTTCTACAAAATTACAAAAATCCTGGGAAGGTCCATACTTAATCAAGAAAAGGATCAATGATGTTATATATCGCATAAGCAAGATCCCAACGGAAAACCAAAAGTAGTT